>VYXH01007739.1:418487-428965 GCA_013397275.1 Burhinus bistriatus | reverse complement strand
TTCTATGATTCTATGATTATCTTCCAGTCACATTACTGCTTACATCTTGGCAGGGATAAAAGTCTATTTTCATCTTCACAACTCTTCATGTTTCTTTATACCAACATTCCTCAAAAAGTGAAAACTTTGTCTTTATGATTTTGTTCCACGATGACTGCCTAGTTATATGCACAAGCTGTTACAAATATTTTTGGTAAACATATCCATGCAAGGATAAAAGCATAATTGTGCATGTATTCTGGAAAGAAATGCCTATTTACTTTTCTTTTTTCTCCTTTTTAGCAGTCTTTTCAGCTGCTTAACAGACCACATCTCAGAGTATCTGAATTTAAATCACTATAAAATTCCTTTTAATTAATTTGTTTTAATGTATTGAGACAGGTACTGACTTGGCAGAAATAGCAGCTTTGACAAATCACAGCAGAAATGCATGAGTTTTAAGTATAATAAGTACTATATAGGAAAACTCTTTAAAAATTTCTTCTTTCATTAATACTTGGAGCCCAATTCTGATTTAATTAACATCAAAAGGATTTTTCCCTTTGACTTCTGAAGAAAAAGATCGGGCTCAGACTATGTTTCTTATCTGGTCATTTTAAGAACTGACCACAAGCACGGAGAAAAATAGAGAAAGAAAGCAAGAGAGAAGGGGAGAGAGATTCTGTTCATTCTACGGTATCTGACAGATCCCTACTGCTAAACCTAGGACAGATCTAGAAAAAGACAAAGCACTGCACTCCCAAGTATCACACCATCTGATTCTCATCTTCCTGGCTTGCATAACTGAATCCAGAGTTTAGTCTTTACACAGTGCATGAAGGAAAGTTTTTGCATTTGGTACACCCACAAAAGTCATTATGTCATATAGGGAGCAGGCTAATATAAGCAGGCATGCACTGAAGAGCACTCTACCCTAGGTTCTAGTCCCAATTCCTACAACTATTTTTCTACTTATCCAGGACTGAATATTTCTCTATTTTCTGTAAAATTTAACAACAGTTCCTCTTTCTCACTAATGTGCCATAACTGCAAGACTTAAACGCTGATGGTGAATAGTGAATATCTTCTTTGTAAAGTGAAATTGAAGATGGGAGAATCTTTCCTGCATTCTAAAAAGCCTGTTGCTTGCTGACTAAAGCATGGTCCAAAGGAGCAGTTGAGTCCTTTCAGACAGACAAGGGAATTGAACCTGGATCTCATCCACATTTCTGTCTGTTCTAAGCACCAAGCTAGAGTCTGAAGGGAAACAGATTTTTCCACTGTGGGGCCAGCTGTTGCTGCAGGGTCCTGGCCTACCATGCATTTTCAGAGCTCACCTACTGGACTGAACTCTCCAGGGAGACATGCAGAGGAATGCCTCATTTCTGGACACCTACTGGCATTAGCCTGAGTTAATTATTAGGCTGCTCAGTTCTATTAAGGCTTAAGTACCTTTGACAGCACAAATAAGCACTCCTGGAGTACTTTATGTACCTTATAATAAAAAATGCCTGAGCTTCCAATCAAACTTAGATACCTCCAGGGTTATGTGGCAGATGCGTAAACATTTTTAGGACTGCAATTTTGACCCAGAGCAAATTCCACCTACTTGAGCATCAGGTGACTATGTCCTTTTCTAGCCCTCATCCCAGATTAGAATCAATTGCTCAGAAATAATCATACTATCTGCATAATGGTGATTATCAGAAGGATTTATAAATATTAAGTAATTAATCTTCATATTGCCCCTGGACAAATATTTCCATTTTACATATATAAAAAATTGTGATAAATTGCCATAGGCTACAACTGAGTCAGTATCAGAATTAGAATGGAGGAATTCCTGGCTCTCAGACTAGAACTCAGTTCATGCCTCTCAGAAGAAGAGAGAGAAAAATCTTACTCTTCAGAAGCAAGAGTTGTTATGCTGACATGCTTTAATTGACCAAGGACTTTTTGTTTTACAGTGGTTTATGTTGTGGGGCTTTTTTTCAAAGCATACAAAAAACTCTGCAGTGCTACCTTTCAATTCTGGTAGACTATCAACAACACTGATAGATAAATAACTGAGAGAGCATGATCAAAACTTAACTTTAGTAAACCTCAGTTTTTGAGTGGTGTTAGACAGAATGATTGGAAATACTATATTTAATATTATGCAAGCTCGATGCATCAGTTAGACAATCACTCAAATTAAAGAAAAGGCTTACTAGGTTACTTAATGCCAGTAACTGCATTTTCTATACTACATAAACATTGAAGCATTTTAGGAATCTTTAACATTTTATGTTCCTGCTATGTTTTTTAAGATAGAAAATCCAGAAAAAAAAACACAACAAAAAACAAAAAAAAAAAATCCAAGCTGANAAAAAACAAAAAAACAAAAAACAAAAAACAAAAGTAGGATGCTTTCTCCCTTCTTTGTCGAAGTAATTCTGTAATTCTGGATGCCTGCAAGAATTGTTGCTGGCTTGAAAGGATTGCCAGCTACCAACTCCTTCACATCCTATTCCTGGCTTGAACAGTTAAAACAGATCCTTCCATAAGTTCTCTTGCATGGCTTATCAATCTACTTTCTACATACACAACCTAAGAGTATGTTAGCCAAGTGCTGTGAAATCCTAACATATGAAACAATTGCTAGGCTAAAGTACCAAAACTGATAAAATGTCAGTATTACTGAAATGACAAATTGCAAACTTTAACAAGCATGCTTCAAATATTTCCATCATAACAGTTTTCAGAATTCTACATCTTGGTAAACATAGTTTTACAACCAGTAATTCAGTATATAAGTTTAAATCCACAAATCTTAGTTGAGCACTGATATATGTTTACATTTACAACAGAAGACCAAGAACACAAGTATTTTGTTATAGAACACAATTTTTTTTGTGTAAAGATGTTGCATGTATTGCACATACAATATGCACGAGTTCTTACCACAGAGACCACACCTTGCAACAATACGCATAATTTCCAGCAATAAAATTTCTAATGTTAGATATTCAATAAATTGAATATGGTCACGGCTGTGACACTGCTTTACTAAACTCTCACTTCAAGTATGCCTGCTAAGGATATTTGCATGATAGGAAAATTTTCCTATCATTCAAATACCCCATTCCTCTATTCCTTCCCTTACAAAAACCTGTATTTTGTACTTCTTTTCTGAAATCTCAAAATGACAATACTAGGGTTTTATGTTTACATCACACTTGAGAATTTTGAAACTTCAGTCTCTTAAATAACAGGGCTTCAATTTTAGGCCGACAGCACATCCTAGTGGTTACTCACACTATTCTATGGTATTTGGTTGACACAATACCTCAGTCATAGCTGCATAAATACTCTTTTGGTATCCTTCAGTGTATGTATTTTTCTTCTTTTCCGTTATGGAACAACTATGAATGAAGTTGGGATTTTGGAAGCAAGTGTCAATTAATAAAATTGAGATAATTCAGCAACATGGAAGATTTTAAAATTGGTTCTATATATCTTTTAAGCAAAAACATGCTTCTGAATATGTATCATTTTAGCCATTTTTAGGCAGAACATACAATGAACAGTAGTGCAGTTTTTCCTTTTGTTTTCATTTTGCAATAGGAAAAACAACATCTCTGTTTTTACTTCCGTTTCATCTGGGCAGCTTTACCTGGGAAATATGAGTAAAGGACTACACACATTACTAAGTACTTAGCTAGTCAATAAAACTATAAATTTAGTCATCAAAAATGCATCTATTACAGCATTTTAATGTGTTGTTTTGCTGGTCAAGTATGCAGCATAATCAGATAGCTATCTGTTGGAGTAGGCAGCAATCAAGATAAAATAAAAATAAAATGCTGCTTAACTGTATTAAACCAACATTTTCTAACAGCCTCATCTAGAAATTTTTAAATGACTTCTTATGCGCAGGGCTGTGAAATATGGGATGCCTATATGGAAAACCTTGAAGATTATTTTTCCACAGGTAAACTCACAATTTTGCTTAGCTGCAAAACCTTTCAGCGTATTTCTCACTCTGATATTATTACCATACTTATAATGTATACCTTCTCAGTGGGAAATATCAGGTACCATGTTTGTCTCTTAAAGGACCAGACCTGTAAATGGAGTACTGTACCCCTGACACGCTGTATAGGCTGAATTGCTGGTGAAAGGGGTGGAAGGAATGTCCTATGAGGAGCAGCTAAGGACTTTGGGCTTGGCTAGTTTGGAGAAAAGGAGGCTGAGGGGCGACCTCATTGCTCTACAGCTTCCTGAGGAGGGGAAATGGAGAGGGAGGTGCTGATCTCTTTTCCCTGGGATCCAGTGATAGGATGCATGGGAATGGTTCAAAGCTGCACCAGGGGAGGTTTAGACTGGATATTAGGAAGTGTTTATTTACCGAAAGGGTGGTGGAACATTGGAACAGGCTTCCTAGAGAGGTGGTTGATGCCCCAAGCCTGTCAGTGTTTAAGAGGTATTTGGACAATGCCCTGAATAACATGCTAGATGATCGTGCTAAGTCCCTTCCAACTGAAATTCAATTCAATGCTAATGTCTCAGTTTGGCTGAGATGAAAACTTGCCCAGAAATGGTCCCTGTGCCCCACATACAGGTGAGTCCATCCTTCCCTATAATGCTGAGGAACATATGCAGGTCCCACATATTCTGTCCTAAGAAAGGGAGTAAAAGAAGAGCAAGGTTCCAGCAGTCAAAACTCTGTTAACAATCCCAGAGGGGTACGCATACTGTGTTTTAAAGCTGTAGCTGCAAGGTAGGAGAAGACAGAGCATTTTTTTGATCACAGTTCACAAACATTTTCTGAATGAGCACTGACAGTGGCTGTAACAGCAGGTACAACCTAAGCAACAGTACTGTCTGCTTCTCTACCAGGCCAGATTATTTCCTGGAATAACTTACATACCAGAGTTTGGGAATCCTTGTCATAAACAAAACCTCAACAGTAACAAAGGGAGTTCTCAATAAAAACCTGCTAACTTCTCAACAGAAAGGCACATACATAACAGGTAAAGGAGAAAAGGTGATTTGCAGGTAATGCTATTTACTATAAATTAATATATTTTTATGCTTAATGAAAAAAAGTTGTGGTTGGAAGGGACCTCTGGTCATGGTCCACATGATGGTTTTGTTTCTTCACAGGTGATGGGGTATGGGAGTGATTTGTTTATATGATCTTTGTCAGAGTTGAAAAATTTTGTTGTAGAGAAGGTGTTGAGCAGCATCTTTTCCACTGTACTATGCCACCATATTATTCTGGTATATATTTTGTTCCTATGAATGCCATAATCAGAATGGTTGAAGTTAGAAGGAACTTCTGGAGGTCATCTTGTCCAACCCCTCTGCTCAAGCAGGGCTACCTAGAGCTGGTTGCCTAGGACCATGTCCAGTTAGGTCTTGAGTATCTCCAAAGATGGAGACTCCACAATCTCTCTGGACAACCTCTTCCAGTGCTCAGTCACTCTCACATTAAATAAGTGCTTCCTCAACAAATCATACTGAATAGCCCTAGTCCTCTTTGTTACAGAAAACATCGCAAAAATTTGTGAATTTTAATTTTTCCTTCATCTGGAGCATGGACTTCTAGTGAAGAGGTATACTGGCTCAGTTAAAACTGAATCTAAATGTTGTTTATTCATTACTGCAAGTCATAGCCGATAAAAATTTGAAAGGTTTTTGTATTACAGAATTCTACAGGGAGATCCTTCCTTTGAGAACCAAGTGGCAAGAAGACTTCATAATAATCTTCCTGAATTTCCAAACATTTGGCATGCATTCTTTCCATTCTTTCACAGGAATGATAGATGTGCCCTTCTGAGGAGTTGTGCATGAGGGTTATTTACACTTGATTATTTCATGTTCACTACTTCCTTTTACACAGCACCTATTGTTACATTGCTTAATATATGTTGAGGCATCATACATAAAATAAATTAATAAAACTCTATCAGTGTTTTGCCAAGCAAAGAGAGACGTCCATCAACTCCATTCACTGCAACAGGAGCTCATGTTTTAAAATGCCAAACAGCCTAGTGACAGCAGGTAGCTAACAAGTCCCCAGTTAGCTAACATGCCAAAATCTGAGTAACCATCAAAACAAAGAAGCTGCATCTTAAGCTGCCACCCAAACTGCTAGTTACAGATACTTCTGGATCCGAACAACCACCATTCCCTTCCATGATCATCCACAAAAGAAACGAGGAAGTAATCATAATGTGATGACAGCGTTTCCAGAACACAGATCAATTTCTTAGAACTGATGACAGCCCTGTGACAGAAAAATGATGATGGAACGAAAAAAGGAAATTAAATTGAGTTTTAAACTCTCATTAAGTTTTAATAAAATGAAATAAAAATGCACTAGAAAGGTTGCTGGTGTGAGCGAGCACCAGAATAGAGTGTGAACTAATCAGCTGTATACTATTGGATGCACATCTCAAAAGAGCTAACAGTAATACCACCATAATACAAGAGGGAAAATCTGTGATTTTCACAGTATAAGAATTTGACCTTAACCCTTACTGTCCACCTCGCAGTGAAATTATGATCAGGTAAGATGGACAGCCCAGTTATCACTATGGATCTGCACTTACATAATATAAAGTAAGAGGGAAAAATGACGAAACCTATGAAAGTAATGGCATATAAATAAAAATATAATTCATAAATAATATATACCACATATTTTTCCAACTGCAATTATAAAATAGTCTATTTTCTTTGCCATTTTAATTTAGTAAATTATTTATAAGGTTCCATATACTAAGGAATAATCCCAGTTTATTATGTTTTGACATAATTCTCTTTTAAATAAATTTGAAATTCATGAGAGCAGAATGTACATAATGATTGACATGAACAATAATTCACATCAGTCTTTCCAGCAGTGGAGAATGATGCTAATACAGCTGTTATCTCCAAGTTCTGGGGACTAGCTTTGTTAGTCTTTTCTCTAGTACTAGAAGCCTTAATAGTTAGTGAAGATGAACTCTGTCAGTTTGGTTTTTAGCAATATTTCACATGTAGCCTCTTGCTGAAAACAAGGAAGCTTTTGTGTGTTCTGGAGATAGAATTAGTCCCACACAGTGGTGCTAGTTCACTGACAACCCAAACAACACTTGGGAAAGTGATCCCTTCTCTTTTGTGTCAATTACGACTTTTTCACTGCACAATACTTTGAAAAATGGTACATTCACGAACATGAATCTATGTGTGAGGATAAGATTTCATACAGTTGTTTCCTGTGTTACTGAAACACGACTAAGGAACAAGAATATTTGCAACTATCAGCTCACAAGAATGCTACATTTTGAGGACCATGTTGTTATTACCCCTGTTATTAATTTCTGTTATAAAATCATTTCAGTCTATGAAGTTATTTTAAAAGAAGAATTGGTTTTTGACAATGGAAGCTTGGCACAACAATGACAGAACATGCCCTCAGTTCTCTTAAAAGACAAGAGTAATGAAAAAGAGGATTTCCTAACAAAAGTTTCCTAACAAAAGACTATAACCTCACAGACTGGAACAGTTCCTCTTCTGATCAAAACCCGGAACCATTTCTGGGACATGAAGTGGAAGTTTCCCAGTAAGAACCTTCTTTGGTTTTTTTTGGGTTTTTTTGTTTTTTTTTTAAACATCATGTACAATTTTCCACTTAAGCCCTTACCAATGCTAAGTAGAACAGAATGATTGTTTCACATCTCTTATGAAAGATATTTTTATTTACATATTCTAGTATAGTGCTGGCATTTTCCAAAGTTGTTTGAGCATTACTTGCTCACGTATTTTGACTTGAATTGGTGAAAAACCTGCTTTCCCTCTAGACTGTTAAAATACCCTATAACCTTGGATTTATGGTAAAAAAGCACTCTACTTTTGATTCATTTTGTAGAAAAACTTTCTGAAAGTATTCAAAAAAATCTACTTGCAGAAATGCATTCCTTTAACCTTTACACAAGAACTGCCACTGGAGAAGGGTATCCAATTTAATAACCTTATTACCTTTTTTGCATAGATTCAGACTAGTATATCAATCCCCTAGGGCATCACAGGAAATCAAAGACAACAGGCTTGAAAAGATTTATTAGGGTTTCCAGTCCAATGTTATTCTAATGACCTATTAATTAAAACCAATCTATGGTGACTGGCCAGTGAGTACGGTTGTGATAAGCGGCATGAGTAAAGTGAAGTTCCTTTCCTTCAGGAGGGTAGAGATAAGCATTAGTTTGGCTGTTTCTCCTTTACCAGTCTTCACAAAACTTAAAGGAACATATTTTGGAGTTTGGGACTTTGACCCTTCACTCAGATTTGGCTGAAACCGGCCAAAAGATTCAAGTTCACTGGAGGGGGAAGTCAGGCCAGCAGCCATATGACACAACTGTGTTAAGCTTTGCTTTCTAAGAAATCTAACTATAAAAAGACCAGACTTGTTCTGGCAAAGATGCCTACTTTGGAACCTGAGGCAAGCACAGAAAACATCAGCAGACAGAAAAGGACTGGATAAGCTCAAAACAATGACTTTAAATCTGTGAAGTCTTTAAGTTAAGTTCTCTCCAATGATTTTTTTTAGGCCAGTAAGTGCTGAAGAAACCCTAAGAGTCCTACAAATGATGCAAGAACTAGTATCAAAAACATCACTAAGTAGCTAGGTCTCAGCTTGATATTCTTAGGGAAGTAAAAAAAAAACCCAAAAACCAAACCAGTGCTCGGCCATCAATGAACTAAAGTAAAAAATGAATACATCAATGAATTAAAGTTAAAAAAATCTTGAACTTTAAAAAAATATTGTGTTTATTCATTGATGATGTAAAATGTTTTCTGTCATTTTGGATATATTAATTATGGATAATTTACCATCATAGTTATTTCTAGTACTCATGCATTTCTGTTGTCTCCTTTTCTGGAAATGCCGGAAACATTTGGGTTTGTGTCTGTTACATGTTTGAGGAAAGTATTTATATTTACATACTTATTACTGACCGAGCTTGGTAGCTTATAATTAACCTACTTCTTGTACTATCTTGCCAAGAATGGGTTAGGTACAAAGAACAAAGGTGAACAGCATAGGAACCTTAATAGTGATTTGGTAATACAATACGGAAGTGTAGTATTGCAGCTCAAAACAGCATAGGGAGAACCGTCCTTTAGTGCCGGGATCAGTGAATGAGATTCTGTTCACAGGTGTGCCAAATCACTTACCTCTGCATTATATCTGTAATACAGGGATGATCTTTCAGTTCCCTTTAAATGTTTCTTATCCTTGAACTTTAAAATTAAATTTATAGTTAGTACACTGACTGGTAGAAAATGGTAGAAATGGCAGAAATGGCAATTGAGGTATCAGACTTTCTTCTTAAGGTTGTGTTGTGGTTTAACTCTAACTGACAACCAGAACCACGCCCTCCACCGCCAGGATAGGACAGGAGAATCCAAGGAAAAGGAAACCTTGTGGGTTGAGATAAAGACAGTTTAATAGAACAGTAATGGAAGAGAAGATAGTAACAATTATGATAAAAGACTATACAAAATAAATGATGCAATACAACTGTTTACCACCTGATGATCAGCTGACCAGCCCGTCTAGAGCAGCAATTGTGGACTCCTGCCCTCCAGCCAACCCCCATTTATATACTGAGCACGATATCTATGGTATGGAACACTCCTTTGGCCAGCTTGTTTTGTCTATGCTCCCTCTCACCTTCTATGGGAAGCTGAAAAAGTCCTTAACTTAACATAGGCATTACCTAGCAACAACTGAAACAATGCATTATCAGCATTATTCTCATACTAAACCCAAAACACAGCAGTTACTAGGAAGAAAATTAACTCTATCCCAGCTGAAACCAGGACAGGTGGTCAGGGCTGCTGCCAAGATGACTAATTCAGACCACTCTTCTGAGCTCTAGGTAATGGTGGGAAAGGCAAATACTAGACTAAATAAAATAGATAATATCCAGGTGGAAAAGGAAGGGCCTCATAACTCACCCTCACTTGTAGAGGAACCTACTAGTTACTGAGGATATCAATAATACCTTAGGTTGCTTTGCCTCCTAAGACATTGATGGAGAAGGAAAATTTATCATCACAATCTCAGTTTCTGGCTAAGCCAGCATAGTTCAACTGTTGGCTTGTGGGCCGAGTTCAGCCTCATCAACATTTCCTTGGAGGAGGCAGGAAGAGTTGCTTTGGCAGTTGATAGTAGCCATACAAACTGAACACCCTCCCGAGATGAGCTGCTGCCTCATTGCACACGTAGCCCTGTGAACTATTAGATGCTACATCGATGCACCATGTGAAGGGCAAAAGAGATCTCACAAACAGGAATCTGGACTCACGCTACTTATTATGTCAACTCTGGGATAAGCAGTCTGACAAGTTTTGGGGTTTTGCAATTTACTGAGTAGGAAATTTCCTTTCACTGTGCATACATCCAATGAAAATGTTTCCAGTCATTTCCACAATACAGAGAAAGCCAGTATTAAAAAAAAAAA
>VYXH01007739.1:379072-416876 GCA_013397275.1 Burhinus bistriatus | reverse complement strand
CGGGGGGGGCGTGGGGGGGGGGCGGGGGGGAGTAGGTGGGGACGGGCAGGCGGAAGAGACCACCAGACCACCCTTCCGGGGAGGGCACAGCCACGCCGTTACTGGCCATTGTCCCAGGCGCCGGCCGCCCTCTCAGCGGCCCGCGTTGGGCGAGGCAGCCGCGATAGACAGGNTCCGGCCGCTGGTGGTGCTGCTGTACATCGTGGGGCTGCTGGTGGTGGTGCCGCTCTGCGTCTGGGAGCTGCAGAAGCTGGAGGTGAGGAACGGGGCCGGGGCGGCGGGCGGGAGCGCTGCGCTCCTCTCAGGTGGCTGGCAGCGGCCTTCAGCCGCGGGTAGAGACCCAGCGGGGAAAGGAGAGGCCGGAGGCGTTCCGCGGTGCGGCTGCGGGCGTTTGTGGTGCTGTTAAAGCACAAACGAAGCAAGATGGAACGGGACAGGATTTCTTTCTCCTTCCGGTTCAGTAATAGTTGGTGTTTAAACAGTTGATACGATGCTGAAGGAAAAAAAACTTAATAGTGAGGCACTAAACTGAGACGAGTTCCAAAACTAAAGCAAGGAATCGTTTGGGGCTTTCAGTATATTAAATAGTGAGCATTACTGTGTTTTTGTAGAACGTTTTGTGTTTATTGGTGATGTTTTTGTTTGGTTCTCTCTTTTGTTTGATTTCTCTCTTTTTCTTTTGAATTTTTAAGTTTGACTCTAAGCCACATCAACAGATTGCAAGGGAGACTTTGAGATTTTGTGTGTTTGAAAGGAAGAGTTAGAAAAAATAAACTTAATATTGGGAGGTGTACTTAATATCCATCTTAAAGCTTTATTCTCAGTAAAGAAAAAGAAAGAGAAATTATTTTTCTTGCTATACTAGTAAAACTTTAAAGTATTAATATTGAAACTTTGATCTTGCATTCTTCTTTTTCTTTGCAAGGTTGGAATTCATACCAAGGCGTGGTTTATCGCTGGGATATTTCTACTAATGACTATACCAATATCTCTCTGGGGAATACTACAACACTTAGTCCATTATACTCAACCTGAATTACAGAAACCAATAATAAGGTAACATTTCACATTTTAACTGTGCTACAAACGTTGAATTCAATTCAGACTAAAAATACTTCTAGTAATATTAAATGTTCTTTTGTTATTGTAACAGGATTCTATGGATGGTGCCGATTTACAGTTTAGACAGTGTAAGTGTTCTCTTACTGTTAACAGCTCAATAAAATTCTGTTTGCTGTGGGAGTGAGGGAAAACAGTGTCACAGTTAGAAACTATGCTGCATGGAGAGCTGTAGTCCTAGAAACTTCTGGGCGTTCTTATTTATGGAGTACGTCAGAAGCATAGTTCTAGCAATGTTACATTATTCTTGTGGAGCTTGTGGGATCGCTTTTGCTAACCCTTCTTAACTCTGCCCTTGAGTATCCTTTATGACGGATGTGGAAAGGGGTATGACAAGAGCCTGCTTTTGGTCCTTCCACCCTCCAGCAACAGCTAAACTGGAAACCAGACAGATCCAAGTACTGTCTCAAAATTCAGTGCCTTACCTGTCTTTAGGTTTAGTACTAAAATTCTTTCCTGAGTTACGCTTAGTGCTAAAATTCTTCCTTTTTGCTTCAGGGGGCAAAGGGTAAGATCCCACAAAAAAATCCACTTCTGAATACTTTTATGCGATAGATTCTATTTACCATAGCAGATATGGCTCATGTAAATATGTCACCTGTAGAGATGATTTTAAGCCAGAGCTAACCAACATACTAAATCTGTGGACTGGGCAGGATGTTTGTTTACATGTTGACATTGCCTCTTGACATTGCAAATACTTCTATTTCCCCCATAACAGACAGCTTTCCAGGAAATTTTCCGTTGATTTTTCTCCCATCTCTTGAGTGTTTATGAAGTGTCAAAGTGTCACCCTTATGTATGTTCTCTTTTTTTTTTTTTTTTGAAAGACTGGGGTGTAGAGTATCTAAAAGTGAAGGAGCGTGAGGAAGAAAACAACATTGTTTCCTGTGGGGAATATCAACGACCTCAGGTTGATATTTCAAGTCCGGAGTTTTCCTTTGGAAGAAAATTACCTGCTAATTAAATGAACTCTAGCCAGGCATTCAGGGACATTTCTGACATACTGAAATCTTTCCCCAGACTCCTGGATCTTGTGGCCTTTGCTGCATATGTGGTATCCTCCTAGAGTGCTTAATCTGAGCTCAACTTAAAGTTCTCTTCTCAGATTCAAATACTGTATTCTTAGTTTACTAGATGCAGTATTACATCTTCCCCAAAGTCTTGCAGCATCTGTTATCTCTAGTATTTCTTAACTGCGATGAGGAGGTGAAGCATCTTCCTGTAGTTCTAATAAGAAGGTCAGAGCCGGCACAGCATTCGCTCTACTACAACCTAGGGAAGCAAAGTAAACTCAAAAGACCTGCCTCTATTTAACCCCCCTGCCCCCCCCCCAGAAAAAACAACCCACAAAACAAAAAAAAAAACCCACCCAAAACCCAACAAAAAAAAAAAACCCAAACAAAAAAAACAGTAGGACAGGATGCACTAAACAGTAGTGTGATACTGAAAATTAAAAATGTAAAGCTCTGACAGCTGATCCATAATCACAGTTTTGAAAAAAAAAAATAAATATCACTTTTCTGTCTGAAATTCTGGTTTAGAGGGAAGACTACCACTTTAAGGCTAATCTGCTGCTTTCTTCTATATTTTGCAAACATACCAGAACAAACATTTACACATTAGGTACCAAAAGAAATCGACTTTATACTGATGGACTAAAGACTTAGTTCTCAAACCCGTATTAACAAGGAATATGTGAATTTCAGGAAACGGTTCTATCTTGTCTCCTCCTAACAGGAGTAGGTTATATGTAAGGAACCATCTCCTCAGTTACTTTTAAATGAAAGACTGAATTGTGTGGTCAAAGATACGGAGCATCTCTTGCGCAGTGCTTTAAACATGCTTCCATTTGAAGCAGCAGAGGTGCAATCTGAAGTTCTACTTGTATTTTTACAGAATGTTATTTTCTAGCTGTAGCATCACACTCTTATTAGCCAAATGCTTCAAGCCCTGTTTAATTAGTGCCTGCTGTCTAATGAAGTATTGCTTGCTGAATGAACTAGCCAGCCAGTGTTGTCATTGGAACCACTTTTGTCTTTCTTGCATGTAACCTTTTGTGTACCTCTCTTCTTACAGTGGATAGCTTTGAAATACCCCAACATTGCAATATATGTGGATACATGTCGAGAATGCTATGAAGCTTATGTCATCTATAACTTTATGGTTTTTCTTTCAAATTATCTAACCAACCGGTATCCAAACCTCGTATTAATAATAGAAGCGAAAGATCAGCAGAGACATCTGCCGCCTCTATGTTGTTGTCCATCGTGGGCTATGGGAGAGTGAGTACATGATGACATCTTAAAATTTTGAGCTGTATAATCAGATACAAACATTTTGGTTTTATATTTAGTAGTATAACTCCTGTGGCTTGGTAGAGTAAGTTTAAGGTTTGCACACTTTTTGTTTATCAGCTATGAACCTCTACTGAAAGCAGCTGTGAACATGTTTTCATCTAGCTGTAAAACTTCCTATAAATTGTACTTAGTTACTAACATACATTGACTCAGGTGGTGCTGAAGGAAACTTCCTTATTTTTGAAAAATACTGGAAAAAGGGCTCCTTGAATTTGCTTCCTTTGCTGTCATATACTACTTGCCAGAAACCTCATGCAGAATCGCTGGTAGACCAGATAGCTTTTACTTCCACACGTGAAGGACGAAAGGTCATATGCCTGTGAACTGATTGTTTCCGCATGCCTAATCTGATAAGCATCTCTCTTAAGAGATTTTAATAAAGCCGTTTAAAATGTTAAAGACAAACTATGAATGTAAGTCATTCTTAAACATCTTCAAACACAGTGAAAATTGCAGTATCTTTATTTAGCTCAGCAGGAATCTTTCCATGGCAAAAGAAGTGAATCACAGAGTATATCCTGTCATGTATCTATAAAAGTTTAGGTCTTTTGTGTGTTGCATATATACACACTGTACACTGTAGCATCTGAAGTCCTGGAAGCAGAAGTTGAAATTACCATGAAATAAAAATTCAGTTTAGTGAAACTAGTGAGAACAGGAAACTTCCATAAATGAATTGTCTTGAAATTCTTGTACAATGAATTTTGTGTTTCTTTTGCAGAGTTTTGTTATTTAGATGTAAACTGGGTGTTTTGCAGTACACTGTTGTCAGACCGTTTACTACCATTATTGCTTTGTAAGTATGCCCATAAAAAATTAATATTGATCTTCAGGATGTGATTTTGAGTTACACTGGAAAGAATTTTCATGCCCTTTGTGTTGAATCAAGGCAGTTTGAAAGTAGACTGGTCGTATTACATGCTAAATGGGTCCTGGCAGTTTGAATCAACCTATGATTTCTTTATGACTTCTCTATAGCAAACGACTATTTGCAGAATTGAGATAATAAATACTTAATGCCTGCTGCTGAAAGCAGTGGGAGAGAATGTGAAGTACTGTTTATGTGGGAAAGATATTTTTATGATCTCTTAATTTTTTAGAGTCTTTTTTTCCTCCATCTCCTTTTTCTTATTGGCTTCAACAATTCTGTATTTTTAAAGTCAGGTTTTATGTAACTTATAAAATTTTATAAAACTTTGCATGTGATGAGCCTGACTGTGTACCTTCATACGTATCATATAACCTGTTGTTGTAAAGCAATAGCAGGCGGTTATGCATGTTGATGCTGAAAGCTTAATTTCATGAACTTTGTATTGATGGTCATTACTGTTAACTTTGTGGGACTGTGGAAGAAGTTGCTACTCACAAAGAATATCCATAGAAATATTTATATTAGCTGTATATGTTCTGCAGTTAAAAGCAAAAGTTTAATTGTTGGATTCATTCAACAATGGGATATGTTAAACCTGCATTCAAATACTATTTCATCTATGGAAAATACAATACGAACTTCCTGTGCCATGTGCTGTTGGAAACTGATTCTTGTGCAGACCCCCAGTGCCTGTATTTGAGTACCAAAAGAGATTTTGGATTCTAACAGCTGATCGATGTAATGAAGATGTAGCACTTCAAGAAAGCCATCATTTACTACATAGTGATTAATTCTAAAAATTTTTTCAGAATTTGTGAACTAGTGGGAGTGTATGATGAAGGAAACTTCAGCTTCAACAATGCTTGGACTTACTTGGTTATCCTTAACAACATGTCACAGCTGGTGAGTATCAAGTGTCCATCTTTTTGCTCTTTTAAGTCATTGTATTAGTATTACGTGAATCTTTTTATGTGAACTATTGACAGTAACTGTCTGGTAATTCTTATGAGTAGAATATTTCGCACTGTAAGTCAGTTACTATCCGTTAAATACTATGTATGCAAAATACTAGGAAAACAGATAATCTAAAACTTTTATTATTTTTACTGTGAAGCTCCATAAAGCAATAAAGCGTCCCACCTCTCTACCCCAAAATATTTGATGGGTGAAGTGGTATGGCCCAGGCATGTTAGACCTGCAGACCTGCCTCTTTGCAGAAGAGCTGACTTAGCTCACGCCCGTAGCTTCCTCCCAGCACACAAAGAATCAGCAGTGGCTATGTTAAAAATAGTGTTTACAAGGCTGGTGGTAACAACATTGACAGGAAAAAATGGAAATGGTGCATGCAGTGCTGAGATTCTGGCCTGCCTAACACCTTACGTTGTTGGTTCAGCTGCCAGATGATGTGAGGGTAAGGGTAAGATGTCAGCCCCTAGACTTGAAAATTTCATTTTGGAGGTCAGGGATTGCATTTAGTGGCATGCTGGGAATGCAGAGGAATAATTTTCTGCTTCACCCAGGGCACATTACACATAAGCTATTGCAATAGGAGAGCAGCATCTGGCTCCTTACTGCTTAGCCTTCTAGCCCCCAAGCTTCTTCCTTCTCTTGGCAACAGCAGCAGGAGTCAGGACAGCATGACATCACATCCAAAAAGGGTGTCCTCCTACTGCCACCGTGTTTGATGGGTCACTGTTACAGAAGGAGCTGTAACTGCTTTCTGCTGTGACAACAGTCCCAGCGGCAGCAGATACTTCTGCATGTCCTGGTTGATATGATTGCTTAAATAAACTTAGTAGCAAGAGGCTAGGAGAACGTGTGTGAAAAGGGGAGATCAATTCCTTAGGTTTGGCTATACATGAGTTCGGTTGCTTGCAATTGTCATTGATAAGAAACTTGTTTAGATTTGCAGTGAAGATTGCATTCGTTGCCTCACCTCTCATAAAGAGGCAATATTTCAGGCGTTAACAGAAGCCTGAAAGAACATGTGCTTTTTATGCCATTTTCCCTAGAGATGTGCTTGGCATTGAAAAGATTTTATGGGACCTTCCTATGCTTTCATTTGGTGTGTAGATAGATGACCTCAGTCTGTGTCTACCAATACCATTGTCAGAAATACAATTTCAAGCAAAAAAAAGGCCGCTTTAAAACAGTAAGGCAAAGATTTCGTAAATCCAGAGTCTCTTTTCTAAAATAGATAGCTTTTTAAGTTTATATCATACTGTGATATATTTTTTTAATTGAAGAGATGCTATTAAACAACTCCCTCACAAAATAAAGCTTTTCTTTATTTTCTTTTCCTTGTTAGTTTGCTATGTATTGTCTGGTGCTGTTTTATAAAGTACTACGTGAAGAACTGAATCCTATCCAACCTGTTGGCAAGTTCCTTTGTGTGAAGATGGTTGTTTTTGTTTCTTTTTGGTAAGTGAATTGTTTACTTACTGCTTCTTGCTCTCAGGATGGATCATAAAACAGCTAAAAAAGCTGGATTTGTTAGAGGTTAGAGGCCTCAAAAAATCAACCCGTAATCTTAGGGAAGTGCTATGAGGGGAAAAGGGTACTAATACGTTGGACAGAGCAGGCTTGTTCACTTGAGATTATTTTTTAGACCTGCTGTTTTCTAAGTTTATTCTCAAGAAAGTTATTTATTTTATAATCTTTACTTGCAGTGATTTCAAAACAAAAAATGAATTATTTTTTTACTTTTTAAAGTAGAAGTAAAAAAAATTACTTTAACCTTTTCAGAATAAGTTACTGTAAGTTACTATAAGTTACTATTTTAAGCATTGCTCACACTTAGCTGCTAATGAGAGTGCATTTGACTATCTGAACATTACTGTGGGCTCAGTAACACTCTGAAAGAGAAGCAACTTGTTCTAATAACTAACTGGAGCAACAAACTCTTCTTTGGTTGTGTTCTCTGTTGGTCTTTAGGACTATGGATGAATGACATCTCTTTTTAAGTCTGTTTTGTTTTGTTTTCCTCATCTTAAAATCTAAATATGTGAACAGTAAGGTTTTTTTTGTAAGATTCTTCCTATGTGCATGCATAGATATACGTAGAAACAGGCCTTGTTTACCAGATTTGTTTGGAGGTTTTTTGGCACTACTGTTACAATAACAATAAAAAATAAATAAATCTTTATAGGCAAGCTGTGCTTATTGCATTGTTGGTGAAAGTTGGCGTTATTTCTGAGAAACACACCTGGGAATGGCAAAGTGTGGAAGCTGTGGCTACAGGCCTACAGGTAGGTGCAGACAATTACTTAGGAGGAATGGCGATACGCAAGATGACATAGTTGATCTCAAGCAAATTTTGTCATACTCACTTTAATTAACACAGGCTAGATTAGTACTGAATTTTTTGTAAGTTGGGCTAAATTTCAGCCAGTCCCCCCAAGTGAGTTTTATGCTCAACACTTCGATATCTGTAAGTTGGGCAGAAGGAATGTGCCCCAGTTAAATACTTCTGTTGCATATCCTTGCATTTCTTCTTGCAAGAATTCATTGTAGAGCTGCTGCTTGTTGAATATCTCTTTCGAGCAAGTCAGTCCCTCAGGCAAGGGCAGATTCCAGTATCTATGGCTCTCTGAAGCCTGCCCAGAATATCCTGCCTCTGGTGGAAAAGTAGCTGATGCCAGTATCCCAAGGCAACTGCAGTCTTTCAGTTGTAGAAGAAACCAAGGAACTATTTTTCTCTGGTTATGATTGATTAAATATTAAGTCTATCTCTGTCATTGCAGGATTTTATCATTTGTGTTGAGATGTTCCTGGCTGCTATTGCGCATCACTACAGTTTTTCCTATAAACCCTACGTTCAAGAAGCTGAAGAAGGGTCATGCTTCGACTCTTTTCTTGCAATGTGGGATATTTCTGATATAAGGGCAGATATATCAGAACAGGTTCGAAATGTTGGTAAGTAACAGACAGATTTGTATGATCTGTTAACATCACAGAATGGTTAGAGTTGCAAGGGACCTTCAAGATTCTACCCCCCTCGCAATGGGCAGGGCCACCTTCCACTAGATTAGGTTGCTCAAAGCCCCATCTAGTCTGGCCTTGAACACTTCCAGGGATGGGGCATCCACAGCCTTTTTGGACAACCTGTTCCAGTGTCTCACCACCCCCACAGTAAAGAATTTCTTCCTAATATCTAATCTAAATCTACCTTCTTTCAGTTTAAAACCATTACGCCTCGTCCTATTGCTACACTCCCTGATAAAGAGTCCCTCCCCATCTTTCCTGTAGGCCCCCTTTAAGTACTGGAAGGGGCTATAAGGTCTCCCTGGAGCCTTCTCTTCTCCAGGTTGAACAACCCCAGCTCTCCCAGCCTGTCTTCATAGCAGAGATGCTCCAGCCCTCTGATCATCTTTGTGGCCCTCCTCTGGACCCACTCCAACAGGTCCATGTCTTTCCTGTGCTGAGGGCTCCAGAGCTGGATGCAGTACTCCAGGTGGGGGTCTCATGAGAGTGGAGTAGAGTGGCAGAATCGCCTCTTTCAGCCTGCTGGCCACGCTTCTTTTGATGCAGCCCAGGATGCGGTTGGCCTTCTGCAAGTGCAGGTGCACATTGCTGGCTCATGTTAAGCTTCTCATCAGCCAACACCCCCAAGTCCCTCTCCTCAGGGCTGCTCTCAGTTCATTCTCTGCCCAGCCTGTATTTGTGCTTGGGATTGCCCTGACCCATGTGCAGGGCCTTGCACTTGGCCTGGTTGAACTTCATGAAGTTGGCACAGGCCCAGCTCTCAAGCCTGTCCAGGTCCATCTGGATAGCATCCCTCCCTTCCAGTGTGTTGACTGCTCCATGCAGCTTGGTGTCATTGGCAAACTTGCTGAGGGTGCACTCCATCCCACTGTCCACGTTGCTGACAGAGATGTTAAACAGCACTGGTCCCAGTACTGACCCCTGTAGAACGCCACTCGTCACTGGTCGCCACTTGGACATCGAGCCATTGACTGCAACCCTGTGAGTGAGGCCATCAGCCAGTTCCTTATCCACTGAGTGGTCCATCTGACAAATCCATCTCTCCAGAGACCAGGATGTTGTGTGGCACAGTGTCATATGCTTTGCACAAGTGCAGGTAGATGATGTCAGTTGCTCTCTGCTTATCTACCAATGCTCTAATGCTGTCGTAGAAGGCCACCAAATTTGTAAGGCACAATTTGCCCTTAGCGAAGCTGTGTTGGCTGTCACCGATCATCTTATTTTCCACATGCCTTAGCAGAGTTTCCAGGAGGATCTGCTCCATGATCTTGCTGGGCACAGAGGCGAGACTGACTAACCTGTACTTCTCCCTGGGTCTTCCTCTTTTCCCTTTCTAAAAATGGGGGTTATGTTTCCCCTTTTCCAGTCAGTGGGAACTTCACCAGACTGCCACGACTTCTCAAATATGATGGGTAGTGGAATAGCAACTTCATCCACCAGTTCCCTCAGGACCTGCAGATGTGTCTCATCAGGTCCCATGGACTTGTGCACCTTCAGGTTCCTTAGATGGTCTCAGCCCTGGTCTTCTCCTACAGTGGACGGTACCTCATTCTCCCAGTCCCTGCCTTTACCTTCTGCAACTTGGGCAGTGTGGCTAGAGCCCTTGCCAGTGAAGACTGAGGCAAAAAAGTCATTGAGCACCTCAGCCTTCTCCATATCCTGGGTGATGAGGTCTCCTGTTTCTTTCTGGAGAGGGCCCACATTTTCCCTAGTCTTCCTTTTGTCACCAACATACCTCTAGAAGCTTTTCTTGTTGCCCTTGACATCCCTGACCAGATTTAACTCTATCTGGGCTTTAGCTTTCCTAACCTGATCCCTGGCTGCTCAGACAAGTTCTCTGTATTCCTCCCAGGCTACCTGTCCTTGCTTCTGCCCTCTGTAGGCTTCATTTTTCTGTTTGAGTTTCTCCAGGAGCTCCTTGTTCATCCATGCAGGCCTCCTGGCGTTTTTGCCTGACTCTCTTAGGTGGGATGTATCGTTCCCAAGCTTGGAGGAGGTGATCCTTGAATACTAAGCAGCTTTCTGGGCCCCTTTTCCCTCCAGGGCTGTATGCCGTGGTACTCTGCCAAGCAGATCCCTGAAGAGGCCAAAGTCTGCTCTCCTGAAATCCAGGGTAGCAAGCTTACTGTGCGCCCTTCTCGCTGCCTTAAGGATCTTGAACTCCACCATCTCATGGTCACTGCAGCCAAGGCTGCCCTTGAGCTTCACATTCCCCACCAGCCTCTCCTCGTTGGTGAGAACGAGGTACAGCATGACACCTCTCCTTGTTGGCTCTTCTGTCACTTGGAGAAGGAAGTAATCATCGACACATTCCAGGCGCCTCCTGGATTGCTTATGCCCTGCTGTGTTGTCCCTCCAACAGATGTCAGGGTGGTTGAAGTTCCCCATGAGGACCAGGGCTTGTGAACGTGAGGCTGCTCCTATCTGTCTACAGAGGGCCTAATCCACTTGGTCTTCCTGGTCGGGTGGCCTGTAGCAGAATCCCACTGTAACATCACCCTCCCTGCCCTCCCTTTAATCCTGACCCAATATGTAAGCATATGTATTTCCAGCTTCATTTTACACTATTATCCATCTCTGTAGTACCTTGAGAACATTCCATACCAAATTAGTGGCAGCTGCATCCCTAGAGCATTTCATGGTTTATCTGGGACTTTGCTCTTTCCAGTACTCATGACTGATTTAGAATCTAGTTTTAAATTTCTCTTTTAAATAGATGGATCTCAGGGTAAGTTTCAGGTGTGTTAGGTAGAAGAGATGTCGTTTTTGTTTGTTTATTTGTTTGTTTTTTAATGGAAAGACACACTTTTATTTATTAAAGCTAACAATGCCCATGTAAAACTGTTAGAAAACAAAGACTCATCTTCTAATTTAACATGCCTATTTTAGGGTTGACGTGTTCAAAGACCTTGGTGTAGTGCTGGAAGTAATAAAAAGTATTTTCATTTGGCATAATTCTAGGAAGGACAGTTTTGGGCCAGCCAAGGAAAATGTTTTTTGCTGAGGATCATGAACAAAACGAGCATACAAGTTTACTGTCTTCATCTACTCAAGACCCAATTTCTGATGCTTCTTCAATGCCGTCTTCACCCATGGGTCACTATCAGGGGTTTGGACACACTGTGACACCTCTCACAACACCAACAACAGCCCCTGCAGTTGATGGTATTTATAACACTACTGCTATTCGAGACGCTGAGGAGTCACCTGAACTAGAGCACAATTTATCCGAGAAAGCTTTGGATAAAAGTTAGACTCACCTTTTCTTTGAATGTGTCAAGGAGTCTGTTATATGCTTGCCACACATGTTCGGTTAACATGTACTATCAGTGATCAAAGTTGAAAAGCTTGGAAAAGCTACTGTGCAGACAGGAGAGGATATGGTTGTAACTGACGTCTGAATTCTGAATCTATAATGGATGTGAGTATCTATGAGTACCCCATGAATATAAAACACGCACACTATAAAAGTTTCTGCATAAATTTAAGAATCGACTCCTTAAACTGCTAAACACACATCATGTCAAAATTACACTGACTTTTATTAATACAAAATAAACATTTGGAAAAAACCCTCTGCTCTTCTAAAGGTGAAGCGTAAGTACTAATAGCAAGGGAAGACTTAATTTCAGGAATGTAGTTTAAGGAGGGCAGTAGCAAAAAGTGTTTGTATTAGCTTTGGTTGTCGTCTTAATGATGGTAACTTCCATACCCCAATGCTGAATGGAGCGTGGATGAAATGGTAATTTCTGTGCAGATGCTATCTTCTTCCTTTTCCTGCATAGCTAAATAAAACCCCTTCATCACAAAGATAATTGTTACAGAGCATCAGTAAAGAATCTGTACAAGAAGGCATTCCCTACAGGCCTCGCTATAAAATTCCATGCTCAGAACATACGGTTGGCATATCTTTTGTCCTTATAGCTCTTAATTTATAAGTCTTTTACATACAGAAGAGACAGCCAGGATGACAGGTTTTGGATTAATACTTTACACTTGACTACTTTTTTCCTGTCCTTCTAAAATAAGAATAATGGTTACTACCTTAAAATACATGAGGGGTGGAGGGGAATAAAGGATGTCAAAGGAAGTAGAAAACAAAACTGATTATTTTGGGCTGCAATAAATTCTTTAACACTTAAGTTTTTTTTAAGCTGTTAAAGCAGGGTATCTTGACAATGTGTCTGTAGTAATTTGTATTCATAAATTTGTGTGTGTGATTATTGTATTATGCTTCTAGTATAGCCTGGGTTCAAATGTAATAGTTGATTATTCTTTTTCTCCCCACCACCCCAGAAAAGACCTTTGCTAAGGTAAAACTAAGTAGCTAGTCTAATACCGGAGTTACTAGCCTTAGATTTCAGACCAAGAAATAGTACACTTGTAACAAAATGTTACTTTGCAAAAACTGACAAAATCAGAGGGGTATTGTTTTTATCCCATTACCAGATTTTTACTACTATTGCATGTTTGCAATCTGACAAAAAAAACCCCAAAACAACGACAAAAAAAACCCCAACAAACCAAAACCAAAAAAACTACCACCAAACCCCAACCCTAGAGCACTGACCTTTTAAGTGACATCTGAAGGTTCTTTTTCAGGATTGTTAGCATTTACAGGATAAATGTTTAACTTCTGTCTGTTTCAGTAAATTCATTTTAAGTGCTTTTTTTTGCAGTACTAGTGTGATGTAAATATTGCGCCTTACTCACTAGGCTGCATATTTTAGTTGACTATGTACTTGCTGTATCTGAAGTTAGTGGGAAAGTGCAAATCATAATTTTCAATTTGCCAAGTCATTGCCTTTGTTGTAAATAAGCAATTAAAGATTTTATTTAAACTGTTCATCTTTCAATTTGATTGACTGCTACAGTGATTTAAGATTAGTATGACTGATCCATGAATGCAACTGTCCTCTTCATGGAAGGCGGGGATCTTCAGTGCAACTTGTACAAGAGTTTGTGCTTTCTGTATTTAAGGCTTGTACTGAAAAGGGAATTCTTGTTTTTAAACTTATGAAAAATCAGAATCTTCTTACTTACGCTTGATTTCAGGTACCTTTTTATCCATGTAATAGCCATGTTCTAAAAGGAAACAACTTGTAAAAGCTCAAAACACCTGGGGACTTTAGTACCCACTGTAGCCAGTATTAGAAATAATCTGATTTCCTGCACGTATGCGGGTAAAAAGGGGCATTGGTAGAAATAGTATCTGAAGAATCAGAACTGCTGGAAGCTGAGTAGCTACTGTGCTCTAGCTTTTCAAAAATCTCATGCTGAAGAACTTCTTGTAATACTTGAAGTTATGTCTGTTTGGTGTAAAAGTTAGGTAAGGCGCAGAGAGGGGACTTTGATAGGAAAACAGCAAGTTAAGTGTCTTGGTTGCTTCTTTCACATAATTTCTGGAAAGCTATTAAGTTATTTTATTATTACTCAGTTATTCCACATGCACTATATTCCTGCTTTTTTTTTTTTTTTTCTGGGAGAAAAGTTGTTTTTTTCATCACAGTATCTTACAGGATCATACCTTTCCATTAAAGATTGCTACTGAATTTCCAAAATAAATAGAAATCTTTCAATGACACCTACGCTGTCTTTTGAAAACTACTACAACAGCATTCGACAGCATGACTTACCAAGTTTATTTGCAAGTGAGCATTTTATATAGCCCTTCGTAAGATTGCTCTTGCCTTACTTGTAAACACACTGCTTGAAAACTCACTAATGGTCATTTTCAGCCCTTTAACTTAGTCTCACTGAGCAAGTCTCATGAAGTAATATGTCCTTAATTTTTCTTTAAGCTTTTTAGCAATTAATAAGACAGCAAAATGATTTAATAAATAAGCCTAACTACTATTATTTGAGTTTGCTTGTCTTTCAGCATAAGAAGCCTAACCACTTCTCTGTAAAACTGCACTTTGGTGAAAATACCTAGTTGTGCCACAGTAACTTAGATTTTATGGATCATGGTTTTGTTTGGGTTTTGGGGTTTTGTTTGTTTGTTTGGTTGGTTTTTTTTACTATGTAGTATGAATTGTAGCCCTTGGATAAAGGATGATATCCAGTTACTTTATCTTCTGAAAACTTGACTTCGTTATTACCTCTGTTTTGAAAAAATAAAATAAATTGGAGACCTTTCCTCCACCCTACTAGAAGGAGCTTTATTACAGCAATCTATCAGGTTCAGCTGCAGGCTGGGACAACCACAGCTCCAGCAGTCCCTGCTGGAAGTTAAAGTGAGAGAGCCTATCTGAAATAGTACGTACAGATCTTGCATGCAGTGAGATTCTAGAAAAATTATTTGTGGATGGCTCTTTCTACAGGCTCCTGTTAAGAAAAGATCACAGAAATGCCTCCTACACTGAAGAGGCAGCACTGAAAATATAAAGAAATTTAGCTATAGAAATATCTTACTAACAGAGGCAGAATCAATGCTGAATGAGAAGCTGCTGTTAGTCTTCCATTTGGATATAAATTTAATGGAAGGAACTGGTTACCTGCATTATACCAAAATGTAACACTGTAGAAGAGATGCAGGAGTACTGTGGTAACTGATGTAGACAAGAGTTCAGGCCCATTATGTTACCAAAAATGATTCTCTGAGGGATTCTAAAAAGTTTACTAGCTTTACCTTCCACTATACAACTTGAATTATTCAACAGCACACGTTGACAACTTTTTGTGGTTGTTTATATGCAACACTAACTTGTGATACTGCAACTGGAACGGCGAACATCTCAATACACTTAAGTAGAATGCTTTGGCAACTGAGAAGTGGAACTACAGTTTGAGAAACAAGGACTCTATCTCAAACAGCCACAGCTGTTTATTTCTGGTACAGGCATCTGGATGCTTTTTCTCTTTGTACAGATGATATGTTAGCAAGAGAAGTCTGTCCTACTGTTGTAGTCACTGCAATAGCTAGCAATTGGGTTCTTGCTGCAGTGAAGACAATACCTCCCCTAACTGCTTGGCAAGATACCCTTTCAGTGTGAGTTTTGGTCCATTAAACGAAATTAAGTATCAACTATTAAAGCAACAAAACAGCCTTTTTGATCAGTAGACAGTTTAGACTTTAATATAAATTAACATCAGTGATGTTACGAACAGTCAATTTATGCATAGGTCGTTAACCACAAATCAGTTTACACACTACATTCTTCACCGTTTAACTGTAATGCTAATATTGCTTTTATGGTGTTGAACATCAAGCACAAGTTCATCTCCAACCTGAACTTGGATGGGCTCATCCAGAACAACCGCAGCTTGTTTCCAGTGCGAGAACTCCTCAGATGTATTCAAGCTATGGTCTTCATCTAGATGTATGTGATACCAGAAGGGAATTGCAGTCACTTGGCCAGACTTACAAATTTGTACCTAAAAATATTTAAAAAAATATTTAAAATATTTAAAATTTAGTTTAATCAGTTACACCCTTTTCATAGAAGTAAGAAAATAAAGTAGTTCAAACCATTTCAATCCATTTCAGAGATACCTGCAGACAAGTAGATTCTGTATTGAAATTTTCAGCCAAGGTGAGCAATGAACGAGCAGCTCTGCAGAAGAGCAGTTAAGCACACTTCTAAATTGACATGTACACAACTCACCTTCACTTCTCTGCTGGAGCTGTTCAACAGAGGGTTCATGAGATCTAGCCTCAAAAGCTCTGCTGGCTTGCTCAAGGGTAGACACGGTAACGTAGCGAGATCCAAATACACACGAATGGGTACCTAAGAGTGTATACCATAACTTCAGGCATCAATAGCCATTAAAAGAGACTAAATCATAATGCAAAACTTTCTATGAATTACTGTAATGCCTGTAAGAGACATCCAAAATGCAAAATATACCCTTCTAATCCCTTTTGAAATGTGACTGTTGGGATACAGGGTGATGAAGGAGATAGTAACAGCACCGTCCCTCTTTTGTACAGTAACATCGCATCTTTCATTACTCAGACAAAACCTCTCCCACACCAGTTCTAAAACAAATGTTACTCTTTTTGGTTTATCTCAAGGTCCCTGTCAGGCCACATAAACCTCTCTTGATAACTTCAACAGTATGAAAAAGTTTCAGCTCTTCAGTTTTCTTGCAGTTTACACAAAAACTAAACAGCTAGACAGCTGCAGGCTTTGGAATTGTGCCTGGAAGACACCCACCAACTTCATACCTTGAACTGGTTGATA
This sequence comes from Burhinus bistriatus, assembly GCA_013397275.1. Classification (NCBI taxonomy): domain Eukaryota; kingdom Metazoa; phylum Chordata; class Aves; order Charadriiformes; family Burhinidae; genus Burhinus; species Burhinus bistriatus. The sequence goes on along the minus strand of VYXH01007739.1, from coordinate 400,356 downwards.
AAAGGGGCTATTTTAAACCCAAGAGTTGGTTCTGTTCCTTGAACAGCACTCTCCAGTAACAGAGACTCTGATTCTACAAGCATCCCATATACCAACACATACTGTGGGAAAATCTTCCCTCCACTGTGAAGTAAACATCTGTAAAATGAGAGAGATTTCACCCCTAAAGCATATCATTCAACAGTAATGAAAGAACATTAACTACATTTAAGAAAGGCACACTAGTTCTTCCTCTGAAGTAAAGTGCTCATAAGCATTTGAGCGTGATTCCATTTGACCAGACAGCTGTATCATACAAAAAAGAGGAAAACTTGTCACATAATACCAAAACTATGGAATTAAGTCACCTTTTCTCAGTGTCAGTATTGGAAATGGTGATATTTCAAGATGAAGATAGTGGGATTTATTCATAGTACCAGCATCTAATACTGAAGGACTGGCAGAGATGCTTAATAAAACTGGAAGTCAGGAAGTACATACTGTTGGGGGGCACTGGTTAAGGAGGCAGCATACCCACAGGGAAACAAAACCTGGTGGGAATTTAAGTCACCCTTCTTGAAGTGTTTAACTGAAGTTGACAGCAATGCGGGAGACAGCATTTTTTCCGGAAAAAACACCTGAGCCGTGCTTGGTCTCTTGCTACAGAGTATCACACTGCTGAGAGCAGCAACGCAATAGAAGCTTTCATTCAGCCTAATATCAAACACCTTCAATTCAATACAGATTATTTTAGGTTTCCTTTTCCTATAGCAGGCCTCTTCTCATAGGACCTGGGTATCCAAGTAGTGCGCTCTTGGATGTATTTTCATGCCAACAGATTTGAGTCTGCATATGACAAAAGTCAGAATAATTTCCTATTTGTTCTTACAGCCAAAAATCTTTCAAGTCATCCAAAGATTTATTCAAAACTTAGAAAAGGTAACGAACATAAATAATTTGGAATATTCTGCCATCACTAAGCATGAAGATGAACAGAGAAGATTCCCTAGCACCACAAAAGGGGATAAACCTGTTTCACATTTACTGTTTTTGCTGTCCACTTCCATTATTTTGTTTCTTTTGCTCTGCATTCCTTCCCACCCCTCCTGCCATAGGTAACAGCTAGCTTTGTTGCTGCCTCCCTGGCTGTTCTAACACCTCGTGTTCGTCTTTTAGCAGCGTAAGTTTGTTCCAACAACAGTTTGACATGTACATGAATCTGGGCTTTTTTAACCTTGCACTAAAAGCTACGGCAGCTATTACTAAGACGTTGGCTATCCTGGGAACTTCTGACAGACCAAGCAACAAGACCTTCCATTCATATTCTTGCATACAAAATATAAAGAAGTCTATGAAAGTGAAATCATGACACTTTTTAAGAAAAGATATGTGTATACAATGATCACACCAGAAACACTCTGGGAGGTTGTCTGTTCAGAAAACAAGCTTTTTCTGCTCTACAGAAGCAACATGACAGTAGTTTGTAGTTAGAAGGAACATTTTCAAAAGTTTTCAGATAATTACGGATTCCTAGGAATTCCTGGGAAAACTTTTGTCCATTTATACTGTACCTGGATATTGCAGCCTTTTCCATCACCTCCTGCTGGATTAAACCTGATGTCTCTATAACATCCAAGATAATAATACTCCACAATTTGTCTGATTTGGGCCTCTGTAGCACCACACTTTCATCTTCTAAGTGACTGAGCCAAAACTCTAATGTTTCCTTTGGGAAACGATTAGCTTCTGAAATTACAGTAAGTGCTGCCTGATGCTGTTCCTTCTCAACAGAACTGTAGGCTCTAACTGGTCCAAGTTTGCCAGCTATAACTGGCAGGATGGAGAACCCTTCAGAGACATCTAAAACGTACAAAGGATCAGGAGCCACATCTAGAGACCTCTTGTTTTGACTCTCTTGGAGGTTCATCCCACTGCCATGTCCATCAACATCCATGGACTGTAAGTCCTTACTTGGATTTAATGACAACAGCACTTTGCCCATGGCAGCTTTAAAGCATTCATGGTATGGTACGTTGTTCAGCAGGGCTATTTCTGTGGATTCCAACACACACACTTGATCACTGCCATCCTGTTTGTTAGTTGTCTGAAGACCAGCCAGAGCATTACATAATTCAGCCTCATTGCCCAAACTCAGCGTGTCGTCTCTGTCACTGACGTCCATCCCACACTCTGAAGTCAAAGAAGAAATCTTCTGGATCTTCAAGTAGCAGTCTTGGCAGCAAACTTCCATCATCACAGTATCTCCAGTCTTGACAGAATAATCTTGGCAAAACAGCACAAAAGAGTCATGTCAGTTACTTTACAGCAAACATCACTGAAGCAGCCATACAGTGCTTGAAAAACCCAAGAAAAGCATTACCTCATTTCTTCATTAGTTGTTACTACTGTGTATGAAAGAATTGTTCTAGTCCGCAGATACAAGCTGAAATCTGCGATTGTCCATTAACATTTGCCTTAAACTGTCCCACACTAGGCAAAATCCATTTATACTCAAAAGAAGCCTTTCTATGATAAACAGATATTACTTTAAGTGTTCTGTCAACAGTGGAGTGGAACAAAGCCAGCCTGGTAAAGAAATTGCTTTTGCTTTAAAATGCTAAATAGTTACATTTTAGTACCTCCTGTAGACAAAGGTAACTTTGTAGTTACCTAGAAAACAATCGCTACAGTTTAAAAAGGGTAACTTATTCAAAATAAATTTTAGTGCAACATTTATCGTGTACAGATCAAGATGGTCTTTGGATACTTTGTGTATGTTTTAAGAAAGTAAATCCACTGATATAGACCAGAATTTCAAAACAAAACTCCTGTAGTTTGGCAACCATTTCTTTCAATGGCAACACAGGCTACAAGAATCTCTTCCCTCTCCTACACTTTCAATTGAACCAGTCTATGGCACAGCTGCCCTTACTGTATACTGGTATACTAAATTAGGAGAAGCTGTGGACTCCCTCAAGGGTAGAAAGGCCTTACGGAAAGATCTGGATAGACTAGAGAGCTGGGCAATCAGCAACTCTAAAAAATTTAACAAGAGTAAGTGCTGTATTCTCCACCAGGGATGTGGTAATCCTGGTTATACATACAGTCTTGGGGATGAAAGGCTGGAGAGCAGCCCTGCAGAAAGCGAGCTGGGGGTGTGGGTGGATGGCAAATCAAATACAAATCAATAGTGTGCCCTGGCAGCAAAAAAGGCCAACCTTGTCCAGAACAGCATAGCTAGCCAGCCGAGGGAGGTGACTGTCCCACTCTACACTGCACTGGTGTGGCCCCACCTTGAGTACTGTGTGCCGTTTGGGTGCCTCAATATAAGGAGGACATCAAACTATTACAGTGTGTCCAGAGAAGGGTGACCAAGATGGTAAAAGGCTTCGAGGGTAAGACAGGAGGAGCAGCTGAGGTCACTTGGCTTGTTCAGCTTGGAGAACAGAAGGCTGGGGGTGCCCTCATCACAGCCTACAACTTCCTCATGGGGGAGCAACAGAGGGGGAGGTGCTGATCTCCTCTCTTTGGTGACCATTGATAGGATACAAGGAAATGGAATGAAGCTGCATCAGAGGAAGTTCAGACTTGACATTAGGAAAAGATTCTTCACTGAGAGGGTGGTTGGTCACCGGAACAGGCTCCCCGGGGAAGTGGTCACAGCATCAAGCCTGTCAGAGTTCAAGGAGCTTCTGGACAATACATGTGATTTAGTTTTGGGTAGTCCTGCAAAGAGCAGGGAGCATGATCCTTGTGGGTCCCTTGAGGTACTCTAAGATTCTATGAAACAGGAGAATGGAAAATGGGTGAATGGAGAGTAGAGGCTGCTGGAAATGACACTGCCACTGTGTGTGAGTGGAGAGCAGCATTCAGCTTGAGTCCAAAATGGAGGTGAGGGGTAGGCGGGAATGTTTAGTTTTGGTTTTGTGGCGGCAGCAGCTAGCAATTCCTACCTCACGTCCCCCGCCTCCCTTTCACAAGTCACATCTTGACTAAGTAGAGCCAGTCAGTAGCCTCACTTTTTGGAGTTGCTCCACAATGCATTTAATTCAGTATAGAAAAAAACCGCAACTTAATCAAAAGCATTCTCCCAGATCTTAAGCAGGTCCCTTGCCTGCTTCATAGCAGAGTCACAAGAACAAGACCTGTGCACTACAGTCCAGAAATATGATTCGGAACCACCTCACAGCTTCCTGCTGTTGAACTTCTCCTAAACCTATCTGCTGCCATTTCCTAATCTCTGAGGTAACCCAACAAGCTCAAAACCAAAATGAAACCAAGTTAACAACATACTGCAACAAGAAAATTCACAGGACATACCAAGGAGGCCCTGCACAGGATAGACTGCCTGTTCCCAGCAAGTTTCCTCACTGGGACTTGTAGAAAGAGTGTGCTCATCATCAAGCTGTAGTACAAACCACACCACAATAGCATCTAGTATTCCTCCTTCAGTGACTGGCAGGCTGAGCTTCCAGGGCTTTCTAGCTGCAAGACTTTTCAGCTCCTGACCAAAGTGGAAAGAGAGAAAAAGCATGAGAGAGTTTCTTTCCATAAATACAAGTTGTTTTTATTACACTTACTAAGTCACTCAAATTTCTGCACCAATCCATGAGGGCACCCAACAGAAACCTGAAGTTAACAAGCTGCTACAATACCAATTATCATTAGTACTCACTAGCATAGGAACTGTCTTCCCACATGCAAGTGCAGTTATGCCCACAACCAACCTGCACCCATCAGCCATTAAAGCAAACATCTACACGTAACAACCTACATATTTGAAAGTGCTCAGAACTGCAAGAAAGGGTTTAGATTGGCAAGGCTTGGCTTATGAGAAGTAATAAAAACAGAGCCAGTTTTGGGCTGGATTCAAGCCAATGCTTAGGTACATGCTTCACTTAACACCTGTGTTCAATCAGTTCTAGAAATAGTGCATGTAAGCCCTGAATTCACTCAAACACAGGTTTGGCAAAATCATTACAAAAACCCTAAGTCAAACATCTTTGAGGATATTTTCTCTGCTACCTGGGCTATAGGCTTTGTGTAAAAGCTCAGGCATATATAATTTCACTACTGGGAAGAACTAAGATCACCCCTAAAAGGATCAAGTTATAAATTCTCCAATACTCCTAAACAGTTTTGAATATGTAATAGGAATTAGGTCTTCTTCCATGTACAACTTATTTACCTCAGTAGTTACCTTCTGCTACCAATGTTCACAAACGTAAGAACTGTAGACAGTTCCGGCATAAATCAAATACCAGGAGGTCAATTCACAAGGGACCAAAGATTCTCGTAGTCACAACCCTTCTACTTAGTAACATAACAGCCTTGCCTAAACATTTATCAACTTCCTGATCTGCTTATGTCAACATTTGTCCTAAGTTTCAATCTTAAAATACACAGGGTAAAAGAACAGTTCCACTCTATCAACATGAGTAGCTCTCACATACTGCATTTTTTATTTTTCTCCTTTTTCTTCTCATTCTGTGTTCTCCAAGAGTTGGTCTACTTCTCTTCTCAGAATTGAGAGATGTCTGGACAATGCGTGTGTAAGAATTACTGGATGCTAATAAAGTTCATAATGAGATCTCACTGCTCTTCAACAAAAATACTTTGCTGCTAGTCATTTTTTCCATACACACTCAACCGGAGAAAAAAAGAGTAGTAAGCTGAAGCTTTGCTGGCAGTAAGCCCCTTGAAGCAAGACAGCAAGAGCACAAGCATGCATCTGTTTCTGGGAAGTTAAAGCTGTTCAGAAGTGTATTTGATATTAAAAATACTCTTCCTGATTATTCCTCAAAAGCAGCATGCCCAAGGTTCTCATCCACTAGTTTAGGAACTGTAGTGTTATATCCCTATCTTGTGGCACATAACACACAAAACACACTTGAAGGTAGTTATTTCAGATTTCTCCACTCTCTGCTATGTTGCTTATCCCATATTTATTCCTCACATTTGTCCACTGCATAAGCCTTTTTCTATTATTTATGACAATTAGACTCAAACAGCTCTAGCACATCAGGATTGCAATTTATCAACTAGTGTAGTTAAAGAGACAGCAAAGACAATAAAGCAACGACACAGGAATAGGCAGCAAAAAAACCCAAAACGATGCTATGCCGCGTACATCCTCTGAATGAGAAAAAGATAACTTGCATTAAAAAAAGTAAATAGGACTACAAATAAAAGGAAAAACTACAGAAAGAATGCAGTTATCAAGTTTCCTATCTCTTGATCCAGAATTTCTCAAGTATTCCACACTGTAACTTCTCATTAAAATGAGAAAGAGCCAGTATCTGTAATTGGTGGCAAGAGCTCAGTTCCTCTAGGGCCCGAAAGTGAGACTGAGCTTTAATTACTGGCTGCTGAGGTAAACACTCACTTCCACTCCCAGTGGCACTGATCTGCTGCCAACAAACATGCACACAGGTAGTACCTGGCTAGATGCAAGTGTCTGCAGCCTGTAATTACAGCCACATCCCATTCCCTTGCCTGGGAGGAACTGAGCTGCTGCTGCTAATAATAGCAGTAATAAAGTAATCAGCATAAAACTCAGCTGCCTTTTTTTTTTTTAATTTTGACTTCTTATCATTATTTCTCTGATCTGTACCGATGTCTCTGAAGCCTCCTACAACTCAGTTTGAGAAACACTGTTGTACCATATTTTAGTCTTTTTCTCAGTTCTGTCAATTTAGCTCTGGATAGTTATTGCAAGCAGAATAAATACAACATCCCTCTCATTCTTTGAAATACAAGTTTAGAAAATGGGTCTTTGAAATTACCTTACCAGCGCTAAGTGATTTCATATCTGGATTTCAATCTTTAGTAGACAATCCTGCTACTGTCTGTAAGTATAGCAATTTATTTTTTTTTATTCCAATAGAAACACAGACAATTTTTCTTTTTTATTCTTTAGTTGCACTGATTGAACATCCAGGTGTGGCCACGACAACAAAACAGACAAAACAAACACAGAAAACCCCCAGATTGAAAGTAAGCTACCAGTGTTTGTAATTGCCATATTCCCTCAGTGACAAAGTAACAACAAATAGTAACCAGTGATTCCCAGTAAATTAATTGCATTTCTTCCCTTTACCTATACTTATGATATCTTACCATTTCACAACAGGAACATTCACTTAGTCTGACTGAAACTTCAAAGTTCTGAAACACGGTTTAAAGAGTAACCCTGTTTTTCACTCTTTAAAATTACCTTTACATGTCTGCCAGCAGGCAGATGCTTAAAAGTAGGCATCTCAGATGACAGTAATAGTTTCTTATTGATGCTAGAAGCAGAAGCAACATAAGGTCACAGAGAGATTGCTCCCAGTAGTATACTGAAGAGTCTTGTCTTATTTCATTTTTAATCTCAGGATGTCACACAAACCAACTAGGAAAAGCTATTGATTCAGAAACACTGCAATTCTTGGCCAAGCAGTAGCCAAGAATAATTTCATTTATGTAACAGAATCTATTTTAAGCTCTGACTCAATGCTAACTCCTCAGCACAAATCAATGAGCAAGAAACACAACAGAGATCAGATGTATCATCTTTTTAGCCTGCTCAGCTGTAAGCGGCTGAGGTCCTTGACTTACAGTTCGGGCCTATTTCATATTTTTGTGCAAAATACACAAAGTAATGCTACCATATTTTAGAATGTCATATTACAGAAATACCATCAGATACCAGAGGAGCTGAAGGGTGGAATCAAACTGGTTGAATAGGATAAGATAACTTCATCTTCTCTCTCTCTTACATTTATCCATCAACACTTATAGATGTTTTTATGCCAGATGTAAAATATATCCTTCCTCTTTTGTCTTCAAGAGTTTCTTGAAGACTCTAACTTTAGAGGAATAAACTAAGTCAGCTCCACAACTGCAGAAATCATTTAAGACGGGTCTATTGCATTCTTTCTCCCCCTTCCTGCACTGAGGCTGGCAGTTGTTTGATCCTATTGTGAGCTAGTTTAGTTCCCTAAACTACATCAAACAAACAAAAAACTCCACCTTCAAAAACTCGTAGACTATCATCTGATGAATCACATCACCATACAACCAGACAAGTATCAAAACCAGCAGAGGAGTTCAGTGCAGCCCTGCCAACTTAGCACTTGTGAACTGTCCCGAAATTGAACCCGGAAAGCAAGTAAGATATGGGCCTCTCACTATTCATAAATAGATTACTTATAAAGGACATAAAAAAAAAAAAATCATTACCTGCAGATTGTTGAAATCTACTGTCATTACTTGACAGGGTTCTGAGAGAGGTACGTAACCTCCAGAAATACGACTGAGTTTCTCCGTGGTGTACGGTTCAACAGTTTCCTCTGAACCAGTAGAAGCATATGTTGGACTAAAGAACTGCACCGAATTTGACAAGTGCACACCAGCAATTTCCTGCGCTCTCACTCTGGGAGTAAAGGAAAAAAAAAGGGAAGAAATGAAACTTCAAATGAATTTGACCAAAAAACCCAAAGGAAATTATTCCCAGGCGGGCTAAGTATTTTAAAATGCACAGAGTGTAAGAATAGAAAAACTAAAAAATAACAAAACAATTTTGGGGCATTTTTGTTATGTTCACAGCAGCTCTAAAGCACAGAAAACGCACCTCAGTTTCAAGAATCAGAACTGAATGCTGTCACTAGAAACTGAGAAAAAGCCCTCTATGTCCTTTGTCAAAGGCCACAGATTTTTGCCCCCTTAAGTACAACTCTGAGTCTTGACAGCAAACTAGAAAGACGACTATACCCTGCGATAATAAGAACAAATAAAGCTTTTCTTCTCCTGCTGCGTTAGATAATGAAGGCGTTTCTTTCAGGCGAACAGAACATTCAGAACAAAGATAGACAGATATGCACTAGGAAAATTCATTTTTGGAGTCTCTTTGACATAAAACTTTCATTTTGCAGTACCTTTATATATTTATCAAGCAAAATCTACGCAGAATAAAGCATTTTTCATAGTTACATAGCTACAAAGAAAAGTCTCAGCATTGATTTCTCGGTGGAAAAGGCTTTGACAAATCAGAATACATGTATCCTCTCTTGTAAGACAGAAGATCAATTAGGTTTCTAGAAACAACATTATATAAAAAGCTTCAAAGAAGAAAGAATGCTATAACTGCTCTAAAACACGTGCTTGCATACACCGTCCATCTCTTAGGTTTGAGGACTTAAGATATAGTCTCATTTTCAAAGTATAACTCAGGAAGTTACATGAGACAAGTCTTGCACAAGCTACACTTTAGATTATTCCCATTTAAGTGACAGCTACCAAGCAAGTCTACATTCTTATACTGAGATCTAGCACTCAGAAGTTCGAGTGACAACTAGTTAAATTTCTATTTCTAGAACTACTTTTAATTCTGAATCACTTTCTCAGGAACATCTTCTCCCTGCAAAAGATCTCCCTACAACTAAGTATGACTAGACAGGGTGTCTGATATCACTCTCATCAGATACGGTCATCTCCTCCTCCCAGCCACAGAACTGAATAGGCTGCCTTTTGTCATAACCTGAATTCTTAGGCAAATATATTTTGAACATTATGCAGAGCTAAAATACAAAAGTGAATCAGACTCCATCTTCGGATCAGATTCCCTAGCAATGAAAGTATATGGGTCATATAGAAAGCACAAAGTAGGAAGTACTTCACAATAAATACTAAAAGATACAGCAACATTATCAACAATTACAATCTTCTCACCGGCTCAATGAAGTAACTTAGATATTTTAACAACAAGGATGAGAATGTATTCTCCTTCATTTGAAGCTGAATCCATGCATTATTTTAAAGTAAATACTACAACTAAAACAGAACAGCTGCTGTACGAGGCCTATATTGTGGAAGACACCAGCAGATTGTTATATTAACATGAACCCTTGTGGCTTCAATACATAAGCACAGAAGTAGAGCCACTTTGTTTCCTCTCTTTCTGGGGCCCAATCGACTAAAAATTAAATATTAAAAAACCCTGCAACCTACAATTCTTACAGTGCCTTAAATTAGTAAATTAACCCATATTCTGGCATATTTTATTCAAAGTGACTAAACGTAGACGCACTAATGGAGTGGACCTATGTACTCCTAGAATACTGTTTTACTGTTACATATGACTCTTGAAAGATACCTAGTTCAAACTTGAAAAACAATACGTAGTATACCCTGATATCTTAAAGACTTTGTGGAAGCCTAAGTTTGTCATTAGCAGAAGTCAAGTCTTCTCACAAGTTTGTCACTTCATTTGTTCTTCTGGAAGTAAACACATTTCATATGTATGTGAAACAACCGCTTCAAAGAGAGAGCAGTGACTTCTGGAGAAAATGAAAGGTAACCATAAAAATTGTATTACACAACACCACAGCAGTTAGGTCCTATAGTCATTCTAGGGAACACAAGCAACGGGTACAAGCAGCACCAGCTATAGTAAATAAACATCACAATTATCACTAAAACATCAAGTAATAAAGCTATAACAACAGGTAAACCAGCACAAAACTTTTTGTAAAGTTGGCTTAAGTGCACCAAAAATAGAATCACAAGAAAACTGGCATGTTTTATCTAGAATTTCACTATATCCTAGGAAAAAAACCCTAAAAACAATGAGCACAAGAAATGCAGCATAACTTAAAACTGTTAAAACAAAGGGACAGAATACAAAGCAGATCAGATCAACACAGATAAATAACTGTGATATGCAAGATTATCAAGAGTTGAAGTGAAAGGGGATTCAGTCCCTCAGCAAAATGAATCAGTGTTTGATGACAGATTAAACGCACTCTCAAAAATACTTCAGAAAAAACCCTCAGATATTCATACATTTCTAGGCTCTACATCTACTTATAACCCCTCCAAAAATAAAACATAAATTATGAGGAAAAGCTCAAAGAAAAGCTGTATTAATTGTACAAGAATGAAACTGTGCTAGATGATATAAAAAGCATGAGAAAACAGATTCTTTCATACTATTATTTCATTAGGCATCCTGCTCAGAAAAAAAACATCCAAACCCCAAAGTTTCGCTGTAGATCATGAAAACACTTAAGGAAATGTGGAGAGGTGCACATTAGAATAATTCAAAGAGATCTGGATAGTTTAAATCTGAGAATAAACAAGTGTTTTACTTAAAGCTTAACAACACTTGTTAAAAGAGAATTAAGACAGGTATTCTTACTGGAGCAAAAAGGGATGTCAGGAAACTTAAAAGTTATATTTTTCTTTTTCCTACACCATATAATTAATTTGTGGCAATCATTTCAGTCCTGCTAGCCACCTGACCTTAAGCTATACTATTAGAATGGATTGTTAATTCAACAATCCAAAGTTACAACACATTAACTTTCATCCTGTTTAAATTTTGTAAGGAACAGTCTATGCCATGTTTCAAGGTAAAAAACTATTTTCTATTTGATGAATAATTAACTTCCCCTAAAAGGAAGTTCTTCTATGACCATCTACTATGGGAACTTCTGTCTCTTTCTGGCCTTTGTCCAGGTCTGCTGCATTAGAAAAATCACTGATGTAGCCTGGCTATTTTTCATCCAGTACACTGAAGCTCCTATAGAAGTTAGTGTTTTCTTTAATCTGCAACAAGATTAATCCTAAACAAAACACATCAAGTCCAAACCTCTCAGAGACTGTCTCCATACAGTGACACTGTTCTAGAAGATGAGAATAAAAATGAATATGAAAATAATTGATACACAGTCTGAGCAAAGAAACCCTACTATATGCTAGTTCAGAATTAAGCAAGGTACATATTCAGAAAGATAATGCTAGAGGGGTTATTAACACTTAGGCTTTACGAAATCCTGTCCTTGTCTTCCGAAAGGGTTAAATCCTGCAGCAAGGTATGAAGCAGATTATAAAGAGGGTAAAATGAGGACAAAGGCCAAGTGTTAATCCAAGAATCTCCAATACAGAAACTGAGAAGTAATTTTACTATTAAGGAATTAAATTTCTTTAGTATGTATTAAAGGCAAGAGTATTTAGTACGTATTTCAGCCAAGAGTTTCTGAAGAAGTGATCCAGAAAGTCTGAACCACAAAGGGGCAGGTGGAAAAGCTTGGAAAAAGGGTAGGGAGGGTGAGAGCAGAAATCTGTTTAGTGAAAACAGATAGTGAGCCATTCGAAAAATAAAGAGAACAGTAAATGAAAAATCCTCAATAAAAACCACCAGTCTGTCTTCCCAAATAACAAATATGGGTTTGAACCGTCCTAGAGTTTACACATACCTGTGATGCCTACGTATCTCTTTGCATTCCACTGCCATCCCAAATATTGTAGCACCTGCAGGAATTACTCTACCATAGTCTCCGGTACCGACATCTTGATTTTTAGGCTGTGAAAATATTAATTACAACATGCAATGAGATAGTGACCTATTTCTCCCATTACTGCAAAACCTAGGTTACATATAAAAAGCTGTCCAATATTATAGTCAAAGCATCAGTAAGTTCTTAGTGGCTAGTAAAGTTTCTGGTCTTAGTCACTAGTAAAGTTTCAGGTCTTAGTCACTCGAATTGACCATTAAAGGAGTTTCTTAAATACTGTGTTTCAGTATAGCCACACATCAGCTTTACTTCTCAGTCTACTACTTCCTCTTACATAATTTACATAATAATTACATAATTCTAAAAGTGTTTTTTAATTTGTATTCTGTTAGAATATACTGAAACATTTGAGGACCTTTCCTTTATGTATCATTCCTATACTTAATGCTAGACGTCATCAGTTTCAGTTCAATACAATACAAAAAGCTTTCAACCAGATAAGACTTTTTTAAAAATTAGTTGGAATCAACAGAACATCAAAATAAAAGATTAGTCCTTCTACTTCCTAAGACCTAACAGACACTAACCCATATAAGACTCCTTGTCATATTACTTTGTTTAATGTATGCTAGTTAAAATGCAAAATACATAAAGTAAAATCTGAGAGATCCAGTGGAATTGTTCAGTCTTCCAAAAAGGTTCAAAGCTAGTAAAAATAAATTAAGAGCATAAGCATGTATCATATTTACCAAATTATAATTGACTGTTCCCTAGTATTATGATGAGAAATAATTTGATCACAGTTCAGCATTTTCTGCTTAGATTGACAGGACTTTCTGCTACTAGTTGGTGTCTCAAAATGACCAGGTTGTAATCAAACTTGCAGGAAAACAGTGCCTTTAAAACACACACAAACCCTTTGGTATTACTTACAAAGAGGGGGAGAAAAAAATAAAAAGAAAAAAAAAGAAAAGGAATGAACAGTGATCAAGAGTGAACCATCTCTGTATGCTGGAAGGTTACATCAGGGAAACATGCATTGCAAGTACCTGTCTACTCAGAACACCAGCTCACAGAAGTACAAGATATGCAGCGGCCTCATTGCCTTTCACCAAAATTGCATTCATAGAACAAACCCAGATCGCTTATTTTTAAAATATCAATAGGTATAAAATATTTAGAAGACATCCTCATTCATGTATGTGTGTGAATGCGTGCGCATGCACGCACACACACACATATATGCACGAATATATATCAAATGAAACAGGAATCCCATTTATACACATGTACCCACATTACCTACCCTCGGTGGTAAAAGCAGATATTCCCAAGCATGTATCAAGCTCTCCACAATTCCTTCTCCGAATAAACCAGCATCAACCGTTTCTGTGACGACCAAGGAAACTCTAGATAAGAAAAAGGACACCATGAAATGTAACACATTCCTGTTAACAATCACTCTTCTAAAGAAAAAAAGCCCACCACACCAATGTGAGCTCAGAGCAAAACTTTTATCAGTGTTCTAAAGTTTCAATACAGATGGGCAATCTAATTCTTCCAATAAATGACTTGTTTTGAATTGTTGTTAGAAGTTATTCAAGATGCAGATACAAGAGAAAAAATATTGAGCAAGAGTTTACCATAAAGCTTCTTGTTCAGCATTTATAAATAAGTTGTGTGGGAAGAATCTAGCCAAAACAGGAAGATGTTTCAGCCTGGGCACACAGCCAATGATACCGTAGAATATGTATTTTGTCCGAATCTTGTGCAAGAGTATACATCCATGCATGTGTGTTAAAAAGGAATAAAAAAACACTATAATCAAAGCACAATAAAATTACTATGCAGACTAACAGACCCTAAAATCCTAAATCTTTTGGTTTTAAACCCAAAAACATATGGCATGATAAGACATTTCCAGAACAGTAACAATGTATTCCTGACCGGTGACATCCAGTAACTCATCATATACACTAAGGGGATACATACAACCAGTTACTGTAGCTCAGCTGACATAATTAGACAAGGCTTGACTGGGATGCTAAACCACGGGAGGCTTCATCACTGCAGATTATGAGCCTGTACCATCACCACTTTATTAAATGTTAGTAATTCAAAGTAAAATGGATTATTTCCTTCCCATGTTTAATCTGCACCCCCAGTAGCAATGAGCTGAAGTGATAAGTCCTTTGCATATACCAAACCAAACAAAAATCCCTTCAGATTTCTACCTGCTAAAAATTTACAGATCCTCCAGAAGAACCCCTACTGAATGGGATAGTGAGCAAGGAGCAGGGTAGCATAAAAAACCTAGATTACATATACTGAAAGCTGTAATGCTGATCAAATTCTAATTTGCCAACAGCAATTTCAAGCTGCTGATTTGTCTCAGTAGCTCTTACTATGCTTTAGGAGACAATACTTAATAGTGGAAAAATAAGCTACTTAATTTTCCAAAGTACATGGATCTCTGCTATACAGACAGGTGGGCAGCTGTGTATATACAAACACAAAACCCTATTCTCACAGGACAAATTTCAACACTATTCCACTGAATTTTACTCCAGTATCCAAAGGCACACTGAAAGCCCTACAGGTTCCTGCCATGGTAAGGTGCTGACGTTCACAGCTGGAGTCAGCCCAGCCACCACCAGCCTTCCACATGCAAACAAGTAGCACTCTACTTAGGGGACAGAGGGGAGGGAGAGGTTTTCCCTCACTCCCTGATCAGGAGAAGCAGACAATCTGCAGTTTCTCATCTCTCTGACAAAGACAGAAGCTGACATGAAGTTGCAGGGTTGTGATATGTCTCAGAAATAGTCTTCTTTTGCAGGCCCTATTACATACCTCCATCCTGCTCATGGGTGGCAGAAGTAAGCCACAGGTTGTTAAGTATAAGAGTATGTTAAAATTACTTTCATGACATTGTAACTTAATTTCTCTTTTCCTGTTGGTGCTATGTAAATGCATATGCCCCAAAGCTCCCACTAACAAAGAACTAAACTCGTTAATTTATGACATTGTTGATCTACCGTAGAAATTAGTATGATCTAAAAAACATGCTATAATTTCTACACTGCTCTATAAAAACATAAGACATACTAACCATAATGTGAGAAGGTTCTGTGTATCACAGGCAAAGTTATTTCCTGTTTAGGCCACAAGGCATTTTTTGCTTTCTTGAAATTAAGAGCAAATTAAAAATAATATCACAACAGAGCGCAACAACGTACCTTTCAGGTATGTGCTTTGGAATTTCTATATCAAGTGACTTCAAATGCAGAAGTTTGATCTCTCTTTCCATATTATTTGCTGCCACCACATCACAGGCAAGTTCATACATGGTTTTTGATAATTCACAGGCATAGACAAAAGATGCTCCTGCCTTTTTTGCAAACATACTGAAAAAACAAGAATCAGTGCTTTTTCCCTCCAGTTTAAATCATTTTAGGTAAAGCATGAGCAGATACTGAGTGTTCTTAAGTTCTATTTCTGCATCTGCTTTATATTTCTGAGAAAACAGTTCAGGTCTAAAAATCATCTAATATCTCTTGTGTAAACACTGCTATCACACAAGTGGATATTCTCTTGATATGCTATCACAAACAATTACAGGTAGCATAAGGATACTCTGCAGCTATGCTAAATCCACTCTATACTGCAGCATTTTCATTAAATAACTTTCTACACAAAAAACATCTGCATCAAATAAAAAAACTGGTTCCAAATTACTGCTGGACACTAACCTCCAGACTCAGGAACCCCTGAAAGCTTTGTTTCCTTTAAGTTTTGTCTCAATAAAGGCATGGAAGTAAATTATTTTTTTCACTAGCCACCAAGTTTTGTTAGACAAACATGTTTCTATTAAGTTCATGTTAAATATGCACTTATGGCACACCTCAAGATTCCTGTCCCTGTTCCAATATCAAGGACAGATTTGCACCCTGAGCGGACAGCATTCTCAATTGCTTTTAGGTAAGTAAGATTCCTCTTCGTATCGTTGAGCATAATGAAGTGCCAGCGTTCCACAAGCCAGTTTGCAACACGGTAAAAATTCTCCTTTGCATCAGCAAAGTCTGGGTTAAGCTTCACTGCTTTATGGAAATATCCAGCTGCTTCATCTCTAAAGCCCATTCTAATAGGAAAATAAATAAATAAAATATTAATAAATAAATAAACAAATAAACAGAAAGCACGCATTCAGCTGGCAAGTATCTGTGATCTGTAAAGAGGTCTTACATGAGTTAAAAGACAATGGAAATATTTTGCATTAGTTAGAAAGAATATCTTTAGAAACACTGCTATTACCTTAGGAAAAAGAATAATTTACAGTTCTACATCAAATCACTTTAAAATGCAAAGGTAGTCTTTACCATTGTGCGCACCCAGTCTTCGTCTACTACTACATCCTTTGACAAACTAGAACAGGTTTTACAAGAACTTGCTGCAACAATATGACAGCAGCAACTCTGCAATCCAGTCTCACAGATTTTCAAGTCAAGAGAACGCTACAAACCCCAAAACCGTTCTGGAACATACTGTAAACCAACCAAGTTTTGAGTTGCCAGTCCTTGCATTAAGTGGCAATTTTGAAACTAAAGTGTGAATTTGAAGCAAGTTTTTATGATACCCATAGCATAATCTCAAATCAGACAGCACTGAAAAAAACCCAAAATCTAGGAAATGCAAGAAACATGTACCTTTTGATACAATGCTGGGAGAGTTTTTCCTTAAAACAAAATAATCACAAAAAGCAAACCTAATCAAAACTATCTGGAGTCAGGGCCTATGATTTCCATCTTAAAATTGCAGTCTCAGAAGATCTTAGAACCCTGAGTAACAGCAAAGTACCACATTTTGCACCGTTTGGAGAAAGCAAGAAAAGAATGCTTCACATTAAGAAAAGCTTAAGTTCAAATAATTTAAGAACAGCCCTACACAGTACAGTATACACAACCAGCTTCTTCACTTCAAAGGTCTGTTATGTGTGACCTCAAGAAGGACCAGAATTAAAAGACAGTTTTCAAAGGCAGTAGTTTTCAGAGATCTAACAGGAAAGAAAGAGCGAACTTCAAAAATTGTAGGTTAACAGAGAACAGTTAATAACAGTGACTCTGAACAATTTTGGTCTCTCTTTCGTTCAGTAATTCCTCAATAAATTGTTAGAAAATACTTGAAGGCAGTGCTTTTACTTTTAAGTTTTTACTTCAGTAAAAGTACTTTTGCCTTTTTTTTTTTTTTTAGTTTTGCTGTGACTATCAACATTTATTTTAGCATTGGCTACTCTATTTGAAGCAGACAAACAGGTCTGAAGTTCAACAGTACACACTATACAGCATTATGCACATGCTTGCATTTACTTCTTTTAAGCACGTTTTACATGCTCTGCTGAATTGGGTATTGTTTATTAACATACAATAGTAAACATGAACCTTACAAAAACTGAATATACATTACTACAAACCTGAAAAGATGTTCTCCCATACTATTACATATCACTTCATCATTCGGATACAGTTCAAGTGCTTGCTCGTAACAGTTAAACAGATCTTGAATCCGCGTCAGAGAATCTAGCTCTTCTGCCCATTTAAAGAGAGTAAACTGAAATGTTTCCTAGAAAATAAAACATATACCACGGAGTTGCTGGCAGTTACCAGAGGTAGGGAACTGAGCCCTGAAAACATCTGGAGGTATTCTGATGTGTACCTGAACACCCTTATTTCCTTAAGCAGCAGCACACAATTGTTTGCTATCATCCCAAGTTAGCTAGCTCACTTGAAGAAGGAGCAATAAGCTCTCAGATATTCACCCAGCAGCATACACTAAGAGCCTGTGTGTATATTAATGCATGCTATACTACAAGTCAATGCTAACAAGGCCCTACTTTAATTAAAACTGATTTGACACACAGAGACTAAAAGTGTATCAATTCCCTTCCCATAGGCATACACAGCTTACTAAACAAGTTACCAGCTGCCTCCATTACTACTATTTTCTGCTTTTCTTTTGAAGACTGAATAGGAAAGTCAGTTACATACAACAAATCACAAGCACAAAACATGTCACAAAGCTTCAAGAGGCATACAGTAAATAAAATTGTTTCAACTAATTCAAACAGCACTTACTTTGAAGCTAGTTTTTAACTCAGGAGCTAGATTTAGTACCAGGAGATAGTGAGCATATGCAGTTCCAAAATCCTGGTCCTCTAGGCAATGCTGTGCACTCTGCAAAGATCTGGAAACCAACTCCCGTCTGCCAGCTTCCTGACCACCTCTACGGTTACAATGAAATTTAGCTTTGGAGTTGGGCATTCTGAAGGACGCAAGTAGTTGCTCTTCCTAGAATAAAAAATTTGTGTGTACTGCAGGCCAAAAAGGTTGCACACAAAGCTGACAGATCAAACAACTATTTAATTTTCACTAGCATTAGTAAATACATTTTCACTCCCCCCAAATCCTAATCATTCAAAAACATGCTCATTTTCATGCCACTAATAATCCCTTTCACTTTAAAATGAGTGTTCACCATTCAAAAGTCAGGCATCACATTTATGTTAGACCTGGCCCTGGAAACAGGTTACACTTCTTCACTTTTTAAAATTAGTTTTTGTAATGCATATTTTAGCATGTCTCTGATCAAACAGTTTTGCACACTGGAAGTTCACACACTCCTAAGTTTCATAATCATCCACAAAATCTACAGGTTAAAGCTTTTCCACCTCAACAATAGTATCTTCAAAAAGCAAAGACCCCCAGAAAGAGCTAACGAGCTCACATAGTTTATTTTACACAAGGTAATGTAACTATTTTTCACCTTAAGAAAATGTTAGAGTTAACGGAATAAATATGCGCCTTTTTATAACTGCCGTGGTTACCACTTTAAATTTTAATGCTTACCTAGATAAGAGAGCCTGATACCGCCTTCAGGATTTTCAGATGTATCCTAAAGCTGAAGAAAGTGAACGTTACATAGACAGGGACTGCAAGGAACACAGCAACATCACAATTAGGCTTATTTTTTTTTTCCTTAAAAAAACACCAAAAACCGGCCACGTCTCAAGTGAGCACCAGTAATTTACACAGGTGCACGCAAAACCAGGGAGGGCCGTGCAAACCCGCCTGCCCTACGCATTTGGGGGTCTGGGGCCACAGAGGACGAGGGGGCTGGCTCCGACCGGCAGGAAAGCCGCACAGGCCGCACTACCTCCAGACACTGCCCCGCCCGCGGGGCGAACCCCAGAGCCGCTGCCCCGACGCAGAGAAAGCTGCAGGCAGGGTGGGGTGCCTCCCCTGCGGCCGAGCCAGGGCCATCCCAGGGCCATCACCTGGTCGGCGCCGAGCGGGGCTCCCAGATAACCGCGGCGCACGCTGCGGGCCACCGCCATCTTAGTGCCGGGCGGAACTCAGCACGCATNTTTTTTTTCCTGCAATTTTAAGGTGTGGACATTCACTTATTTTTTATTTGCTTAAAGGAACAGCTGAGATTTACATGTTTAAGAACCAAGGAAAAAAAAACAACCCCNCCAACTCCCGTCTGCCAGCTTCCTGACCACCTCTACGGTTACAATGAAATTTAGCTTTGGAGTTGGGCATTCTGAAGGACGCAAGTAGTTGCTCTTCCTAGAATAAAAAATTTGTGTGTACTGCAGGCCAAAAAGGTTGCACACAAAGCTGACAGATCAAACAACTATTTAATTTTCACTAGCATTAGTAAATACATTTTCACTCCCCCCAAATCCTAATCATTCAAAAACATGCTCATTTTCATGCCACTAATAATCCCTTTCACTTTAAAATGAGTGTTCACCATTCAAAAGTCAGGCATCACATTTATGTTAGACCTGGCCCTGGAAACAGGTTACACTTCTTCACTTTTTAAAATTAGTTTTTGTAATGCATATTTTAGCATGTCTCTGATCAAACAGTTTTGCACACTGGAAGTTCACACACTCCTAAGTTTCATAATCATCCACAAAATCTACAGGTTAAAGCTTTTCCACCTCAACAATAGTATCTTCAAAAAGCAAAGACCCCCAGAAAGAGCTAACGAGCTCACATAGTTTATTTTACACAAGGTAATGTAACTATTTTTCACCTTAAGAAAATGTTAGAGTTAACGGAATAAATATGCGCCTTTTTATAACTGCCGTGGTTACCACTTTAAATTTTAATGCTTACCTAGATAAGAGAGCCTGATACCGCCTTCAGGATTTTCAGATGTATCCTAAAGCTGAAGAAAGTGAACGTTACATAGACAGGGACTGCAAGGAACACAGCAACATCACAATTAGGCTTATTTTTTTTTTCCTTAAAAAAACACCAAAAACCGGCCACGTCTCAAGTGAGCACCAGTAATTTACACAGGTGCACGCAAAACCAGGGAGGGCCGTGCAAACCCGCCTGCCCTACGCATTTGGGGGTCTGGGGCCACAGAGGACGAGGGGGCTGGCTCCGACCGGCAGGAAAGCCGCACAGGCCGCACTACCTCCAGACACTGCCCCGCCCGCGGGGCGAACCCCAGAGCCGCTGCCCCGACGCAGAGAAAGCTGCAGGCAGGGTGGGGTGCCTCCCCTGCGGCCGAGCCAGGGCCATCCCAGGGCCATCACCTGGTCGGCGCCGAGCGGGGCTCCCAGATAACCGCGGCGCACGCTGCGGGCCACCGCCATCTTAGTGCCGGGCGGAACTCAGCACGCATGCGCAGGGCGTCAGGCGCGTGAGGCCGCGCCCGCCGGCTGGCTTCCCGCGCTGTGGGCGGGCGGCTCCTGAGGGGGCGGCCCGCAGCTCGGCCGGCCACCTCCTCTCTGGCCTCGGGGATGGCGGTCAGCTCCGCACGCCGCGGAGCCCTCTTCCCTCGCCAAGGAATCGGTCCCGCAAGCTGCTCCTGGCAGGTCCGGGCCCCGCTCGTCTGCGCCCCAGGGGCGGGAGGTGCGCGCCTCCTTACCGTCCCGCCTTACTGGGACCGTAAAGCCTACCGCGGATTTGCGCTCAGGAAGTTTTTAAAAAAAAGAAAAAAAAAAACAACCCA
>VYXH01007739.1:343362-372922 GCA_013397275.1 Burhinus bistriatus | reverse complement strand
TCCCGGCGGCTCGGGGCCCGGCGCCGGGAGGGTTCGCCTTTGAGCCGGCGGCGCTTGCTTTTGTTGCAGTGAGTTTTGCACTGGCTTTCTCCAGCCTCTCCCTTGGGTCCCCCACCAGCCGCTGTGGGGACATAGATCCTCTCCAGCCCTTCGCTGGGGAGAGGGGATATGAAGGATAGCGGCAGCAGCGCCGGTAACTCCCACTCCTTGTAACGCCGGTTGCATCTCGCCGGTCTCTTGGCCGGGCCCGGCTTACGTGTTTGGCGGTGCCGAGCCCGAAGTGAGCTACGGTGTTTAAATGCGCTGAGAACTGGGTTTCGAGTTTTACCGGTGCGTTGCAAGCTGAGCGTCTGCGAATTGCTTATCTCAACACGATGATGTACGTGTATGTGCATTTGTAGTCTGTGGAGAGGCTGCTGAAAAAAAAATTCAAGTATGTTGAGGAATTACTAGACTTACAGTTCTGTGGTGACAGCATTGGTTACCAGTTCTGTGTCTCTGGCCTCTTAAAATGCGACGGTGCTTTTTAATTTTGCATTTTACTCATTGAATGTACATAATCCTATATTTATCATTAGCTGTGTTGTGGTTTATGTAGGAATCATGTTATTTTCCATGACTGACCATGTTAATGCATGTTCTTAATCTACTATGGTAGGAATATTTCTTCCATTTAACTTGAGATATAGTAGTGTAGTCTAGTGGGATGGTTGACTATACCAGTTATTCAAATAAAACACAACACAGCACTCTGGCTTGGTGTTCTCAAAAGTGTACTGCATCTTTGGCATCATGGAAAACTTCTGAAGGCAGGGAACCAGCCTTTCAAGATATTTCCCTTAAAGTAAACTGAGAGGGATTTGGCCGATGGTTTGAGCAGTGTAGCTTCCTGGATATGGTGAGGGTTTTAAAAACTGAGATAACTCGCTTTGCATAAATAAAGAAACATTCTTTCCTGGTTTTGTCTGTGGTAGGTAGAAAGGTAGAAAATGCCATGTCAAATTTCACTTGTTTAACTTCTATTCTTTGGCCAGTTATTGCAAATTCTGTTCCTTGAGGATTATTTGAAATCTGTGACTTGAATTGTCAGTATAAATCATCTTAACTTGGAGCGCAAAATAAAAAAGTGTCCCTAAACTTGGATAAGAATGGTAGAGGGAAATCATTCCACTTCACTTCTATTTCTCAAGCATCTAGATGGTGTTTTGGCAGCTGCTCCAAACCCTCGGTTTCTTATGGACAGTTACATATACAGAACTTAATTTGGAAGTGGAGCCGATGGGGTTGAGGAAAGCCCTAACTCGTATGAGCCTCCTATCCACAGCAGAATCCCGTGCTGATAACTTTGGCTGGGTGTGCAGTGCACGGCATGCTTAGCAGTGTGTGGTGGGAGCCAAGGGAGTCAGTGTGCCAAGCAGAGCCACCTGGCCTGACAGTACTTGATGAAATACTTGGGGCTAGCCCATGAGAAATATTTAGAGATGCTATCTGAGATGCTGCCCGGTGTTTGGGTCTAAGCAATTCCTTCCTTTCTGAGATGACAATGAGAAATTGTCTTCCTGAGATTAGGTGCTGTACCTTATTCTGACAAACATCTGTGCTTCGGTATACTTGTTTGAGAAGTGGAAACAGAGGTTAGATCCTTCCTTACACATTTCAGGTTTCTGCAGTTGTCTCTCCCCTTTAGAGTGCCCTGTGTGACAGGTTTGAAGCTGAGTCACCTTCCTCTGCTGCTCGTGAAGCAGTGCCACTGTTAAACAGACATTAAAAGACAAATTGAACCAGAGGAAATACAAGGAGGAGTTAAAACCCATTAAAACCCCAGTGGTTAGGGTTTTAGTTGTCCTTGTGTTTTCAGAAGAAAACACTGGCATCTGAATTCTTTGAAGAACCTGAGTCATTTGCTGTCAGGAAACCAAATGGGATTAATATTTGTTCCAAAAACCAAGCTTGAGAAGTGGTCTAGACACAGAGCTAGCTATTCACCTCTGTCAAAACTGCATTTTCTGCACAAAGATTGGCTTGCCGCAATTTAGAGAATGTGATAATAAAGCAGGGCATGTGATAATAAAGCAGGCCTCTTAGAAAACAGTTGATTATGATTTTTGGAAAATTGTTTTAGTATTTTGAACAAAAAATGTCATCTTAATAATAGCTAAAGTACTTATCTGTTTCTAGAACCAGGTAAATTATGGAATTTACATCTGTTTTAATTAATATGTGAGCACAATAAGCTTTTCTGAACGGGCTATAAAATATAAAATGTAGTGAGGCACTACTGTTCTTAAATCTGTGTGAAATGAAGTGACTGCAGTAGGAGACTATCTGTGTTTCCCTTCCTTAGCGCTTTCCTCGTTTCACTTGTAAAGCGGTGGCTTACAAGAAATGTTGCGAGGATTCTTTAGGTGTGAATAACTGATGTGATCGAATAGATCCCACTTCCTGCTTGACAGACAGCCTTGTAAATGACTTTGCTGCCGCCTGCACCAGGTTACATCTTGAGAGGTGGTAAGCAGATACTGTTACCACCCCCTCTAATCACAGGAGTCATCAGTGTCTCGCAGGACAAACCAGTAACATGATGTGGATCCTCTCCTTGGCTCGCTTCCATTTGTCTCCTCAATTGCATGGGAGTGTATTTTCCACCTAAAACTCAGAAGAATTGATTTTCATTAGTACAGGACTATGTGGCTTAAAAAAAAAAAAAAAAAAAAAGGTTCTTTTGTATTCTTAAATTGTTAAGTTTCCAGTATGAAGCATACTTCAAGTGTATCTTTGAACTTCTAAGTTTCAGTTGTTTCAAGAATCTGATAGAAAGATAAACAAGACTGACTCAAAGCTGTCTTGTTTCCTGTGTAATGGTTTGAATCACTGAGTTGTCTAGTTCAAGCTAGGTGTTGGAAGAATGAATAAACAATAGGTGGCTCTTTCTTTTTTTATGGTGGTTAAATATGTTTAAAATGAGTACAGAAAGACTTTTTTTTTTTTTCCTACTGTTAGTGATCAGTAAATACAAGCAGTATACACATACATCTTTTGAAACAGAAATACAATATTTCTCAGGGGATTCCAGTTCAATTAAACAAGTGAGGATCAAAATAGTTTATTAATAACTTCTGGATGGAATTAGTTGTTCTTCTGCTGAGAGAAATTGAATTTCAAGGTACCTGCTGATTGAAGAATCCTTATTCTGAAATGTGAAAGGAACTTGAGAGATTTAGTTCTGAGCTCTTCAAATCTCTGAGATGCAAATTGTTGGAAGCTAAAGAATACACTGGATAAATACTACATGTTTGCTTCTGAATTCTTCTCCCTGTGTTGGTCCGACTACTGGTCTCTTGATGTGAGTGTGGAATTTGGGGTTTTTGGAGGCAGGACTTTTCTGTAAACGTACAGCGGGAGTTGCTACTTTTTATGAAACCTCAGGGAGGAGTACGAGGAGTCAGTGTGAGTGTAGGTTTTGGCCCTGGGCACCTCACGGGTGGGTTTGCAAAGGATACTTGTGAGTGCGTGCTCACAGGTATTCCATGTACCTGAAAACAGAGCCTCCCTGTTCTTGGTTTTGGGCTCAGATCTGAGCAGAATTCCGTTTGGGACACCTGTGGTGACTTTGTAATGGGCTGATGAAGAAAGAAGATAGAGAAGACGGGAAAACAGAAAAGTTGTGTTCCCTATGGGGCTTTCAAGGGATGGTCCATGTGCAGTGCCCACCTAAGACAAAGTTTGATAGGGAAGGGTGCCCCATGTGGGCCTCTTGGCTAAAATGCATCATAGAGCCTTTCATCAAGTCAGGATCATCTACTGTCACGTGGGCATCACAGTATTCAAATACTCTTACCACTTGTGCTAGAATGCAGAGCAACCACCTTCCTCCACTTGCACTCTGAGAAACTTGCTACCCAGCATTTTCACTGGGGTAGACCTCTCCCTTATTACGTCTCTGTTTCGGCTGAGAGCAGGATGATTCCTCCTGTGTCCTGAGGTTTTAGGTTGTGAGCTCAGTTCTGTGAGGTCTTGGCTATTGTATTTGGTGCAGCAGAGGAGGAAACCAGACACCTTGGCTACCCGGTGCTGGTCTCTGCAGGCAGCTCAGTGTGCTTAGGCTTCTGGTGACTATTTTTTATTGCTATTTTTCATATGTTTTTTACAGAAGAGTTATTCCTTGCAGTTTACCAGACAGAATACAAAGGAAGAACCAAATTTCTTTTATCTGTAGAAAGAGTTTGTTGGAATATAAATAGTTACTGATAATTGTTACTGAAGAATGCTGGAATACTCCAGGGAGTATTTGTGCATTCATGAGAAAAAAAACCCAGTGAATTCTCTTTCCTTTCCTCTGAGGTGTTATTAGTCACTGGTCATTTACAAGTTTGCAATCAAGAAGTTAAGCTGACTGGAAATCTTGTTGCCAGTGGGAATAAAGCCATTCCCAATCCCATCTTCAACCTAGTAGAACAGGCTGAGTATTTCTTTTAACAAAGTCGACTGAAGAACCTAACCCAAACCCAAGACCCAATCTGATGTCTGAGTTGGGTAAACCCCTATTCTTTTTCCTGGCCAGTTCTCTTAGTGTGTGGTGGTGGTTGACCTCTCAGATACTGGCCTGGGTAGGCTTTTGGTCTGAGCCGGTATGGATATTATTATGTAACTGTAAAGGCTGTTGTAATCCATGTAACAACACAGCATAAAAGCCACTCAGATCACACGAGCCACGGTGCTTTTTTTTTTCTTAAGCACTAATTGTCCATTTTTTAAGCTTTCCTTAGTATCATCTGCACTTATGAAACCACTTAGCTGAATGTATGAAGTGTTCCAACTTTCAAAGCCTTAGGGATTTTCTACAACAGAAATGTTGTTCTACTGACACTCCAGTACACGTCAAAGAAGTAAGGTAAAACAGTTAATATAGGACTCATTAATAATTTCTAGAAAAGAAATGGACATTCGCTAAAGATTTAGAAAGAATCCAAAGACCGAGTAAAAACTACTATCATTCTTACTTACCAAGGAGGGGGGAGCTGGGAATACTGTGAGAGGGCCTCAGCTGAACTCCTGTGCAGAGTTTCCTAAATCAGCAGTGATTAGTTAGGACTCTATCTTTGATTATTTCACCTTGAATTCAGTGAGAGCTATGAGTTACTGAGTCTTCACGTTTAGTGTTTTAGAAAGCCATTTTAGTTTTCAATTAGTACCTCAAAAATGAGCTTTGTTTCTATTACAAGGCATGCTTTAGGTGTGATAACAGTAAGCAAATAAATGCTCTAAGTGAACACTGACATTTAAATTTGAAATATACTGTTCTAGAGTACAGGGAGATAAAAACTACTGCTACAGCAGCACTAGATCCTGTATCGCAAAGGCTACTGAGCAGTGTATACCTTTTAAAAAAACCCCTTTCTATTGGAATTCAGCTCAATAATGGAAACATTAGAAAACTAAGGCAAACGGGTACTTTGGGGCCCATCTGATACAGCTTTCCCTTAAGAGAGAACTGCTTATAACAACATAATAAAATGTTGCTTTTCCTTTCCCTTCAAAGTAATTGCCACAGCTAGGGTGTAATTAACTCAGACAGTACCTTTTTTTTTTTTTTTTTTCCTGCTTGTAGATAAAATTGCTTCTGTATAAGGATCAAGGAAGTGCTTTCTTTTAAGAAAATACTCTCCAGAACATTGCGTTTAGCTCCACCCGAAGTAAAGCATTCATTACTGTGTCAGTGGCTATAAAAAGTGTCAAGCTCATTCTGTGGAGGATGCCAGTTTGTCATCTTGAATCATGTCTCTTCAGCTTGGATTACTAACTAACTCCATTGCCTTCTTTGTCCTGTAGATGTTCCACTGTAATTATTTTTCTGTATTAAAAGTAGAGCATTGTGCTAGTGAACTAGAAGATGTGATCGTGAATTTACATGGATTTTCTCAATGATAAGAGATGTGACAGGCTGTCGTTAAATGAATAAATTCTGTCTTTTAATCATTTGGGGGGAATATGTGATTTTTCAGCTTTAGATAAACTGTGTAAGTGGTCATTAAAGAGGACATCAGTGATTAGTGTCATTGTCAGTCCAGGACAAAAACAATAGAAATAAGTAGAGTGGTTTGCAATTTTTAGAGAAGTTGTCTGGTAGATTATGTTGGAAAGTTTTTTTCCTGATATTTTTCTTTTTTAATGAAAAGCTTTTTAGAAATGTAATGTTGAATTTTATGGAATCTGAATCCATCTTAAGCAGTTGGAAAAATGGATGGATTTGCCCTACAGTCTGTAAAGTGCAAACACCTGGTTGCAATTCAATAAAGAAAAATAGACCCACTGCTAAGGCTGCAGGTAGTTCCTAAAATTATCCTAGGCTTGCCAGCTCTGTATTGCAAAAATGTTGCAAATTTTAACAAGCAGAGCTTAAGATGTGATAGACAGGGGTTCTCAAGTCAGTCTAAAATCAATTTTATGGTCTTTAGTGAGGCAGAATGTCTCTTTCTGATCGGTACAGATTTTTTTTACAGGGGGGCAGGGAGGGGAGATGACCTGCTCCAGAGTGCTATGGGTTTTTTTTCCCTGATGTACAGCAAGGGGAGCAGTGTACAGGCCAGGTGCTCTGCCCTCACTTCGGACAGGGAGCGCTTGGAAACATGTTTTGGAATGGCACAGACGAGCTGCATCCCAGTACTTCTCTCATCCTCCCTGGCTGTTTTTTAACATTAAATAATTAATGTATGTAGTTTACATTGACTTAGTGCTTTTGTTTTACAATACTGACTTCAGTCACTATTGCAGCACTTAACATGTTAACTTAAAAAACAGAGGCTTGGCTGTTTGAGGGAGATAGTCCGCAGCATGTGAATCTTGGCAATACGCTTAATGTTTTGATAGGGTGGGTTGTGGCTTTTTGAGATAATTTTTATGACTTACTTACGTTTGATGGGGTTTCCTTGTCAGTCTAATGCCACTTTTCTGAGTTTCCAAACAAGATTTGCTGTTGTTCTATGACAGTTGTTCTTGAGATTTTACGACACGCTCGGTGTTTTGATCATCTTTTAAAAGTCTTCATGTTTTTGAGTTGGCAAATTAAGACACTTTGAGCAGTTGAATGTTTTCCTGGAATATCTAGTGAGTGTAAACTATATGATCAGATGAGCTTGGGCACATGTTGGCAGAATACTTTAAGAAACTACTGTTAAGGGAATTTAACATCTATCTCTTCTGGTGGTTGCTGCCACCCACTGTAGTTGTCAGTTTTAATCAGTACCCAAAATCTGTCTTGTTACGAAGTCAAACCCATCTTCTTTGCCAGGTTTAAACTAAGCCATCACATTTTGCAATGAGTTGAGGTAGGCACATGTGCTCCATCCCAGCAGCTCCTATGTCGGTTGTGCCCTGTGGGTGTAACTTTGATAGAAGAGAGGGCAGCTACAGTGGCTGCAATTTAAAATGCGCCATATTACACATCTGTGACAGATGTATGCCTGCTAGCCAAAGGGCATGTTTGGGTATCTCACTGGGAAAGAAGGTTCTAGAAAAGGAAGTCTGTGGCTGGGTTTATGCTATCCTCAAATTCTTTTTCTAAACAGACGTTTTTGGCAAATTTCAGCAGACAACCTCAGTGTCATGTTGTTGTTTTTCCATACCTACTTCCACCTATGGACGGAGCTTCTTGCAGCCCCCCTGTTCTTTGTGAATGCTTTTTATTCCTTCTGCTCTGGTTTTCTTTCTTCCCCGTGTTGTTCTTTTCCCTCCTGTGTGTTTGCTCATCTTTCAGGATAAAAATAGAGAGAAAACATCCAGGCCCTCAGAAGCAATGTGGCCATCGCAGGCCAAGGCCAAATCAGAAGTTTCTGTAAATCATTCATGCTGAGGTTGTCCTCTGTGGGAAAGGAGCAGTGAGAGGGAAAAATAAAGCACAGAGGAAGAAAATCACAGTATTATTAAACAGATTGTGGTTTTACTACTGCCCGCACCTTTGAATAAATGTCCTGTTGTTGCCTCTTTAGTGGAGAGGACTGGGCAGGTGGGGGTTATCAGCTCACTAGGTAGGTCAGAGAGAAGCCTTTGCCACTCAATAGATCTGGTTGTTACAGCTTCCCTTAGTTCTCTCCAGCTTTTGTATGTGCACCTGGCTGGTCAGGACTGCGTGTCCTTGAAGAGGAAAAAAAAAAAAATTGCTTTGTTTAATTTGGAAAGGAAAACTGAGTATCCAGTATGAAACTGAACAGGGCTGTGTATCAGACCTGAGCCTTGGAGGATGTTGTAGTGTGTGTGGTGTCCTGGAGTAGGTTCTCAGCCACTTTGTTGCTGGTGAGTGTTTTTTATCTTTGAAATGTGCTATTTTCTCCATTAGGCTGATGCATGTGGGCTTGGAAGTGATGTAGGAATTCATTGTGAAGAATGTGAAGCTTGTGCTGTATTTGCAGCATTTCAACCTTAAGAAAAATTAGACTGTACTGTATCAAATCTCAAAAGTTGGGCGCTCTTCCCGAGCAGGGGGAGAGCACTTTTTTCTTAATCTGTGATTTTCTCAGTCATTAGAAAGAGTTGCATGCTTTGAAAAATATTAATAATATTTGAATGGAGGTATGATGGAACAAAAAAAATTAAATTTGATAAGGAAACTTGTAGCAGATTTAAATGAAAATATGATTGCTTAGAAAATTCTTCTTAAAAAAAGTCCCATCATCTTGCAAACAGGTGGAGGAATGTGCTGCTAGGTCACCAAGGACTTGAGAAAACCTTTTTGAAATACCATTTTGGCAGTGGGTCACTGTTCTTAGAAATTTGTTGTGGGGCTGAGTTTGTAGTTTATGTGGATTAACAGACTGTGAATGCTGTGTAGTTTCAGCCTTTGAAACACATCAGTGCTCTGAGAACAAAACAGTGTAATTTACATTGTCAATACTTCTTTCCTGTTAAAATACCAGGTTGTGTGCTCTTTCTCTGTCAAAAAGGCCTAGTTCAATTGACAAGCTCTGTTGCAAGCCAAATGACAGTTTCTCCAAAGCTTTTGTCCGTTCAACTCTTCAGCCTGCAAGCTTTTCTGGAACAAAGCTGACTTTCTTCCAGTCTACTCTTAAACACTCTTGCTCTGTGGTAATGTTACTGTACTTTTATTATGTCTCACTTTCCTTGATGCTTTCAGTTGTTTCAAAACGCACAGTTCCAAATTTCTGTTGTGCCTCTTGCCTAGCTGTTCCCCTGTTCCAGCAGATTCAGCACCTTTGCTAAAAGAAATAAAACTACCTGGATGTATTGCACCCTTTGTTATTTCTTTTGCTTCTAGAAGTAAAACAATCTAATGCTAAAAAGAATCTGCAAACACTCCTTTGACCCATGGCTAATTTTATTTTATTTTTTAACAAAACACATCTGTGTCTACCAACACCATTACTGCTCTTCTCATGGGGTTCTGTAGGGTTGCACCCGAGGGGGAAGGCTGCCCTCCTTGAGGAGTAGGGAACTAGCTAGTCAAGCATGGAAATTTATTATTGCACCTGTTTCTCTCCTCTTACTGCAGTCTTTTGCTATATTTTATGGAGGAATAGGGCTAAACTGCAGACGTTCCGCTCAGGCTTTTGTGTAGTTAATATAATGAACTAAGGAAATGTCTGTGTTACACCTTTGAATCTTGTGTAGGAACTTGGTCCTCTGTTGAGATGAACTTTGCTGAGGGCCTAGAGCAAAACCGAAGGAGATTTGAACCTAGATAAGCCAGGATACTATGGTTTAAGAAGAGCTGAAATGTGTGCTGTGTCTTGGAAAGACTAATCCATCTGTTGCTGAGCCCAAGCACCTGAGGACTGGTGAGCGTTATCTCTAGGTAGTGCTCAAGTAGTGTAACTTGCTCTGAGGGAACTGACGACTAGAAATGCCCTCCTGGAGGGCTGAGATCTAATGACTAGCATCTTGGAAGACCCATGAGAAGGGTTGTATCTATATCTGGCCTGGTAATCACGATGATTGACTTAGCAGAAAATGAGTTTTAATGTGTGTATTTAAGAAGTAGAACTCCTTCAAGCTACTCTCCTAGATGAAAATGTAACTTTGAGACTCAACAGAAATGTTTCTTTGTGTTCATTTATCTGGAAATTTTATTTCATTTCCTGCCTCCATTAACCGCTTTCATATGTCTGTAATTGGAATGTGTCTTAGGTATGAATTCCTCTTTTTTAAGTACAAAAATACCTTGTATTTTGATGTAACGTAATTTGTATTTTACAGGGTTTGGTTTTTTTTTTTTAATTGCTGCTATAAGTTGCTGTCAGTCCTGAGGATCTTTCTGTAGTGGACATGGTTCATGTCTGCAAGGTTAGTGAAATTAGAGGGGTGAAATTTTAATCTTTTATACAACTAGATTTTTATCTGGAGACAAGCACAACGCAGTTTACATTTCCCCTCCACATCTTGCCTGTGTAGATCACTACTTGCTCCTCTTGTAACTGACTTGAGTCTTTTGTAATATAACATGAAAAAAAGAACATATAGTGATAGAGCTTTTTATTTGCACAGTTCTGACCAGACACTAAGCAGCACACAAGTGAATTAAATTAATGGAATTAAATTAATGGAATGATGACGTCTTCATCCCTTCATCCTACACTTCTTCCCTTAAAGCCAAAAATGTTTTGCCTTTTCATATACTTGGATAATTTTATGGTATGAACAAAAGAACAAGCTGTGTCTAGAGACTTTGGGAGCAGCTTTGGGCAAGCCCCTCATCTTTTTATCTCTTTCTTTCTATTGCTATTTAAACTATTGCCTCAAACTTGGGGACATTTATCTATAAAGCATTTCACAAATGTTGAAACATCGTAGAGGGGTGTTACCAGTTCCTTCCGCATTACGCGAGACTGCACCCACTGCTATTTTTCTGTAGTCATTATTTGAATTGAGCGGTGGTAGTAAACTTTTTTTATCCTCTTCAAGTAAATTAGCTTAATATAGAATGTGGTAGGAGAATGTGCCGTATTCTCCTACAGTCGTGTTTTAGACATTTCAGTATGGAGGGCATGGCAGTATGAACTCAAAGAGCAGCTGTTCTGTCCTTACCATGCAGATTATTCAAGTGGAAAATTTAAGTCAGCGGTTTGGCTTTTCTAAGGTTTATAGCATATTGTCATTCACATTTTTATAGGAATTATCCGTATGTGAAGAAAAACTTAGGCATACTAACCTTGTTATAATGCTCCGTGGACATACTGAAATCCACTTCAGATTTGTAAGGTTATTGCTTGCTTCATTGAGAAGTTTTTTTTCCTCATTGTACCTTTTGTCTGTAGTTCTTTAATTTAAAGTGTTTACAACAAAGATGGCTCTGATACCTTCTTGAAAATTAGCTTGGCATTATTGCTATTGATGCATTTTAAAATAAAATTAGGAATTAAGATGTCAGTCAAGAAAAGTAGCGATCTTGTTTTGGATGGAGCAAGCAACTGGGCCACATTAGCAATTAATCTGATATCTTCTCCCTCCCCCAGCTTCTTTGTGGTATAGAGAAAAATTTCTCTGAATGGAACTTGACAGTGTTTGCAAGCAACACGTAACAGAAACAAACACACAAAGCCCCTCTTGAAACAAAAATCTCTGATGCCCCAAACAAAATGCAATTCTATCAACGTTTATTTCAATTTCAGTCCTTTTATAAATAAAGCTTTCTGTATAGGCTTTCTGTTCCTGTTGTAATAGCTATGATTTGCTTGTGTTTAGGATCTCGACAGCTTGTGAGCAGATAAAAGGGATTGTAAGCTTTTGATGTCTCGGATTTGAAAGTAAATCCTTGTGAAGAGAATTTGTGTCTTTAAGTGTAGAGAGTTATCTTTTGAGAAAGGATGCTGTTCTTCATCATAGAATTTTTTTTTTTTTTTTTTTTTTTTTTCTGGAGGCCCTCTCCTTCAGTTTCTTTTAAATATTGGAAATTCCTGTATTTTAATTCTGGCCAGGAGCTGATCTCACATTTCATGAGGACATTATGGAATGGCCTTATTGGAACATTGCTTCCTGGACACTATTATTAGTGTAGTAGCTGAGAGAGATATGAGCAGCTGCTCAGTTCTGTTCTGAGTGTCTCGATGGGTGGGTTGGGGTGGCATTCCCAGAGTGACAAGCAGAAGCATTGGGGGTTGCCAGGAAGGAATTTTGCTTGGAAAATAGTTGACAATAGCTCCATGGTTTGTGCTTCTGTCTCTTCTCTCTCTGTCTCCCTTCTGAGAGATCTTAATAGTGTGACTTTCTAGATGATTCTTGCCATAGCCTGCCAGAGATTGCTGCCTCCCTCACCTCATTTAATGTCTCTAGCTGCCTGTTCTGGTGAAAATTTACAGAGCAATAGTTCGAATATTAAGGAAGAGCAGGAAAGGTTCAATAGCATGCATTTTAACCCATGGCGACGTGATCAGGGTTCCTAAGAGAGTTTGGGATAGAGCTACTAGGACAGAGTAAAGGCTGAATCAAGTCCTGTCTGAAGTATGTAACTCTAATCCCTTGCTAGGCTTTGGAAGAGGTATAGTTTAGATTTTTTAAATAATTTTTCCTTTGCTTTCGTGCACCTGCCATTGCTCTTTCCTACTTAGTAGTAATTTATTGAGTAATTTACTCAAAGAGCAAGAACCGAATGAAAGATGTCTGGTGATGGCGTTGCCACAGGCCGCTGATGTTATGGAGGAGAGGGTTCTATGCTGGCAAATTAATGGCAAAACAAATATGAATGTTGTTCCTAGGATTTTTTTTTCTTCCTTTTCTTTTTAGGGCTTTTGTAGCCCTAAAAATAGTGAGTGGAATACATTGATGTCAATAATTAGGAATGTCAGAGAAAGACAGCACGTCAGTTCTCTTCTTACGGGTGCTGTGGTATGGTTTCTTGCTTGCTTGTTTTTTGAAGGTACTTATTTGCAGTCTTTGCTTCCAGAGAACCCCCATTATAATGCTCTCTAGTGCAGTTTTCTTCAGCCTTTTTAGTTGAAGGATTCTCTAACCTTTTCCAGGAAAAAAATAATCCATGCTATTTTGTACAACATTGTAATATTACTGTGATAGCTTTCACTTATTGATCATTCTTGAGTGAATTTGCACATTTGTTTTCCTTTTCCCCTATGTTTTTTGTTTGCTTAAACCTGTTGGGTTTGGTTTCTGGCAGTCACTTCATAAATTATCTTTTGATGCTTTAGGGACTATTGCTCCTTTCTGGATCATAAGCCCACAGGAACATTTTAGTGGTATTCGTAGTATAGGGAGCTGAGAATTCCTTGGTGTCAGGAAACAGTTTAATTGATTTTTGTTTGTGTTCTGAAGTTATGATGATTGTCTGTGAGGTGGTTTAATGTTTTTGGAATGGTTTAGATTCCAGTAAGATACATAGTTATCATTGTAAGTGAATAATGAATATGATGGGGAGAATTGAGAGTAGTTGTTTTTATATATGTGTCCTCTGTTATGTCTAAGTAAAATGAAGTGTGTCTATCTGGCAATTACTAATTTTTCTGCATATGAAATAATTAATGAATTTCCCTTCTACCTGAATTCCTGATTTACCCTGTAAACATGCAGTGAACAGTTTGGTGTGGTGGGGATTCTTGATAGCGAGAAGTTCCTTTTTAGTGTTGCTACTGGAGAAACCCAGTGGAAGGGGCTATGTGCAGGAAAAGTCATCAGGAAAATGAAGGGTGAGTTCGCTTACTTCTGATCAGCCCAGTCACAACCCATTTTTAATTCTTGGTAATGGTTTCTGGTGTTCTATTTGTAGCATTGCTTTTTTCTGTCATGTAAAGCACGTACAATTTAAAATGCATAAATACGTGATTAGTCTTAAAAATAAACAAACAAACCTCTTAACCTACATAGCACTTAAAAAAAAATCCAAAGTGCGTAAGGCATTTTAGATGCTAGCCTTTCAACATCCTGCAAAGTAGGTTGGGCTGCTAGTTCTGTTTACAGGTGGGTGAAGTGAGAGACGAAGTGATTAGATAAGATTGCACACCAAGTCTTTGTTGGAGATAGAGTTAGCAATTGGGAGGCCTTGACATTTGACCTTATTACCCATGCATTAGAATGTCTTAGAAACAGAATAGCTTGCAGACATTGGGATTGTTCTGTGAATTGTATGACAGTTTCACACTACCTGTTCAATTCCCTAAGCAGTGATCAAATTTTTTTTTGATGTAGGTGCTTGCAGGTTTTTAAGATAATATATTGGATTTTTAAATGCTCAGTTTTAGCACATAGTCATGTTAAATGTTGCAGCGAAGCAGTGACTGCATCTGTTTGATTCTTTGTACTCTCTCTGGAATATGAAGGACCTGGGACTCTGCTTAACCTTGGTGCCCTGTTAGAATCAGGAATGTGTAGGCTTCTGCTGACTGGAAATGTACCCCAAATCCAGCAGTCAATTCCAGAACTACGTCTGGTCAGGCAATAACCTACTGACGCTGCACTAGTTGTAGTACAGTGGCTTTGACTTACCCAACCTCACCTTGTGCCTAGCAGTCCTTTCCGGCTAGTGGCGCAGGTGGCTGTCCCACCCTATGCACATGCTAATCCTGCTGCTCGTGGTGGTCCCCTGACTTAGTCCTGCCTCCCTGCTCCATCTCAGTCTCCCTCAGATGCAGGCAGAGCCAGCTGCACCCTTCCAAGCTCACTGCCAATTTTAGCTCACTTTTCTCCTTTTCCTATCTCAGTGACCCTACCGACTTAGTCTCTGTCCTAACAGACAGTTACTGCTGAGACCAGTCCTAAATTTAGCCCTAAATTGTTCCTTCTGGACCCATCCTTAGTCCTAATACGGTGACTGCAGCCATTAGCTGATACAAGCCAAGAAAGGAAATTTTCCCTGCTGATGCTAACATCTCATCATCTGGCAAATGCTCGCTGAAGCCAGCAATGAGTACATGCTGGCGGCTACCCAGCCCTAAAAGTAATTGACTGAATTTTTGGATACTTCTCTTTCTGTGTCTTGACAGTGGTAACTAATAACAAATAAAAATTATCTGAAAACCCTGCAAGTGAATACTAACTCAAGTCTTGCACTAACACAAAACAGGTGTCTCCCGCTGAACTGAAATCTAAATCTTACTTGCTTAGTTTGTGTTTTACATTGATTAATTTTGGACAAATGTCTTCAATTAGAGTAGCATGAATCTTTGGAAACCAGGAGTGAAGATTATAAATTGTATGTAAAACCAGCGTGGCTTTTGTTTACGCCAGTGGGAAAGAAGATGACAAAATGAGAATCAGAAGCGCATTGGGATTTTTCATGGGCAACAATCAGCAAGCGAGCTTAATTGTAAGTCACAAAGTTTTCAATTTTTTAAGGTAATTTCGTATTAGTAATGTTACTTGCCTTATAAAGCACTTTCTTAATCTCTTATTACTAATAAGGAGAAGATGATGGTTGTGCTCTGAGTTGACATCAGACCAAGAACGCAAGAGGACTGTTTATGCAGAGGTTCCCATGTGCCGATGCCTATTTTGGGATTTGGTCTCTGAATTGAGACAGATAGCTGGGGAAGATTTCCCCCCTACTGTCCTCTCACTAACCTTATTTGAGAAAGAAAACATGAGTGCTTTTCCTTTCCTTTTGTATCAATGGAGCTAATTGTAGGTGAATGATATGTCTCATCTGTCTTGATGGCACTTTGTTTAAAGTTTTAAATGTGGAAGGAGTAGATAATGATTTTGTGTATCTTTTACTAAGAAAAATTTAATTCTGTGGGGAAAACCTTTCGTTTACCAGACTGTAATTAGGAAATCACCATCTCTTTTTTTGCCCTCAGTTCTATGTCAGCTGTGCAACTGTGAACATTGTTCAAAACTTACATTACTAACTTTGTCCAGGGTTCCCAGGCTGGTCTTTGATATGTTTTACCTTGTTTTGGTATAGGTTGCTGTGATGTAGAAATAGGGGGGATCAGCTTGTGATACTTAGGTTTGTTTTTAATTTGATTCTGTTATTGCTAACTCCATACTCTAAATAAATATGAGATCAAATCACTTGTTTTGAAAGAGTGAGCTATGCTGGCGAAAAGCTGTAATGTTGTGCTGCGGGTTTTGGCCACAGGAACAGAGAGGCCTTCGCAAAGGAGTGAACCTGACCTTCTTTCTATTTTTCTTTAGAGGTTTCTTTCCCTTCAAACTTCTGTCTCTTTTTGACATCCCAGCACGTCTCTTCTCTCTGTTGCATCTCCCCGCAGTTATATAATACCTTTGTGAGCATTCTTGTGGTCAGTAACATAGATTAACAAGTTGCACTTCTGGC
The DNA here is from genome assembly GCA_013397275.1 of Burhinus bistriatus. Classification (NCBI taxonomy): domain Eukaryota; kingdom Metazoa; phylum Chordata; class Aves; order Charadriiformes; family Burhinidae; genus Burhinus; species Burhinus bistriatus. The sequence goes on along the minus strand of VYXH01007739.1, from coordinate 356,691 downwards.
TTTAAGTGTGCCTCTAAAGAAATAAAGACGAAAAAGGAAACAAATATTTGAGATGTACCGAGGGCCTACGTTCACCTAGATGCACATTTGTATTCTGAACCTCACACATGCTAGGTGCGAAACTGTGATGGTAGAAGGTGGAAAAACCCTGCTGGAGCTTCCAGAGGAAAAGCTACTGATGCTTTGCAGCACCGTGCCTGGGGTTAGATGTTGTCTCTTGCTATCAGTGCAAACTCCCTAGTCCCTGGTTAATGCAGCTTCAGTAAGGGCCGGAGCCTGTCCATGACAGACCTTGTCCTATGCTGAAGGTTTTGGTGCAAGGTGGCAGGCACTGGAATTCCCTCTTCCTTCTCAACCTTTTCTCCATCCCTATCCCCACCTTGGCTTTCAGGACTTCTGTCTGTGTTTTAGCAACATAGCAACCTTGGGTGTGATGGTAGTTTGTATGCTTAAATGGCTTTCATGCTGTATGCATTTTAATTTTAGTGTTACCATGCTATTGGTATGTCACCCATCGTTAGCACAAATGGGTTTGCTATTAGACCCCTGATGTAGGGGTGTCTCACACAACCTGTACGTGACTGACGATTGCAGAGCTGTGCTTCCCAGTGTTTACTCTCATGGGTCCTTGCAGAACTTTTTTTTTTTTTCTCTGCCTCTTCTGGAAGATGTAGCTGTCATTTCTATTTAAACAATTATTTGTATAATCTCTCCTTTCTGTGCACTGAAGCTAAGGAGTTGAAGTATAAATTATAGCAGAACTTTTATTGTAAGGTCTCTGGGGAAAGTGGATATTGTGCTTTCTTGTCTTGCGTGTATGAGGCTGCAACATGTATCCACTGCACCGGACTCTTGCTTGATCAGATGTGCCAATATGCTTCCCCTTGAATAATTTTCCTTGTACTCTTCAAGTTAGATACTTGTGCTTGAAACATTGCCTGAACATTTAATCGCTTTGGATGGGTGGTAATATGAGTAATGTTCATATTGTGATCCTATGAGCTCCCGCTGGTATTTGTATTTGTGCTTATGTGTTGTATTCTGGTATCTGTGTACCCCTCATCCATGACAGGAAACGAAGGGAAGAAAAATTTACTAACCAGAAAAACTTGTAGTTCAGTCCATATATGTTCTTTGATATGCTGTCCTTTCCTAGACAGGGTTATTATTTGAATTGCAGGATTTAAGGTGAGGGCAGAATAGCCCGAAGCACTCTGTCAAACTAACAGAGAAACCTTTACAATTGGTACAATTAAAAACAGTGTAATTTCTGTAGCGGTCATCATGTAGAAAGAGAACCTCATACATCTTACTGTAAACACGATGGGTAGTTTTTCTTACGTATTGTGGATCACTGAATTCCTGACAGTACTCTTAGAGGCTTGCTAGCCAGTGATTATTTATGTAGCGTAATTTATGCAGAAAAACTGTCAGCAAAACTACAAGCCTCAGCTGAGCTGGGTGAGATTTGTTATATACCGTGGCCTCCACTAGGGCTTTGGCAAGTGTGCCGTTTTTGAATAATGTGAAAGACCTTGTCAAGCTGTCTCAGATGATTGGGTTTGACATAGCTAATACCTGTAATACAGGCAGGACAGTCATGTGGCCAAATCATGGCTTGTCAGCAGTGGATGTGTTTCTATTGAGTTGCTTGTGTTGTTTTTGGGAGCAGAGCATTGCATAAAGAACATCTAGAAAAGTTTTGTAGATACTTTGTCTATTCTGTGCTGAAATAAAGATTATAGTTCTTCTATGCCAAATAGTTATTTATATATTTAATTAGAGTGTAAGAGTGTTCCTTATTTGATAAAAAGAGATCGGTAGGTGTGCAGACATTGTGAAATACTGCAAACAGGTTGATTTTGAGTATCTGATGGTCACAGGAAGTGCCTGTGTTGTTGATCCTTCCTAGTGCTGAGGAAATTCGGGTGCAGCAACATTTAACCATGTGTCTTTTTTTATTTACTATCGACCTCCAGTGTTTCCCCGCTTTTCTCTTTTCTTTTTCCTTTTTTTTTTTTTTTTTTTTTTTGTTTTAATGGATTAATGGATTATAATGTCATGCAGTGTATTAGGTGCTACTGTTGCTTTCTTTAATGGCAAGGGAAGCAATTTAGAAAAAGAAAGCAACTAAAGCATAAGTGCACAGAAATGTCCCCGTGCTTGATAGCTGAAACTGCAGATAACACAACCAAGATCTATTGCGTTTGATAAAAGAATCCTCTAGCAACCTGAGTTTTCTACAGGCGTTTTTTCTGCAGAAGAAATATACAATGTGCAAATGTTGGCTTTTAAGTTTAAGAAAAAGCATAAAGAATTACTTTCTGTTCCCTTGTTGCCTTCCTGTGTTCTGTACATCAAAATTTTCTCATTTATATTAAGAAATTAAAATATATTGAGCTTGCTAATAAATGAAAGAGAGCTGCTTTAAAGCAATTCACATGGAAATTATTCATATTGTAAGCAAATTCCCAAGAGAGATGCTGTCTGGAATAGAGAGTCTTTTCTCCTTTCCTTTAAAAGAGCTTTGCATGGGTATATTTTGTTGCTTTCTAGCTTTGAAACTTTCTTAATTTTGATTTCCCACTATCAGAGGAGAAGTCTTTGTGCATTACTGTGGCAAAAAGGCCAAATGGATATTGTGGTTGCTTTCAACCAAACATGGCCATTTCATGATTGTTTCCTCCACTTTCTTTTTGAGCTAGAAAAGAAAAGAAGACACAGCCAACTACATTAAAAAGTTTACAGTTCAAGGAAAGAAGGGATTGGAACAGTCTTTGGCATTTTTCTGAATTACAGATTCCTACAGGTAGCAGGAGGCACACAAGTTGAGCAAACCAACTTTGCCTATTAATGTTTTGCTTGGAGCCAGAGAATGGATTATGAAATTCCTGCAGTCGAATGAAACTTCAAATATAGAAAACACAAATAAGAAAAAAATGTGGTGAGCTTGTAATTTGCGTAACATGTAGTTTCCTTTTTTCTTTGGTATTTCCAGTTTTCTCAAACTCTTTCAAGCCTTGGACACAAAGAGAACTTGAATGTCTGTGACTGAAACCCCTTTGAAATCACAAAGAATGCCAAAGAAAAGCTAGGTTTGCAGCTGTCTAAAGCAACTGTCAGCTCATAACCTGGCTCTCTCACACCCTGTTCTTTATTATACAAATTTGACTGCTAGATTGCTTTGGTGCAGTGCTGCTATGAGCAGGCAGAGGTTCCTTTGGTCCAGCTGATGGGAGGTTAGTCAAGCTTCACTGAAGAAGTGTTAATTCTGGTTTATTGAGTCATCAACCCTGTTGCTATTTCAAATAAATAGAAGATAAATTGGAACAAATGTTTGCATCTTATTCCATTTGGTCTATTTGGCTGTATCACAGCATATTATTTAAGTTGTATCACAGGAATTGGTACTGTGATTTTTTTTTCTTTTTTTTTTTTTTTTTCCCTAGTGTATTGCTAGCTCTTTTGGTTTTTCCTTTTGTTGTCTTTTTCTTTCTCTGATTTCTATGACTTTTTTTTTAAACCAGTTATAAATCAAACTTGTCAGGAAAGGGAGTTTCTTACTAGTATGTAAATACTAGGTACAGAAATGAAGAAATGATCCATACCAGAATGAGTGCTATAAAAATGTTAAAATATTTTTTCTACAAGTATCAACACTTTTTTCCTGAAGATGGCTGGATATCCTGGAAAGTGCTGTAATGCCTTCTGGTTTTGCCAGTTCATATCTAGCTAATCTGTGTGCTATGAAGAGGGTGAGCAGAATGGATAGGGAAGGATATTGTCTGATGCCTAGTGAAATTTCCCTCCCCTCAAGTAGTTGAATCTTATCAGTACTGCAGAAGAGGATACCAACATTTGTAGAAGTTCCATATTTAGTTTAACTGTCAAAGAGTATATAGTGGACTGGTGACACAGCATGGTGTGCAAGAGTGGAAACTGTGACAACTCACAGTTAGAAAATGCTGGAGGAACTTCAGGTGCAGCTATGAGCAAATTAAACCGTTTCCAGCTTTCATGAATCATGTTACTAAAATAAGCCCCTTAACTGCTAACTTTAAAAAGTTTTTAATATTGATTTGCTAATTCACATATTTGCACAATGTGAATGTGAATTGATGGACATGCCTTCATAGCATGATGAAGGATTTGGCAGCTGGAGGATTAAACATCTGCTTAGTTGCTTGTGATCTAGGTCAGGTATGAATCTGGTGATCTGGATAATAAACCCCAAAATTGTTGACAGTTACCACGCAGTAGACCTTCACTGTAAATTACAACTTAGTGCATTTGTCTAATATTAATGTAGAAGTGACTGTAGAGTTGCAGCATCATCTGGTTTTGTTCTGTTGTACTGTTGAAAAAAACTTTTAAACAAAATTCTTGAAAAATGTTATTACAAAATACAGCTAGGAAACATGAAGACACTTGCCTTAATATGAGATTATGTTAAGTTTGGTTTGTTTGACCTTTAAAATGAATGAAGAGTAGTGGTGAGGATACTAGTTTTTTTTAATATGTCGTTGAAGCTACTGCTTCTTTAACCTTGCTATATTGAATCATCAAGGTTAAGATTTATAGTGGTTATCTATTTCTTATAGTAAAAGATCTGATTAAATATTTGTTATAGTTCTGCCTCCGGGTCTCATTGGGATTATGCCAGTACCTGTAGACTGATTTGCCTGAAAAGATAGATCACTCAATCCTGAAAGTGCTATTTTTTATAATATAGATGTCTTTTTCAAAGGCTTTAATTGTGGCTTTATGTATCTTTTTTCCTGAAGAATAACTAACGCTTTTTTTTTAACACATAAACAGCGTAACTTCTACCCATTGTTTTAGAACCCAGGTATTTAAGATTCATAGGTACACTCTAGTGAAATAGCTGTACACTGTTTCATTACCGATGCACCTGTAGCAGAAGTGGTGAGAGTAAGACTTAGTGAACTGGATAGCTGAGTATGTTGTACAGCAATAGATTTTAGCCTGCTGATAGCCTAGAGGCTGAGGTACCTTCCCGTGTAATAGCTGGGCTATAGTGTGAGTCAGTGACTTTGTCAAAGTCTGTACGTGGGCTGGAACATAAAGACTTAAGTCTCTTGAGTCCTGTTCTTTTGCTTTGTGCATGAAGCCAGCTTTCCTAAGTCAATATATTTATTTCTACTTGAGTGCTGATAGACATGCATTGCTTTCATTTGAAAAAACTTTCTCAATGTGTTTCACTAGTACGAAATCGTTGCTTCCTGCTCTTCAAAATTCCTGCCTAACCACAGCTGTTTTGAGCTTGGGATGCTCAAACCATGACATGTGTATGGAAGCTAGGCAGGTAGTTTGCAGCTAGGAGTATGCTGAGAGACCCTTGCCACGTGCAGCATGCAGATACCTTTTTGATTTGGGAAGAAGGTTATGGCCCAGTGCTGTGGCAGGGCTGCAGCCAGCTGAGGGACTCTCACCCATGTGGTGTGTGTGCAGGACACTGATGCGCACGGCATTTGCCAGTTGCTGAACCACTATAAATGATGTTATCAGAGTCATCCTTTGTGTATGTTTTGCTGTGGGTTCATGACTTACCTTTAACCAACAGCAGGTTAGACTAGCTTCATGTTTGAATCCAGTTTTGCTTGCAGTACTGCTGCATCTGTTAGCTCTTCTGGTTTTTAAAAGAATGCGAGCTGTGGGTCGCTTCCTCCATGTGTGCTGTGTGTCCCTGGCAGTCCTTTTCCCATGGGTGCAGGATTTGTGCAAGCCCAGGAATGTCTGTTCGTATCTTGGTCCCATGTTTAGTCGTAGAGTTATGTTTGCACATGGGAGAAGTAGCAGAAACAAAGGTAATGCTGTACATTGACCAGGGATTTCAGGTATGTCCATTGAACGTGCTATTTTGCTTAAATTACCAACTCAGTGTTTCTAATACACAGTCTTTCTTGGAAAAGAAATCCTGTTGGTGTTATGTGTACATGCTTTATGTCACAAAAGAGTGTCTCAGTTCTGTTGGTATTGAAAAAGAAAAAATTGTTCCTATGTTTTCTTAAAATCTGCTTGCACACATCGTCTCCTAATGTTACCGGCAGGGATGGGAGTAATGGATACAAAGACTTTGAGATGCCATATGAAATACTGGTTTGGGGCACTAACCAAATAACAGCTTTTCTGCATGTATTTCTGCTGGTTATATACCCTTTGAGAACTGACTTCTGTGTTTCAAACTACTTTTTTGTTTGCACTAAATGCACTGTCATGTTTTCCCTGATCTACTTTTAGAAATACTTGGTGAACCAGAGCAGAGAGGTTTTTTTTCTGCGTGTAGACCTTTCTCCAGCTCAAATACTCAGCAGTCACATGCACAGGGGTTATCACCCTGGTTTGAACTTTGTTCTGGCTTTTGAATGTGTTAAATGCTCCAGGATCAACAAGACAGCAGTTAATGAAAGTACAGGTCATCAGTGTTTAGTTTTGAAGTGGAAACTGGCCGTGCGAGGAGATGTGTATTTCATGTTACTTCATAATGTGGAAACAAGGGAGCTGGCTGGACTTTTGTGTGGCTCTCTTCAGAGCTGCTAGCCTGCTTTTGCCTGAATGAATTGGTGGAGGAAGGTGAGGGGGCTACATGGTCTTTCAAGTTTTATGGTCTAAGTGTAGTTCAAGATGCCATTCAGTGCAACACTTACGTGCAGTATCTCTCCAAATGCCTTATGTGAGTAATCCTCCTCATGTTTGCATCATGGTTAGGTGAAGTCTTCCAGTGTCATTAAAAGAAAATTAAGAAAACAAGTTTCAATTCTTTAGCGCACAAGCACTTTGTTGGGCTGCGTGCTTATGACTGAAGTATAATTCTATGATAGTGACATAAAGTGTAATTCATCCTGATACTCTAGAGTGCATAATGAAACAAAGAAATTACAGAGTTGGAAAAGTGAGATTACTAAATGTTCTACAATAATCCATTCCAGTCTTTTGAACTATGAATTAATTATTTCAATTTAGGTCATAAAGGTCTACTTTAAGCATGTTTATATAATGATAGATTACACTGTGAGTTCAGCAATAGATTGTTATATATAATTTGGAGATGTTGGTTGATGAGAAGCTCAACATGAGCTGGCAATTTGCACTTGCAGCCAACCGCATCCTGGGCTGCATCAAAAGAAGCGTGGCTAGCGGGTTGAAGGAGGTGATTCTGCCCCTCTACTCCGCTCTTGTGAGACCCCACGTGGAATACTGTGTCCAGCTCTGGAGTCCCCAACAGAAGAAGGACATGGACCTGTTGGAGCAGGTCCAGAGGAGGGCCATGAAGATGATCAGATGGCTGGAGCGCCTCTCCTATGAAGACGGGCTGACAGAGTTGGGGTTGTTCACCCTGGAGAAGAGAAGGCACCGGGAAGACCTTATAGCGTCCTTCCAGTACTTAAAGGGGGCCTGCAGGAAAGATGGGGAAGGACTCTTTATCAGGGAGTGTAGTGATAGGACGAGGGGTAACGGTTTTAAACTGAAAGAGGGCAGATTTAGATTAGATACTGGGAAGAAATTCTTTACTGTGGGGGTGGTGAAGACACTGGAACAGGCTGCCCAGAGAAGTTGTGGATGCCCCATCCCTGGAAGTGTTCAAGACCAGGTTGGATTGGCCTTTGAGCCACTTTTGGTCTAGTGGGAGGTGTCCTTGCCCATGGCAGGGGGGTTGGAAGTAGATGATCTTTAAGGTCCCTCCCAACTCTAACCATTCTATGATTCTATGATAATTAAAACTAACCATCTATATCTTAAATCAGGCAGATATTCTCCAAATTTGTGCCTGTGTCCTGCCTTCATTTTTCTTTATTCTTCCCTACTCCCCTCCCCTTGTTTTAATTTTGAAATTTCTTCAGGTAGTCAAAACAGGACTATTTTTCTGTTCAGTGAGTTCAGGTCCTGACTCTACCTTTGTTGGTAATTAAAAAATGCTTTTAGATATGTAAGCGAGAAGGTTCAACCAAAGTATCTGCGTCTTAGCTATGCATATTACTAATTATTTCTGGTATAGCTGCAAATATCTTGACTTTGGAATGAATTTGGGAAAAAACCCCAACCAACACAACAATCCACAGTCAGTTTTCTCAGTAGATCTCTGGAGAGCTGGAGTTATAATGCTGGTATTATTGACCAGCAAAGATCCTTGATACCTCTTCTCTGGCAGTTGTGTGTTTTGTCATCTTGCTCTCAGTCAACACAAATAAGAACAAAGGCAAATAGGAGTCAGTGAGTCTGTGTAAAACGGGTTGTTGCATTTCTCTTAGTTGGACACTCCTGCTCTTGAAATAGCTTTACAAAACACCTCTGTCATAAGATGAAACGAAGTGGCAGTTACAGGTCTGTGTATGCTATTTTATTTTTTTTTCTCCATGGAATTTGTACCACGTATAACTACTCAAAACACACCCCACATTTGTTTTGGCTGGTGTCAACTCCCAAAATTTCTCATGGACTTTGGTCTTTTGGAAAGAAAGGTGGGGAGCTTACAATTTTATGGAGTTACAATGAACCACATCTAACAAGTTTTGCAGGTTGCTAGAGGTCCAGTGGACTGCAGTTGGAGAATCACAAGCATAGGGTAGGCATTCAGCTCTAAAGCTTTATCAACAGGGTGAATCCTGACCGAAAGCACCAATTTGAAAGTAAAGCAGCCTTAGTTGCTGAAGCTGATCAACATTAAAGGCTTAATGTTCTTTGTTACATAGCTTCTGACTGATCCTACCTGAGATTTTCATGCCAGCATGGCCTTCATCTGCACAGGGCAGTGAGAACCAATACTGCCATGATGCTGTAATTCTTTTTAAAATGCAGGTAACCCTAAATCATTGTGAATACTAGTAAGTGCAAGTACAAACCTACTGTGGCTGTATTAGTGGCCTGGCCTGTGCTGCTGAGCCCCACTGAGCTGCTTCATCTGCCGCTTATCTCCCTCTGCAGAGCCTGGAAGGTGCTACTTGCATGACTGCTCTCCCATCCGGTTATAAGAGGTTCTCTTTTGCCTACTTGCAAACTTTGCCAGCAAACTGTCTGAGAAAAGCAGAGGTGTTGTATGTAGGCAATCTGTGAAGCAGGCAAGGTGCCATGGTCTGTGAATCTTGATACTGTTTTATACTGGTCATACTCAGAACAGCAATGGAACAGGTTGGAACAGCCTAGACCTTGAACGAGTGCTTTTCATTGATTTGTGGTTGTAAATTGTGTATGTGTGTTGCATCTTGTTCTTGTAAATCACAGAAAAGTGCCAGTTTAAATGGGCAGAGAAGAAAACGGTAGTCTGAGTTTGACTAATGAATGTAGAGCCTAATGCTGCTTAAGAATCCCATTTACTTTGGAATATCCCAGCTGGTATGTTAAAATGTGGGCTCTTTTCCCCTGCTTATAATTTTTCCCCAGCAATAATTTTAGTATAAAACCTGGACATGAGAAGAAACATTAGTAAATGAAGGAAGAAATTGCACTGAGGAGCTTTTAGTGTAGGAATTATTTTTTTGGTGCTAAATGGGACTAGAAAATGAGATCAACAAGGAATTTTAAAGCAAATGTGTTAGTTGGCCATGGGATCTTTCACGTATGTTGCAGCTTTCTGCAACATTTGTAAAGAGTTTTTGTTCATGAGGAGCAGAAGAAAAAGCAAGAAGCTATGAACTGCCACCTCATTTTCAATTTTTATTTCAAATTTTATTTTTTCATGGGGAACTAAGCATGCTTGACTTCTGAATGCATCTCTCATTCATTCATCCTAACATAAAAATGTTGCATTAGATGGTGTGACCTAGTAGGATAGTTGCTGGTACCAGTGCAGTGCATTATGTTGTTCACTGTGGTTCTGAGGACCAGCGGTGGACCACTTCTGTCTTTGTGATCTGCCAGCAGTTTACGGACCCCAGTTTCTTAGAAACTGTTCTGATTTATATCATTAGGACTAGGTTGGAAGCTCCTGCTTCCTACAGAAATCAACAAATGTCTTTTCCAGCTGTCATTGGCAAATGTGTTCACTGAACACTTTAGGCTTTCCAGTATTTTGCTGCCTTATTTCTGTATGTGGTAAATTGAATGAGGCTAGCTCCTTTGTTGTACAGACTTCTTATTGACTTTTATGTTTTTTTATGGACATCTTATTGACAGCATAGTCCCATAACTGCAAAGCAGCGGTGCAGCACAAGATACAAAACTGGGGCTCCTGACTCCTTTCCTTTGGGCTGTATCGCCTTTTGTGGCAAACAAGCCGTGAATTACCCAAAATAAGGTTTGAGCAAATGAAAATGTACTTGATTTGTCTTGTGATAGACTCTTTCATCAGAAAACTACTGCCAGCTTTTCAAAAGCTTGCCATAGGATACCTGCTTCACAATATTCTACTACTTATGTTTGTTTTTGAAAACCATGCATGTTGAGTAGCCCTTGAGCATGCTGTTGTTGCAGGACTGAACTTCACCTGGCAAAGCATCCGTGTTACTGCTCTGTAAGAACAATGTATAGCTGTTCCAAGTGCCTGGAAGGTGGTGCTCCAGACATATGCTCCAGACATACAAAATAAACTGTTCCCAGAGTTAAAAGGTGTTCTTCACAGATTCTTCCAGTTAGCTGTCTGAAACTGCCTGTGAGAAATACTACCAGAATTTCGGGAACAGGCTTTGTCAGTTGAAGAACGGAGGCTGCTGTGAGTTGCGGCTGGATCGAGGATACTGCATTCATTCATGGTGGTTCTTCAGGGAAAAGAACAGACTTTTCAAGTGTGCTAATAGATGGTTATCTTGCATTAAGGAGACCAGCTGTGAAATGTTTGCAGAGTCTCTTGGTGGATTATTATTTTTTTGTTGTTTCATTTTGATTTTGTTTTTTAATGTAGAAAGCATAGCAGGATGTCCAACCACAATAACTGTCTATGTAGCTGTATGTATAACGCATCTCTTGTGTGCGTATTTAAAACAAAGATGTGTAGATTACAGTGGCACTTGGAAAGGTGGATGGGATTAAATCTCTAGTTTGTATTCTGCGTCCCAGATGGTCACCTTGATAGCTGTTGTCTGCTGAGCAAGATTGGGCGTGGTTGTGGTGAGACAAGAGACCAAAACCTGGGGGAGCACTTTTATGCCTGCTGTTACGATTGCCGTTTTTCTAGCTACAGAACTTGTTCAAGTAGTTCTAGTAATGCTTTCTTTTGGGTTTTATCTTTCTGAGGGAGGGAAGGAGGAGAATAGCATTATTTCAGTTCTCTAGGACAAGAAATGTGTTTTCCATTGGAAAAGTAGCTTTTAATAGTGCATCTTTTTTAATACTATGTTAGGTACTTAAGGAAGGGGGGAAGTATTGCATTGTAGCTAAGACCCATGCTGTCCTGTGACTTGACTTAGCTGAGTAATCGCTGCGCTGACAGTTGGTCTGTCTTTTGCTCTCTGGCTTTCAGCTTATGACTTTGAATATATGGAAAATCTGTGCTTTTTCATGTTAGCCTGAGTGGTAGGTTTTCTTTTTCCCTTGAGTGTGGGAAGGAACAGGCTACTGAAGGAGCCAGATTGAAAGGTCTAATTTAGGGAAATATGTATCTTACATTGTCGAATAACTCTGGCACTCCCATATCTGTTGAAATGTGGGGTTAATTTTAGGGTGTTCTTCACTGCTCAAATGACTCTTATAGGTAATTTGACTGTTTTGATAAGGAACTTTGATAAGTGTTTGTTAAAGGTTTTAGTTTTGCAGCTGGAATCAATGTAATATAAAACTTGTGAGAAATCAAGGGGCGCTACATTAGGAAAGATACAGGCTTCTTACTTAAAAAGTTAAAGAGAAGCAAGAGGACTAAGAAAAAAAAATCCCCCCCATCACCAGGATCAGGTCCTTTTTAATGTTTATAAGTAACTCTGTAGCAACACTAATCAGTCTTCCTTATGTACTTCTACATGCTTTGAGCAATATATATCCTGCTCTGCCTCTGTGACCATTTTTGTCACTTGTGCTAATCAGAAAGCTTTAAAAAAGGAGAAAGGGGTTTCTTCTACCATCCAGGCTAATTTCTAGTTTATTTTAAATTATGTTCTCCCATCTAATTTTTTGTCCTTGAAAGAAAGTACTAAAAATAGAGAAATAAAATCTATCTGCCTAAAATAGAGAGGCCGCAAATTGTTACAGAAGCATGCAATAACCAGAGTGTCCAGCATGGGTGTTGTCATTCCAGCCCCTGAAATTTATCTTAAATGTGGCTTTTCTAGGTTAGGATTATTATTTTTAAGACAGTTTACAAAAGAACCACTTTCAGTGAAATATCTGCCAAACAAATTGCTTTCTTGTTTATTTTGTACTTCAGACGCATAAACTGAGGTGAACCACATGGCATTTGGATAAGTTGAATGATGATTTTAACTGGTAACATTTTCTACTTTTTTGGTAATGTTTGTCAGGGACAGAGGGTGGGACAAACAGAGGACAACTACTTAGCCTTTCCTATCAGCCTGGCAAAATTTAGACCTAGTCAGGCAATTATACCCCACAGTTGTCATAATATTTCACATTTGATGCCTTTTTTCAAATTTTGGGTTTTTTTTGGTGTCAGGGATTGTTAGTTACTTTCCTTTCTTCCGTCATCTTGGTTGTTTTCTGCTTGCTTCCAAGCGTGATGTATGAATAAATAATCCGATTTAAAAGGCATGCATATTTAAAGTTTTGTGACAAGCCAGGACAGTTTGTACCAGTGAGTGCTAAAGCTTGAGCTATAAAGCCAGTACAGCTGGAGTGCAGAACTATAGACATGCAGTGTTTATCCTACAGTCTGAAGTTATAGTTAACATATGCTGCTGCTGAATATTCAGTGGTCACCCTGCAGTCAGACAGACTACTGTTTTATCCCCGGTGCTGTCTGAGCCCAGTTGGATAACAGATCTTGTGAATTTTACTAAGATGTCAGAGAGAAGGAATTGTAAATTCTCCTGGTTTTCATCCCCAAACCTCACAAAGTGCTGCTGCACTAAATGCTTTAGTAGTATAATGCTGCGAAGTATGTTACTGTTTCCTTGATAACCAAAACAAATGTTGCATTTGAATCGTAGACTCATAGAATGGTTAGAGTTGGAAGGGACCTTAAAGATCATCTAGTTTCAACCCCCCTGCCATGGGCAGGGATACCTTCCACTAGACCTGGTTGCTCAAAGTCCCATCCAGCCTGGCCTTGAACACTTCCAGGGATGGGGCATCCACAACTTCCCTGGGCAGCCTGTTCCAGTGTCTCACCACCCCCACAGTAAAGAATTTCTTCCCAGTATCTAATCTAAATCTGCCCTCTTTCAGTTTAAAACCGTTACCCCTTGTCCTATCACTACACTCCCTGAT
>VYXH01007739.1:286065-307284 GCA_013397275.1 Burhinus bistriatus | reverse complement strand
TTTTTTGTTTTTTTTTTTTTTTTTTTTTTGGTGTAAAATCGCACACTTAAGTTACTGTTTATACAGTGTCTGTATGGCCAATACTTTCCTCGGGGTTAGTGCATTGCCTCTGAACTTTGGGGATGTAGTGCCATCTTCTGGCTAACCATCCACATCACTGAACAAACGCCGCTAATTCCAGTGAGTTCTTTTTAATTTCTAATACTCCTCTAAAAACCAAACACCAAGTAAAAGGCCCCCCACTCCTTATTCCAGATTTTTTGTAAAGAAATAACACAAGGATTGTCATGAAAGAGTTTAAAAACGAATGAAATCTGTTAAAATGCATGCAACACTGGACAATTCAGAGGGCAGGTAATACCAAGGTTCTCAGTGTTTGAGGTGTTTTTGAAATCAAGTATGTCATGTCTGGGGGTCATTGCTTGATAGGGCTATATTATCCATAACTAAGAAAAGGAAAGAAAAACAGCTGGACTTACCAGCATTTTTTTGGCATGTCTGCTAGCAGTGTGACTTGGAGTTTCTGTTTGTCTTGAAGCAGCGCTTTTAGTCAAGAGCATCCCTGTTGGTTGGGGGTGCAGAACTGTATAAGGAAACTTGGTGTTAGCACCCATGATGTATTTGACAAAATGATGTGTTCCTTCAAGGGCAGGCTAGCTGGTTAGTCCACCACTGGTTAGTGTACCCTCACACCAAATTACCCAGTGTGATCTGCTCAGGACTGGGAGAGCAGGAAGCAAGGTGACAGGCTGAAGCAGTGGAAGTGACAGAGTCTCACTAGTCAGATGGTCTGTTTGCTTCCTTGAGATTTGTTGAAGAATAAAACTCGTTCAGAGGAACTTGGATGAACCAGAGGCCTGTTGGTAGGGAACAAACCATGTACCTTACTGCGGACAAGGAATTCGTGATGGTGCATCTGTTTTGTTGACCTCTAAGGACACCTGGAATTAAGACACAAAAACTACTTCTTGCAGGTTGCAGTCTATTTTTAGAAATGGCTTAACTAGCAGACAGTAGCAGGGAGGTGGAAAGGTGGAAGAGAGGATTACGGTTATTGTAATACACAGTGACATGATTCATGTGTCATGATACCATTCCTTTAATTTTCTTCCCATTTGTCTAAGTCTCAAGTTTCCTCTTGAGCTGTTGTTTGGTTGGGGTACCACTAAGTAGTGGTAACTTCATAAGCAGACTTTCATGGCAGAAGTCAGTGCTTCTGGAGGAAATTTTGGGACAGATTTGCTTCTTCTGTGTGCTTGGCTTAACAAAGTGAGGAGCAGCACAGAGCTGCAGTGGGTAGAGGGGAGCTGACGCAAGATGAGCAAGAAATGAAACACCAGAGGGAAGCTGTGGTACAATTTTGAAGAGCTGGATTTCAGATTACAGGTGGAAAAGAGCCATTGAAGTGGTCTGAAGAAATGATGAGCAATAAGAAAGTAAGCTAATCTCAACAGCTGTATTTTTCAAGTGACTGTATGATATCATAGTGTGCCTCAGGAAATCCAAAAGAGAGTGAGCATTACAGCTCAAGTTTTATGAATAGACAGAAAGAACGACCTGGATTTCAAAAAAGCTGTAGAGAGAAAGGAGGCAAGGGTTAATAACTATCTGAGGTAAGAGAGGAATAGAAGGAAGCATCTGATAAGACCATGAGAGAACATGACACATTCTCCACTGTGTTGAAGACGAACAAAACATCCCAAAGGAAAAACGAACTAGGGCTTGGCTGTGGTACAGCTGAGCTGCTGGCAGAACACTGGATTGACATGTTAGAAATTGAAGGGTATGGTATTCAGTACGGACAGCCTAGCTGGACATGGATAATGATTCGAGAGTTGCCAGTATAGCTGTAGTAATTGCCTTCCCTTTTGTTCAGTTTGTCTTTACTTTGAGAATTGTGCGGTGGATTTCCTCTCCACACCCTGCCCCAGACCCTGCCTTCCCCGCACACACCCCCACAAAATGAAAGAAAGAAAACAAACCACCCCAGCCTTGTAGCCCAAGCTCCAGTAAGCTGGTTCTTCCAACAGTCTTACTCTTTTGTAAAAATGCTGCGTCTCCAATGAGATTCCCCTGCACTCCCAGGACTTTTCTGTTATCGCACTTCTGTGCCCAGCCCCATACAAGGATCCTTGCAGCCGTGACCATGCTCTCCTGCCCTGCAAGCAAACCTGACCTCCCCTGGGAAGAGGAGGTATAGCCACGCTGGTGCAGTGGCTGTGGTTGACCCGTGGTTAAGCTCAGCTTTGTCATAGCACAAAGGGAGACAGAAACTTTCTTGAGGTTTCTGGAGCCTGTGGTGCTCCCAGGGTGCGTTTCACACACTCAGATTTGCGATCACTGCACAGCTAAGACAAAGATCCTGTCAGGATCATTTAAAACATCTAACCTTGGAGTGATCAGTGCTCAGACAGGAAGGTTTAGGTATGAATAATCTGTCACTAACAATTTTTTTGCCTTTGTAGTGAGTACAGAGTATATTTTTTAATGCAGCTCTTCTGTGTAATTGTGAAAAGGAGCTTAGAAATTTCTTTTGAGCCTTGGAAATGAGTTTATGTGCAGGTCTAACTCCAAAATTTGCAAGCAGATGTGACCTGAAATTGAGATGATGGATATGGGAGGGTTCAGAGCAGTTGTTTTGCCTGGAAGTAAGAAGGCAGTTGTTCTTAGCCATATCTAAAGAATACCTTTAGCTTTCTTCTATAAAACGTATGGGTGGCTGCTCTGACCAGCTTGCACGGATTGTGTTTATGCCCATGAATAAACTCCTTCCGAGCATAAATCTGGAATTTGCATGTACAGATGGCCAGTCAGGAGCATAGTGTTAACTGTCTTATGTACAAGAATGGATACCTGTTTGTATTCATGATATATTTGTCAATGTATGCAGGTGTATGCTTGTCCTGGGGGAAAAAAAAATAGGTGAGGCAGCATTTTCAGAAGCTCATCCATTTTCAGAAAAATAAGGTGTTCTCAAAAAGCAACAAGATGTATAAGCATGCATCTGGAAGTATGTGCTTTCCTCAAAACACATATACCAACTGGAGAAAACACCAGCTTGGAATTTAAATGTACGTTTTCAGTTTGTGCAATTTGGGCAAGAGGGTATGTGGAGAAAACTAGTTATTACCATGATTGTTTTGGTTTTTTTATTTGCTCGTTGGCCAGTTGCCAGTGTTTTTCAGACCAAACTGAAGAGTTTCTTGTATCAGGTGTGAGCTGCTTTGTTATTTTGTGTGGTACTATTGTATAATTTGTGGATGGTGTGGTTACTTTCTGAGTGTTTTTACTAGTGCTCTATTAAGTATTTCTCTTGTGACTGCTTGCAAACTTTGGAATGAGTGTTGTGCAGGAATAATAATCAACTGGATTTTGATTGTGGGTTGTTTTGGGGGTTTTTCTTTTGTTTGTTTGTGGCAGTGGGGTTTTTTTGTTGTTGTTTTGGGGTTTTTTTTTGCATGCTTGTGCATGCATGTGTGTGATCAAAACATTTGGCATGCGTATAGTCTCAATGTGTATACATTGTTGGTGACCTTACTGTCACTTTTTCCTCAATAACCATAGAAAATCCTCTCCTTCCTGACAACTAGTAAGAATCTCATGAGTTAAGCCAACATCTGTAGTAGTATTTTTTTCTAAGGAAACTTGAATATTCAAATCTGAAGTAATTTTGTACTCAAGTATTTCACTTCTTTCTTAACAGGTCAGTGCATTGTTTTAGAAATCTAGTCTTTCCACAGTTACAACAGCTAATATCTAAACCACAGTTTAATTTTGAAGAGTATCATAAAACTTGAAGAGTAAATGTATATGGAAGTTGTGCACTGACTGTCCTAAAATGGCCTGAATCATTCTCTCCTTTTGTAAATAATCATTATAAGTCCTATTTGCCCGGAAGAGTAAGTCTTTCTTCCTCCCTCTCTACTAGTGGGTTTTTACCATCTTGTTTTAGACACGAAATCGTTTTGAAGGAACAAGGTCAGAGGTAGAGGAGCTCATGAACAAGATCAGAAGAAATCCTCAGGAACATAAAAGAGCAAATCACTTCACGATGGAAGGCTATCTCTATGTACAGGAAAAAAGTAAGGTGTATTTTTGTATTCCTATAGTGCCCATATTGTGCGTACAGGCAAGTTTTATTTCTACAGGTAACAGGAAGAAGCAAAGAATTTACAGTTTATTAAACAGAGTCATCTGAGTAAATGTTCAAAGTCTCTAACGGCAGTGTTACCACAGCTCATTAAAAGAGCATGGTGCTGAAAGTGTGACCATTTGTAGCAAAGGTGATTGAATTTGGAGAATTTTTATTTGATGTATTTTGTGTTATTTTTAATCGCTTACTAATGACCTCCCCTAGAACTGGCAAACATCTGTTGTCAGACAACAACATGAGCGGTGAAACTAGCCTCTGAAAATTTGGGGTAGTGTGATGAAATTGACTGTTATTTCCTTAGTTCAGTGATATGCTTTCATTACCTAATTGTGAAAATAGGGTCAAATAAAGCAGGCTATATGCTAGGTAGCTAGTGTTGAAAACCTTGCTGTGAAGGTGCATGTCATACAAATCATATCTTGTCAATACTTGGAACAATTATAAATCTTTCTCACTCCAGTAAAAAAGCCGAATAAGATGCAGAGCTTTTACTGCTCAAGGAATGACCACAAAATAATTTTTTTTTTTAAAACATTATGCATAAATTGTATTTTTTAGATGTCTGCCCTTATAGAAAGTTTGTTTGCTTATTCTGATGAGAGATTTTACTTTTATGATATTTAATTGATTATTGTTTAAGTAAAGACTTCTGTAAAATGTTTCACAAATTGAAGACTCTACAACATTCTTGATGGAAATGTTGGTATTACAGGGTTCAGAAATAAGTTTTAAGAGAACTAGCAGTAAAAAATAAGACAAATCGTTATTCTGTGAGATCAGTTCGCTGGTCTTTGTCATCGTGAGCTTTAGAATCAGCTGAAGGGTTCAGAAATAGGGAGGTATGCCTGTGGCTGAGTTGGGGAGGAGAAGGGCAGCGAGACCTTCCTGGTCAGGAGCAGTGAAATCCTCTGTCAACTTGAGCCACTCGTGAAGCGCTTCCCTGATACTCTAGGGCAGAGTCCTTCAAAAGAGAAGATTCCTTTGCAGACCCCCCCTTTTTTTTAAAAAAAAAAAAGAAAAAAAAGAAAAAAAAAAAAGTAAATTGATAGAAGTGAGGAGATACAGAGGGTGAGAATCCAAGTTCTAATAGTTAACGTTATGGTGCAAATCTCAATAATACTGTATGCAGTAGGCTGGGCTCTTAAGTAAGTGTATTCTATGTAGGGTGTGCACTGATGAATAGTTAGGAGTGAGTTTTGGTGTCAGAAAATATGATCAGACCTTAATCAGTAGATAATGTGGAGCTTGTAACACAGGTGCGTTAATCTGCAGTTATTTCGCTTCAAGTTACCAAGTGTAAAACTAGGTTTCCATGTTCTGCCTAAATAAAGTTTTCAAGGGATATTTATTTTATAGGGAAAAACTATTTTGTCTGTAGTAGTGAGACAAAGATACATTAATAATTCTTTCCATTTGTCATTAAGCGTAAATGTGAAATACTGCCTATATCAGTTTTTACAATAGTGAGCATGGGTTAACATTTCTTTTACTTTCTTAATTCTTACCTTTGTTTTAAATACTTCATTATTAGGAATTAAGTAGCATTTTGGAAAGCAGGAGAAGAAAACACACAAACTGGAAAATGTACATACTATTTGATGCTTCCATTTTATGTAGGGCCTGCTCCCTTTGGTTCCAGTTGGGTGAAGCACTATTGCACATATAGGAAAGAGACAAAGAAGTTCACTATGATACCATTTGAACACAGATCAGGAGGGAAAGCTGTAAGTGTATTTTTATATTCTACTCTTATACTTGCCCTGTATCAAGATCGGAGGATGTGTCAGATAAGATGTGTCAAGTACTTTCCCTCTCTTCCTTCTTGCCCCTTTTTTTCTTCTTTCTTCGTACAATTCGGTCTGCCATTTAAGGACATTAACCTAAAGTAACAGGTTGGATTAATAGATAAGAATTCTGCAGACTCTTCAATTGCTTCCTTTTAGAAGACCAGAGAACATGGTACAGACAGCACTCAGTGTTTCATCGTTTAGAACCTGGTTTATCCATAAGGCTTTAACTTGTTAAAGTATAAATCAGGAAAATGTAATAAACTTAGTCAGATTTTGCTTTCAGAGATGTAAGTACTAGAAGAGGGACTAGAAAAGAGGTTTTTAATATGAATATAATTTGCATTGAAAACTGACTATAATTTCAGATATCTTTGATAGCATCTGAAATATTGAGGACCAAAGACTGTTGATCTTTAAATGTCTTTAATTCCTATTGAAATAGTTGGAAATTGAGGGCACTCAGCACCTTCAGAGATGACGCATTAAATGAATACATTAATATGGATGAAATGCATTTTGTTGCAAGGAAAAAGGATATCTGAAGCTGGAAAATAATGCTTTGAGTCAATATTGCTGTAAATGTGGCACCCTGCCCTATCTTCAAATTTGGTTAGAAAATCATGTTGTTCGAATTTTATCAGGGTATTATATCCCATTTGTTTGAGCAGAGGGGAGATGGCTTTCATCATTTTGAGGGCTGTGTATATTTACAAATATATTGAATTTGGAATAATCTTTCAAAAGATCTGGAAAACCTGCCATACTGAAAATTAGTGGCATTTGGCTTCGTTAATCATTTCAGTACTTCTGTGGATTTTTTTATCCTGATTTACTCTAATTGTAATAAGCCATTTTAGTTAATATAGTATGTGCGTAAGCATTCGACATTCTGAAACACTTATGAAGCCATTTTTTGCTGCATTAAAAGATCTCCCATTTTGAAACCCACAATGCAATTACTCCTTCAGTGACAAGCTCCTGTGTCTGGAGATGTTGAATAAGACAAGAAATAATTAAAATGTACAGTTAATTCTGATTAAATCCAGTAAACTCATGCAACATTCACAGATGAATTTATTTGATTTCTGAATACTTAAGGGTAAAATATGATCTGCATGTTGGTTGGTCTTGAAGAAAGGACTTGTTCTGTAAGACAGATTACAGATAGTGAAGAACACTTACTTCGTTCTAGTTACTGTGGCAATAGCGTTTACTATGAAAATCACTGTCTCACATAAAATGAGAGAAGTCTCTTACACTCGTGTGCTTATATTATAACGTGCAAAATCTTTATAGCAAAATATCTTTGTTAGTTTAAATTACTGTGGTACTATGTCATGCTGTAAAGTACCAACTAAAATGGACTCAATGTTTTTGCATTTGTGTCCCAGAAATGACCATGGAATTTATGTGCTATTGTACAGAGACCTGAACGGCAACCATGAGTGAATTCTTTAGCAAGTGTCGGTTTTCAGTATAGCTTTTGCCATGAGTTTAGTGTACATCTACCTTACTTGGTTTGTATAGCTGGCTTACTGAAGCTTTCAGTTACTGGGTCAAGTATGTAAAAACTTTGTTTTCACAGGGTGATGAGGAACTCTTCGTCCTTACGTATTGTACCAAAAGAAATATAGATACTATAGACAGGCGATTCTGTTTTGACTTAGAAGCTTCGGACAGGTAAGCTCATGAAACACACTAGAAAGGACTCTTTATAAGTAGTAGTTAATATTACTGTAATATTACTGTTGTGTTTTCTTCTTATTTTTTCAATACTCATTCAGACTGCCAATGGAAAATAGGCACTGGAGGAGTAGGCAAGCGCTACCATGGCTCACTGGATTTTCCTCAGTTGTGTGTAGCAGAAGCAGTGAGGATCTAAACTGAAATGTAGACATTGTCTGAGCCTACATAAACAAAAAGCATAGAAAAAGTTAGAGGAACTATTATGATTTGCTGTTATCGTAGTGAAGAAACATGGCTTAAATTGAAGTACATATAACTGTAGTGAAAGACTGTGATCACGGTAATAATTCATACAGTCGTGACCATATTGTATCACAAGCCTGCTTTCCAAAGTGACATGTTGCTGAGGGTTTATGCTTGATTCTCAGGTTGAAGATAAGATCATTGGGATTTTGAGGCTTTTTGTGGCTGGTGTAGTCATCCAGTGCATCCTCAATATTGTTATCACTGCCTTTTTCAAACACCACCATTTTGTTGCTTTATTTCAAAGAAAAGAATTGCTTTTTTATTTTGCTAAAAGGATCTTAAAAGATTGTAAATATTGCTTTTTGTCAGCATTGTAGTCTTCCTTCGTTTATGAAGGTGGGAGAATCCAACGTAATAGGATACTGCAAATAAATATGGTTGGGAGAATGCCATGTTCTTTTGGTGCAGATTGTATCTGTGCAGAACAGGACCATACCTAGCATTAAATGCTAGACATAAATTAGTGGAGTGTTGCAAAGTTTTTGCATCCACCCCTTCTGAGCTGTTTTTAACCAATACGTTTGCTCCTTACTTATACCAATTAATTACATTCTAATTTATCATGTAGTAGGTCTTCAAGCTTTGTACGTTTTTGGTTTTTTCCCCATCAGATTCATAGTGCCCTTCACTTTAAATGCAGTGTGGCCAATGCTACCAGGCCCCTCTGTCCTATGATTGCTAGTGTCTATGCCATGTCTAAATATGTCTACGATAAGGAACGTATGCACGTACATGGTCTTAGGTCGGAGGCTATGCCTAACTTGCGTGGCCAGTCAGACTGGCCTGCCTGAGGCATGCCTGTTTCTGTAAGAAGCAATGGGTAAAGGAGTGCGAAACTACCACTGCATCTGAAAACTTCCAGCCCATGTGGCAGATGGCAAGGTACCCCATTTACAGCTCAGGTGGCATTTGTCACAGGTCTACAGCATGGTTTGAACTTGCATTTTTGATTTGAGGGAGGGATGTGGCTTAAGTCTTCTAAGACTGTGTCCCAACAGTAGGAGAGGGAGTAGAGATTTAAGGTCTTGACATCAGCTCCTCTTGGGTCAGTGTATTGGTCAGTGTGAATGACAGCTTTCAAACTGTGTCTGATAAAGTTACTGAAAAAGGACCATGAGAAATATCAGTCCAACCTCCTCTGTGTGTCATCTCTGCGCAGCAGGCTATCTGGAGTTAAACAGAGATGGATGGAGAGCAGTGTTTCCTTGATCCTGCAAAACAATTTTTCATTCTCTTTTCTGGGAAAAGTGGGAAAAATCTAATCCATCTTTCTGTCCAGATATAATAGACACAACTGGTCCGCTGTGACCTTGATATCAGACATTTTTCTTTTAATAATATATGTGTGTAGTACTGAGATGTTCCCATGGAGATTAGTTCTGTGCTGCAGGCCATTAGCTTGTTTCCTTGGTATCAGTTCAGGGCACACTTATCCCTTGGTTTGTCCAAGTTAAAAAATAACATACAGATTGACAGCTGGCTGTGGCGTTTTCTTTGTTCCTGTGCTGTGGAAGGAGGCGAGATTGTAAAATTTTAGGAAGGACTTTTCCATAGCAAATGTTCAGCCTTTTGCGTGACTTGAGCATGGTTAGGAGCTAGCTGAATATTTACAGATTTTTCTTTTGAAAAGAAGGCTAAGATGATTTTTTTTTTTCTTTAAATTCTGATACTTATGACTCTAAGATCTGAGGGTGCTAGGATCCTAGCTAAATCTCCGGAAAATGATGTTTTCTCTGTTTCTAGTACTCCATTATGTTTAGGGCAGGTGACTAGCAGTAAGTGTACAGAAATTTAAATCTTAGAGACAGCAGAGGTCTTTTGGGGTAGGAAAAAGACTTTCTATTGATAAAGAGCATTATACTTCTGAAATACTACCTATATTTTAGTTTTACCAATACAGGACAAGGAGGAAGGAAGGCTTTGTCTCTCTTGACTTGAATTTGAAGACAAATAATGTTCCATGCAGCATATACTGAGTTTGGCGTATTGCCTCTAGGTGATACTCTTTGATAACTTGACAGTTATAATTGTAGTGAAAAGAAGGGAAACTTGCCCTGCATAAATAACTTGTTTGGTTTTCGTTTTGACTATAAAAGAAAGTAGAAAAGAAAAAAACAAATCAGCATGTGGGTGTTTTTGGTTAATTTAGCTAATTACTTAGGGTATTTTTTTCTACCGAGTGACTAAGTTTTCATGTTTCTGATGGCTGCAGCTCTGCACTACTAGCAGACCAGTTTGCGTTGAAAAAAGCTGGTATGGCTTGAGAAGCTGTTGCTCACTTTTACTACTAATGCCAATATTAGCTTATTTTAGTCATAAAGGCCATTAGTTGAGAAATTGAGGCAAGGCTTCCCTCACCCACTCTGAGCTCAATGTCTGTCACTGAGAATAGTAAGAGAGATTCCATGTTTGTGGATTAATAGTCTCCTTGCTTTAACTAATCAAAAGAGAATGATTTGCTTGATTGCTACCATTTTCCAAAATGATAGTTGGATCTCCTGAGTTTGGATTGGATTGCTAGAGGGTGAGTGCATGCCTTTACCTCACGTGTTGTCTGAAAAGAGATTTTGACCACGAGGTATTTGTACCTATAGAGTTCTATGCTGCTATGAAATTGTGTGGTTTGATAAAATTTATGGCAAAGTGAAAACAAACTAGAAATGTCTATAGTTTTAAAAATATGAACGTGGTGTGTAGACTGCTACAGTTTTAAGTAAAAGTAGGATTTGTGCTGATTTTCTCTGTGCTCGTTTTTATATGTAACACTTTCCCCTACAGCTATTTTGCTACTTGCAGACAGATTTAATACGAAAGAGAGAGGGAGGGCGAGAATGTTATGAATTAATTCTCTGTTTCTATCCATCTCTGTGTAATCAGATTTACAAATTTACCAAAAGAATTGCAGGCTGAATATAATGATTTTTATTTTTTTTAATTGGCAGAAAAATAATTACCCAAATAACCTGTTCTGCTTTTAACTCTCTTTGCTTTGTACGCTATGTGGAACCACATGATTACTCTTTTTAGTTTCCTATTACATAAACACAAAAGTAGATTTATGTTAATCTCTGTTCACTAATCCCTACGTCCCACAGTTGTCCATCCTTGCCTTTTAGGAAAGTTAACAATAGTCGAGTTTTGTAATGAGATACTGCATTAAGACTTGATTATTTTTTATGAGATATTTACTGGAAAACTATAATCATTGTCACTGCTCTTAAGCTGAAGACTAAGCATCAAGTAAGTTGACAAAAGCCATTTTTTATGTAATAGCACAGCAACGCAAGAGTAAGTTTATTTAGAATTCACAAAACTCAATAACTCCCTGCAAGTGTTGGAATCAACAATGAACTATTTCAAATAGTTTGCAGATTACATTCACTTCCCTGTTTCCTCCCTGTCCTCCCTATTTCCTGCTGTGTGTATCAGTTCTATACCTTTTATTTTAAAGATGAGCAGTGTTCAGTAATTAAGAAAAAAACCCAACCCTGACTTTTAGGGCAATGGGCTTTTGCTTGTAGTTGGAAGCAGATATGACAAGGCAGTGCTTTAGTTGCTGGTGAGTGCAATTACTCTGTGTGGTTGGTACTTTTGCAGGCCTGGAGTTCCTGTGACCATGCAGGCATTTTCGGAGGAGGACAGGAAGCTGTGGATGGAAGCCTTGGATGGAAAAGAAGCTGTAAGTGACATTTTTTTAATGTTCGTTTATAGTGTAATGGAAGAAAAAACTCACCCCCTTGATTTCTGATCCCATTTATACTTTAACAAACTGGAATGATGTAGTTTGCAAAATGATAGATTCAGTGAAGAAAGAATGAAAGTGAAATAAAACTCAGGAGAGTAAATCGGTAAAGCTCAGCGTAGATAACTGTTGGTGCTGATATGAGGTATTTTTCATTGTAATGACAGCATTGATTTTTATAAATGGTTTCCCATCACAATGATGATATTGGCATTCTAGAAAATATCTAGTATAAGCATGTCCACTTAGCCTTATGCTGACATACTGCATTCGAGTGGCAAGACTTGTGCGAGTTAGTTATATGGTGGTACTATAATTTTTTTTTTTTTTCCAAACTAGATCAAAAACATCAGTGTCAATGGGAACAAGATTGTACTTGAATTTGCTTAATTTCTGGTTCACATCAGGGAATGAATCTGGACTGCAGAATTGAAACACACTGCAGATTATTGTTACAATCATAAATATATTGGTCTTGTGGGCCAAAAATAATGGGATTTTCTAGTTGATGACAAACTCATGTGTCTGTCCCCAGTAGCTGGCTACTGGGGATTTTAGCAGTAGGCTTTATTGGCATCATTGTCATAAAAATCTTGTTTCGTCTGCAGAGGTGTTTATTACCATTACATATTGTCTGAGCTGGACTCTCCAATAAGCTTACAACTTCTGGGAATGCTGAGCGAGTCCATAATTCCCAGGATTCGTCAACGCTGTTCACAATGATTTGAGTGAACTTGAATTGTGGGAAATTAACCTGCAGAGAAACATAGGAACATGGAGCACATAAATCACAGTTAATTTCAGTGGCTATAACTAACATTGTTCTCCTCCCCAAGGAACTGTATTTGTTGAGAATATTAAAAAAATTTCACTCCTTAAAAAGTGCAATTATCTGCTTTCTGAGGGGGCACGGAGCTCTGGTCCTGCTGTTAGAGCTGTTGTAGTTAGAGGTGATATGTTCTAGCTGTAAACAGTTGTATTCGTGCCTACTGGGCATTAAGATTGGGGGTGTCTTGCTTCTAGTTTCATAAAATTCTTTAAAATAATTTATGTCTTTTTACTCTTTTTGTGTTAGCTCTTCATCAATTTGAATAGAGCAGATGCAAAACGAGAGGGAAGTAAGTATTTGAATTAGTATTAAAGCTGATTTTTGTTAACGTTTTACAATTGAGAAAGGCAAAGGTAAATTTTTTTCTATGGATCCAACAATTAAATATTTTATTTTTAATCTTGAGTTCTGAATAGACTTTTGTGGATTTTGTAATTAATGGGTTTTCACAGTAATGCGGTTTAGTACATACATAAGAATTGCAGGACTGGACATAAGCTAGAGGAACAGTCTGATTGTTTTTGCCAATTTACTTCATGCTTGAAATTGACTCAAAAAAGGGTTAATTTGTATGTAAATGCATCACAATTTCTTAATTCAGATTGTGTGTACACATCTGTTAGAATGTATAAGAATGGTTAAAAAAGCAATCATAGCTGAACATAAAGGTCAGCAAAAAACCTGAATGCATGTATTTAAAATGTAAACGATAATATGGAAGGAGAAGAGATGGCTTTCTTTAAACAACATTAGTTTTCTTCTGTTAGCAAAGTGTACGAGTGAAAAAAGTTATCCTTCTTGCATTATCAGGCAATTTATGCTTGCTTTTTTTTAGTTTTTTATTAAGTTGTTGGTTGAAACTGGATCTTGGTGTTATTAATAGAAGTATTTCCACAGACTTCTATTTTCGTGGTGCAAGACCAGGTCCCCAGGAGCAAGAAGGCCAGATGTTTGGGGGAAGGGCAGTTTTGCAATATTAGCTTTTAAATGAAGTTCTGATGTGAAGAAAAAGAGTAAGATAGGAACAACAAAGGAATGCTGGATCTCGGCTGTCATCCTGTAGTCAGATCATTAACTGCCATGAAATGGTATACATGTGTCCTGTATCTTTAGTGTGGGAATTTCTTTGGCTTAGGGTAGGACTCAGTAAAAGCCCTGCTGTTGATGATTATGTTCTTTCATCATAAGTACTTCCTTGTCCCATTTGGTTAACTCTCTCTAATGTTGTTGATGTTGCAGTAAGTATTGTTAAGCTTCATTTTGCATCTGCCAACATATGTACCTAGTCAGAGATGCCATTCTTCAAAGGCTGCTGCCATGAACAGATTCAGTGAAGCCACTACCACCAGAATGAGCCTTTGCTTTGGATAGGCGGGGTTGTGAAGGAGAAAAGGGGAATTTATCTAGGAAAAAGTGATGAAGTGTTCATATTCCCAGAATATTTACAGTTTTGCCTGAGAAGTACTAGCTATGTGATTAAGTCCAGCCTTATTTTTCAGTGAAAGACATAATTGTAATGGTGCTTTAAAACTTTTCAAACTTTTTTTTTTTTCCTTGTAGGTGCACAATTGGATAAGATAGGGTTCACCATCATCAAAAAGTGCATCAGTGCTGTTGAAACACGAGGTAATGATCAACCCAGCCTGTTTGTGGAGGGGGTGGAGCAGCTGGTCTGCTCTTCAAAGGTGGCCCGTGTGACCTAGTCTCCTGTAGATCTCTGTGAAAGACTTAACCTGGTAGATATTGCATTGTTAACACTGGCCAGGGCCGGAGCTTCCCTCTGTCCAGTCCCAGCCTTTTATATATGCTTTCCCTCAAGAAATTCTCAGAAGGGGGTAATAGCACCTCTCTTGACAAAGGAAGCCAATATTTCTGCACAACAGGTGAGAAAAAAACCTGCATCTTGTAAGCAATTCCTGTACCTTTGCTTTGTTGTTGGAACAGACAAATTAATTTTAGTATTCCATTTGTGGATTTTGAATGGAGGTTTTCTGTGTAGTCACTTAAGACAGAAGAACAGGTGCTGAGCAGGCAAATGAATAACAAAAAATATTGAAGTGCTTCTGGTCAAGTTAGCCTCACACAAGAGGCAGGGATTCTGTCAGGCTTACTATTGCATATACTCAGTGTTGTACCTCCAAAATTGGAGAGAGATGAGAAAGGTCAGCATTCAGACAGTATTCAAGAGGTAATTGGGATTATGTTGTGGAGAAGCTCTGTGTAACTTGGTCACTGGATAATATCAGCTTTTGATACTGCTGCTGTGTGAGGAGACAACAGTCCTTGTATGGACATGCTGAAATGTGAGGTGACCAGCAACTCTGAGGCTCACTGTGTTGTAAATGGTATTGTTTGGTTGTGTATTTTTAAAAAAGAGGTGAAGAAATGAAAATAGGTAATTGGTTACGATGTATTACTTAGTTTGTTAAAAGAGATGTTGAAATTTCTCTGTGTGAATTTTGATTTTCTCCTAAATTGTTGACCTTCCTTCCCACTTCCAAAGGGGACCTTTACGGTTTTTCTGGAATTGTATCTTTTTCTAGAGATTTAGTATTGCACAGGGCAGAATATTTATATCTATCTTTGCATCACAGTCCATCTTAAATAAGATAGTTGAACAGAAGAAAGGGTTGGTCACAATTCCTATCCATGCAGGGTCTTACTTGAAAGCAGTGTCTTCCATGTGTGCATTTACTGTACAATATCATTAGTAAGAGCAAGCAGCCTTTGTGATACTAAGAATTTAGCATTTAAACAGCAAGAAGTATCTGAAATCCTTTTTCTCTTGGACTTTTTCGTATCAGTCTTGTCTGATGCATTAAAGATGTTATTGCAGATTAGACCATATCCTGTCTGGTGTTATTTTTGTTCATTCTGGTCTTCTGAATATTTTTCAAGTAAGGTTTGCCTGTCTCATCACTTCAAAATTTCAGTTACTGGCATTTGCAATCTGGATATTTCAGCTGGGAAACACTGCAGATAAAGCTGGCATCCTACAGATAAGTTGCCTTCACTGCAAAACCCCGCTTCAATATAGACTGGATCTTGTCTTTGCACTGGATGAGGCAGATTTTATGAAAAGGGTAGTGTGTCGTCATATAATGAAAGGCTGGTTTCGGTCTACAGCACAGTGACTAATTACCTTACAATACCTTACCAATCATGCTTACAGTAAGCAGTGTGGAGTACACTATATTTTGGTTTATTATGTATAGATGTGTTCAAATAGTTTTCTTCAAGTAGCATTTTTTATTTTTTATTTTTTTCTTTCTTTGATACCCTGCAAGGAAAGTGAAACAAGAACGTAACTGTGGAAAAAGTGTGAAAAACTTCATGAAGTGGCTGTTTGGAAAAATGGGTTAGATACGGGGTTTCTTCTCGTGTCTGTGGGTGGATAGGTTAAACTGGGTGGTGGTTCAAGTCCACTCTGTTCTTTATGCTTTGATTTAGGGACATATAAGAAGGTGCAAAATATATGTGTAACCCCACCTAATATTGTTATTCAAGACAGATGATAAGCTTGCATGGGTTAGAAGCATGTGTCCCCATAACGGGATCTGCCCTGAAACATACTTGGAAGAGAATTAAAGTTACCAGTTAGCTGCAGTATTTCCTGTCTTTGGAGGCCTTGCAGCTTCACTGTCCCTTGTACGCAGCCTTTGTAAGACCTGCAGTCAATAGAGTGCTTTGTGGTAATTACTACCAATGAAAATGACTTTTATCCATTAATTTTGTTCTGGGGAGTATGTAAATAAAAAAAAAAAATCAGTATTCAATAAATATTTCTTTTCACAGGGTTTCAATAATGGGTTTTGGTGAGGTACTACCTTCCAGGAACTTCATCTATGAGACTAACTAAAACATTCCTAAAGGATCAGTTTCTGTTTTCTGCAGAACCTGCAGAACCTTCTGCTGATACCTGCTGAACTAAACAGAGGGCCAGGAGGACATTCAGTTTTTTGCTTCGGAAGGGTTTGACCAAATAGTTGTATGATGAAGAAAATCCATCTTTCAGGCTGCAGATTTTATACTTATACTTTTTCTTAAAACAATTTTTACTTGATTATTTTACTTTAATGATAACACATCAAAGGCAAGTTGTGCTCGGCAGAAGAAAACAGGACAGATGCCTCTTCAGAGACTGTGCTTGTGTGCCATGTTTTTATCTCTTTTAATCATAATGGGTGTGAGGTTGGCGTGGGTGGAAAGAGAGGACAGTCTAGTGTGGGTGGAAACTGAGAATAGTCTTGTCATGTCATAGCAGAAAAAGTCTGGTATTCAGAGAGAGAAGAGCATAACAGAGATATTGAACATAAACTTGTCAATGGCTGGATAATTTTCGCAGTTACGTTCCCTTTTATAAAGCCAAGAAGGAAATTATTTGCTCTGAATGAATAGAAGAATCAAAGGCAGTGTCTTGGTTAAAATGCATGTAGGCTTCTGATTCATCATTGCCTTTTAAGACATTGGCTATGCTTTACCTGGTAGGCGACAATGAGGCATCAAGATATGCAGCCTGTCTCTCGCGTACTGAGCACGATGTTGGTTGGATGTGCTCCCGTGTTTTGTCTCTGAGAGAACATTTTGGGCTTCTGTGTGGAGTATTTTATTTATAATTCTGTGCTGAGAATAATACAATGGGGTAAAAGTTTATAGAAACATCAAAGAGCTGTTTGCTCCGGTAGTAAAGACTCTGTGCATGTTTTTGTGTGCAAGTAGTTGGTTGTACCTTCTGTGAGGATGGGGTAGGTGAGCGTTTGCCAGAGCAGTGTTTGTCTTGATTTTAGAATTACCTCAGCTGCTAATCTGAGCTACAGAGAGAGATGGCAGCATTGAGCTGTCTGTCCAGGATGTCTGCTCATGAGAGAGAAAGAAGATGGTGAGGAAGAAGTAGAAAACCTTTTCACGTAACAAAAAAAATCTGTCATTACCTTGAATTTAGAGTGTCACGTGTATGGCTGTTTCTGTACCATGGAGTTTGATATAAAAACTTGTATTTTCAGCTATATTGCTAGTCTGTTTCAGCCATGTGTACAAGGCCAGCCACAAAGTAAACTTGCCTATATACCTTGCTTACATTACCATTTTATTTACAATACCTTATTTTTCTAAGCATGTTTCACAACTTGTGTACCTGTGCCAAATTCTGGTATCAGACAGCCAAACATCTTGAGGTAATGTAAATATGAAGGAAATTATGCTGCGGGGCTTTACCGCTCAAAGTTGCCAATAGTGACTAGTTGAGCCGGCAGACGAAGTGTCTGAACCCTTCAACATTTTAGTGGTAAGCTATTCCTTCCAGTGAGTCATCTTGTCAATTGTGTTTTGTAAATGCCAAGCATTATCAGTCTTGGATCTGCTGAAGATCTGAAATGTGCAGATTAAATCAGAAATAGTACTGTTTCAAACGAGGTTTGTATACTTTAAATAAAACATCATTTCGAGGTATGTTTAAAGGTATCATTGAAAACTGTTGAAATATTAATTCCTCTTTGCACTTCGTGATGTCTACTAGCAATTAGCTGTGCTTTTTTTAGGTTGATGAATTTGAAACTGATCAATTATCTGATAATTGCTGTCACAGACTCATGATTATTGCTGGAGGATTGTCTTACTTTCAATACTGTCATAACTTCAGAGGCTTTTACATATCATGTCTGTTTTAATATTGAGCAGTAGTTTCTGTGGTTTGACCTTAATTATTTTTAAGCCCGTAAATGTATTTTTGGGGCTCAGCACAGTTTAGTTCCCCCTAGTTTTAATGTTAGAAGCACAGGAATTCATGAAACAACTTCTGAGATAAGCAAAAGCTGAGCTGTATTTGACTGTGACAGTATTTCTTCAGTTTTTTAGCTTCTTGCATACAATGCAGAAGGCTTGTTCTGTGGTACTAAAAGTAGTGGAAGACATTGTATAGAAAAAGTGTGATGCATTTTGGCAAAGCATTAAAAAGCTTGATGTTACTTTTGTACCAGAATTTTCCTGGACAGCTCTGAGAAATTTGAAGTAAAAAATAATTGCTGCTCTCAGGACAGGTACCTAGTGCATCCTTGTTTGGAGTGAATCAGGGACT
This sequence comes from Burhinus bistriatus, assembly GCA_013397275.1. Taxonomy (NCBI): domain Eukaryota; kingdom Metazoa; phylum Chordata; class Aves; order Charadriiformes; family Burhinidae; genus Burhinus; species Burhinus bistriatus. The sequence goes on along the minus strand of VYXH01007739.1, from coordinate 288,705 downwards.
ATGTTTATTTTTTTTTTTATTGTTGGCAGTCTTTAAGTGGTCTATAGCATGCTATCACACTGTTGTTCTGAGGATCATTGGAAAACTTGGTTGGGTTGATAACTTCATATTTTGAGAAGAATAGTATTGTGGGCACATAGCTGTTTTTGTGGTTCTTTCTTTTGCGCACAGCTAAACTGCGAGGGTAATCTAGAGTTGTATTTTTGATGACCACAGAGGAAATAATGGAGATCTGGCTTATTCTGTTAATTTGAGCCATCTCTGAAAATGACATCTAGTTTAAGACTCAGCATCATTACAGTGGTGCCTGCATGCTGGGGAAAGAAAAGGGCCAGTTTTGCCCAGGTGGAACACCTGAGAAGTAGCAGCTGCTGCGGTAGCCTGTCAGCTCCCCACTGGGACAGAGGATGGAGCAGTGCTAACAGGGAAGAGTTCAGCAGGGTCTCAAAGATCTGGGATAGCTGAGAAGGATGCAGACTGTATGAGGAAGAGGAGGGGGTGAGAGAAGAAGGAAAGGATGTAACAAGGCTAGGCAGGAGGAAGAAGAGGTAGAAAATGTGAAGTTCTCTCTACTGTATTGAGAATTATCGCTGTGTATTATGGTTATGTCTGACAGTAATTCATTAAAAGGCTAATGATTTTTACATACTTCATGTAGCATTTATTTGGGAAGAAACTTTTTCTCCTATGACTGGTTTTAATTTTCCTTCTCTGGGTTGGAATGGTTTGGTATTAAAACTAGGAATTCTCCACAAGTCTTCCTGTGTTGAAGGAGGGTATTTTGAATAAGAATACCACATAATCTATTACTTGAAAAGATTTCCTTGGAGTAGAAACACAGGTATTTTGTGGCATTTCTACTCTTCCAGGCCAATGTGAATGTAGAGGTAGAGTATGGTGGTGTTTGTAGATGGCTGCTTATTATGTGGCCTCAAACATCTGCGTCAGCTTCAGGACTATAATATTTTACTTCCCACTACATAGGCTCTGAAACAATGCAGCAGACAAAGACATACCTTATTTTGCCCTTTTCCTTCCCTGCCCCTTCTCTCCCTCCCATTTTCCTTCAATTTGTATTCATAGTTTTACTTCCCCGGGGATAAAACTGGGTATGGTGAAGGAAGGCAAAAGTGAGGGAAGAAAAGGGGTAAAGAAGTGAACGTGTGTGAGAGGACAGAAGGGCACAGAGGAATGACAGGAAAGTGTTCCAGTGTCCACATGAAATGAGAGTAGCCGGTTATAGCTACCCAAGCAAAACCAGAAGTACCGATTTCAGTAACCTGTGGTGGTGCCTCTGGACATAACTAGTATGTGGACCACAGTGGGTTGGAATGAGGCCTCATATCTTAAATGAAAAGCATTTACAAACCTGAAAAAGCATTGGTTTTGAGGACTGGGAATAGGCTCAAGTTTTTCTTTATTTTATCCAAACTCTTTTTTTTCAGCCACATATTTGGAAAAAAGTAAAATTCTGTTTATTAAAGAAATCTTAATTTAGCATTCGTTGATTCAGTTCTTGCGTTATTAGAATGTGGATGCTGATTTAAAAAAATCTGAAAACAGGCAGTGATGATTTTTTTTTTATTATTATTTATTTTTTTTCCAAGCAAAGGTTTGTCCCTGTTTGCTTCTACTCCCAGTTTCTGAAGTGGAGTTGAGGTACATGAAATGTTATCAGAACATAACATGAACTTATCTTAAAAACAGAAGGACAAAAGGATTCTTGCAGTACTTTATTTATAATATTGTTCGCACAACTGTGTTAATACTATGTAGTCTGTCTGCCTTTGAGGATAATTTGTTGCCTGTGGAAAAGTTTTAATGCTAAATTTGACTGTGGTTGATCTTCTGCCTTTTTTTTTTTTTCTCCTTTTGCATAATAGGTATAAATGACCAAGGACTGTACAGAGTTGTGGGGGTGAGTTCAAAGGTCCAGAGACTTCTGAGTTTGTTGATGGGTATGCCTCTATTTTACAATCATCTTTTCAGTATTCTATTTCATATTGTTTTACTGTCAATATTTAGTTTTAAAAGCATCTGCCTGTAGATGTTCTTTATATGGGCCAAATCTTGTTTGCTTTAGTCCATGCAAATAATCGCAGTATCACTGTGAATTCCCTCAGTTTAGCAAGACCAAGATTAATTGGTAGGAATAAACTAAGAGAATTGCTATGGGACATGTAGGAGCAAATCATGGGCTTTGTACAAGGTTGATTTAAGTGGGATTATAGCAGCTTAAGTTGAAGGCTCTGATCAGAAAATTCAAAATACCAAATTCAAGAAAGTTTGAAGCTTATGGCTTCATTGTTTGAAGTTTGCACCTTTCTTCTCCCTTGTCTAAGATGTACAGGTGTACACGCCCATGCATGTCGTTAGTTAATCACTGCAAAATAAGACATTTAGTTTAAGCCTACTGGCAAAGAGCTCTTTGGTTTATCTTTGATTTAAGAGGAGGAATATGATATATGTATTAATAATAACTATGTGCCAAGGAGAGAGACAGATGGAGAAAGGATTTGTTTTTAAAACTTAGTAGTATAGCTCTTATATGTGGGTAACATCTTAGATTCTCTCATACCTAGTTAGCCATGTGTAGCTTTTAAGATTTTTTGATTCATAAAATTATTCTCAGAAACTTCC
>VYXH01007739.1:271928-283154 GCA_013397275.1 Burhinus bistriatus | reverse complement strand
CCCCCAAGAGATAATGAAATATTTCAGCAATACCTTCTATTTTTTTATTTTAAGAGGCTTGCTTTGGAATTCAGACGCTTGTTATTTTCCTCCCCAAATTCATTAACAAATTTCACATAACTGAGTTCATCCTTTGACTATAAAGGAGGTTGATGATTATGAAGCAGTTATTTAAAAACTGGATATTACTTAGTGGTTTAGTAACAAAATCCCCATAGATTTCACTAGTTTCTGATGTGATGACAGTTTTTATTTAATTAATTCAGTAGAAAGGTTTTCTTCTCAAAAAGGTGAATTTGAACACAGAAACAGCTAGCTAGCTTGCTAAAAAGAGGAAAAAAGAAACTCTTTCCTGAGACAATCTTGAGTATTTTGGGTGGTGGCTGGCTAGTAACAATTTGGTAGAAAATGTTATCTGACTTGTATTTTAAAATGAGATTTAAATAATTGATATAATGAGGGAGAATATTCAGTTACAGAAATAATTGCTTGGCACAGCCTTTAGAACAGAATTATTTAGTCCCAGTAAAAGGACTGCACCTTTAATCAGGGATCCTAATTTGATTTTTTAAATGTGTCTGTCATTTGTCTGACAAACAAAGTAACAAATGAATTCTGAATTGTATGAACTGGTCAACACGTAATCTGTGTCAGTGACTGCTGTAGTTTACTGTGGTGACTGATGGAAGCATGTAGCAGTAATAACAACAGAAGCTTAAGCACTTGAAGTTACCAAATACATTGGGCTAGTTTGGCCATATACGTGTGATCTTCTTGTGTCAGCTAGCTATTGCTTCCTGTTTTGAGGCGAAACATTCCAGTGTGCTGTTGTGTTTTCTATGTTCTGTCAAAACATCTTTCACCTGATGGGTCATTCAGACATATGACCATTCAATTTGCTGTGTCCTGTTATAAGACTCTACCATCTAACCTGGTAAAGGATGGGAGGAGTTCTGTGAACCTGACAAATGGTCAAGCAAGCAAGTATTTTTTTCCCTTTGGCTAAAACTGATCAAGTAAGGGAAACATTCAGGCCATCTTGTAGAGGAAAGTTACTGGTAATGAAGAGTCCGTTTTCTAGTGTTGAAGCAACTCATACAGGTTTTCACACAGTAAGGAGGGTCGTACTGCACTTTGGCTATTTTCTTCAGCAGTCCAAAATAACAGTTTACAAGCAAACGTATGAAAAGAATTGAAAAAGGTGTACTTGCATTTTAAATAATGAAAGAAAAGAGGAAAAGATAAGTTATGCTTAGTGGGTCTCTTTTCTAAACGCTTTTGTACATCTTTCAATGTTTGTGTGCATCTTTCTGTTTAATTAAAGAGTGTGAAAATATGAATTGCTGTAGAGATCTTTTTAAATGAAAGTGATTTTTAATCCTTCAGTAAAGAAAAAAGCAGCAGTAAATGCTTTTTAAAACAAAATACAGAAATAGAATTTATAAAGAGGTCGGATATTAAGTCTTCTTAGTTTTAACTAATAGTAAGAAGGACATATTCTACGTTTGTGTGAGCAAATACATAATGATCAAATTCAATGTGTTGCTGTTCGTGTAGAGCATACTGATTTAGAATTCCCTTTTTTCGTCTCCCTCTTCTCTTTATGGTTATTTTCTAGATGCAAAAACTTGCAATGAAGTGGACCTGGAAAACTCTGTAGATTGGGAAGTGAAGACAATTACTAGTGCTATGAAGCAGTATCTGCGGTAAGCCTATCTCTCTCATTTATTTATTTATTTATTAGACTATGAATTCCATGTTCTAATTCTATGCAGTGTGTTACGTACTTTTCCTGTGTTTTGGAATAGAGGTTCTATTTTGTGCAAATACCATGTTTGTTACTTGTCTTGGGGGGAGCAAAATAATTTAGCAACACTAATACTCGAGTTCATATGAGACAAGCCCTAAAACATTTCTGTGTTAGATACATAAGCGTTTCACTGATGGTTCAGAAACCTGAATTGTTAGTAAACTTGCTGAGAGTCATTACTAAAAGTCAGCCAAGATTGGTAAGAGTTTTTTGCGTTTTTGTGTTTTAATGTGGTCAAATGAAAAGGGAAAAGGTTATGAAATTATTAATATTTTCCTCTTTTCCTTCTGGCCCTTGCTCTGATGTTCTAGGTTCAATAGTAATAATATTTTGAGTGTTAAAAGTAAGAATTTCAGATGTGTTCTCTGTTCAAATGGCTTAGCCAATTCCTGGTCAAGATATTTTACTAAATTGCCTAAGAACATAGAACTTTTTGTGTATCTCTCGCAGTGTAACACAAATACAGCGTTTTAAATCTGCTGTTTTTATTAAATGTAGTATTACTGCAACAACTATCAAAGAATACTGAAGAACAATTATCAAGATAAAAGTCTCTCTTACAGCATGTAGCAAAGAATAACAAAAAAGTCGGAAAGAAAAAAAAAGTGCACATGTTGAAGTATTTCCCACCTACAGTATTTCCCATCTGATTGTTTACTCCCATATTTCATAAGCATCAGTAAAGTCAACTTAATAAATGAAGGTTTTAACTCTGATTTCCATTATTCAGTACATTTTTCATTGATGACTAAGGTTTTCAATTTCAGGTTTTCCATTTGAAATGCTTTAGAATTTTGATTTGTGGATGGCTGCTGTTCAGCAAACTTACTGTTTTAGGGCCTTTATTTCTTCCCAGTAAGGCACTGAGTTGTGATTCTTTGTATTTTAAAAGCACTCATGAAGAATTAATTACATAGTGTATGTGTACAATCTTCATCTGAGAAACAGTCTCAGTGTTGTAATTTGGAAAGGTGTCTTATGATAGTCTGGAGGCATCACTTCAGCTCATGGAAGGTGAATGGATGTATTTAGTCTTATTTTCCTGATAACACCAAGTTGTCCATTCATGCTGGAAATCATTGAATTGAAGGGCCACTGCAACAATGATTGCCTCCAGTGCGAGGATTATACTACTGAATGTTGAAAAGGTTTCCTGCTTAGAGTAAATACAAATAGAAAAGAGCGTAGCTAAGTTTATTATGTCATCCTTGTTTTACAGAAGCCTTCCAGAGCCACTGATGACATACGAGTTGCATGGAGAATTCATCGTTCCTGCCAGTAAATATGTGACTGTAGTTCAAATAGAAATCTCTTCTTATAGTAGTTGTGGCCTTAGGAGCATGATGCAAATGCGATTTCGGAAAAATGCTTCAACCCAGTAAAAACATAGGAATAAGAAATGGTTTAAAAATACGTAGGTTTTTACCAGTGTTCAGTTCTAGTATGTGTCGCATATGACATATCTATTGACAGATAAGTTTGTGACAGACTGAACATAGTGCAATTTTTACTTTTTTGGAAAAACTTTCGGATAGACATTGTAAACTTTCATTTTTATTATCTTTATTATATAATGATAAATATCTACTTAGATTAAGACTTTCTTTTCTTGCATTTACAAAGAGTATGAAGCTTAGTAAAAGAAAATACACTAATTCAGGCTCATTTAAATCCTTAAAGCACAGCTGCCTGACCCTTGTTTTCAGTGCCTTGTTAGCTCTGTATCCAGGCTGACTTGAGTGTTCCTCATGTATTAGTAGAAAAAAGGAAAGAGCAGGCCAGATTACACTATGGCGGTTCAAATACAGACTTGGAGAAGACACAACAGCATTTGTAGTTCAGCTGTATGGTATCTAATGTACATGGAATTTTTTTGGAAGAGGATGGAGGGAAACTGTGTAAGAAAATTTTTGGCAAAGTATCAAACAGATATTTAGCTGATTTTCTTTCCAGCCTGTAGCACTTCTGGCAAACTGAGGAAAGCAGAATTAAAATAAACTTTGAGACAATTGCTTTATCTTCTTCGGATTGCTGTTACGACTTTCCTGGACTGCAGATTGTGTTCACTTGTGGTCCTTAATTTGAAATGAGAATTAGCCCATGAAATTAATTGGCAAAGCACATCTTAGAGGCCAAGTACTTTAATAAAATTCACCATACTTATCTATATGGCGAGTCTGCCCATTCGTATTGGAAAGTGTTAAAATAATTTCTTGCCTATGAAGTTTTGCCAGCAGTTTCTCACTTTATTTTCCTTTCTCTGTCTTATAGTCTCCTTCAATAAAGGAATTCAGTTGAAGTTATATGTTTTAAATAGTACAGTGTTCATAAGCTGTAAACAATTTTGTAGAGGGGTTGATTCTATGTAGTGGGAAGGGAAATTAATCAACATTGCAGATCTGAGTTACGGTACACTTAAAAATAGGTAGTCAGTGTTGTTTCCTATGTTGGCTATAAAAAACCGACAACACTGGGAATGGTAAGGAGTATTCTTTTCTCTGAAACTGTTGGGGGGGGGAAGCCAAAATTAAAAGGTTCTCCTTTCAATTTCCTTTTCTTTATACATATCAGTGTAGGCTGAAACTATATAAGCCTTGACTGTATCTTGTGATTAAGTTGCTTAGCCATTCTTTAATTAGTTTGTGATTTCACATATATAAAAAATAGTCTTGCTTTAAAGGAGGCTTATGTTTTTCTGGCTTTCTGAATTTTGATTAGCTGACTAGAAGCATTTTGGTAGCCTTTTTTCTTGCAATCTGTGCAGGGGTGTTCACTGCAAAAGAATAAGAAAACAACCTTAAAATCTGTAGCAATATGCACTGAAAAAATGTGGTGGCAATTTATATGAAACACTCTTAACAATCAAAGTTGCTGTAGAGTAAAATGGGACCTGATGAGTGGTCCTGGTGTCAAAATTTCTTGCATTCAGAATAGGTTCTAAATTCTTCTCTTTATGTACCTTTTACTAAGTGTTATTATATACAAGAGAAATACTTCCACTCCTCTTGTTGTAACTACTGCTGAGGTGTAATTTTGTGATTTAGTACAACTTTGAGAAACAGGAAAAGGGATTATTTTAATCTTTTACGGATTCTTGTTTTCATCTGTGTACTAATGAAACCTGTAGGGGCCAAAATGATTCCATTCAACACACGCACAAAAAAAAGCCCCTTGCTTACTTTTTACTTTATTTCTGTACTGTACTAGAGAGGGATGTAGTTACTTGGGGCTCTTTATCGTAGTAATCTTACTCAGTAGGTTTTTAGCATGGTTATTCTTCTGTGTTGTCAGAGGTCATTAGATTTCTCTGAGCATATGAGTCTTCTGCCCGCGTTGTCTTACGCAGTTTCCAGTGCGAGGCTGCGTAAATGCAGTATCATTAGCTGCATAGTACCAACAAAACTGAATTCTAATGATGAGGACAATCAGTTAACGATGCTAAAATGTAAAGTAGTACAGTTCCACTGTGACACCCAGTAATGTCGCTGCTCACCTTGCAGTATATTCGTAAGCAGATGAGTCCAATGCAGCAAAACAATAACTACATCTGTCAGGTTTTAAAAATAGATGAACAAAGGCATCCTTTTGCAGGTGGATTGAAAGCTGAGTTCACAAAATAAGCAAATAAGTTGATAATTCTAGAACAATATTACTTGTGAAAACAAAGCGCATATGTTCAATATTGCTATGTTTTGAGATACATAAGTGGTGGAGCAAAGTGTGTGCAGTATGTTTGTCTGCAGGGGTGGGAGAAGCTTTGTGTTTCTGTGGATTTTATTTCATTTTTATTTTTTGAGGTAGTTATTTATTTCTATGTCCCGTAGAAAGTGGGAGTCCTGAATCTCGAGTTAATGCTGTTCACTTCTTGGTCCATAAACTCCCAGAAAAGAACAAAGAGATGCTGGAAATTTTGGTGAAACATTTAGCCAAGTAAGTGTTATGACCTGCTTTCCTACCTTGTCAGAACTCTTGTCCTTACCTTCGTTTAACTATGAAGGGCCTTAGTTAAGTGTGGCTGGAGCTGAAGCCCATCTTGATGCTGTCATACACAATACCAAGAACCAAACGTGCAAAAGCAGAAAAGACGTTTGACTCATACTGTGTATATTTTGGCGGGAAAGGCAGAAATCTAATCCATTAATGAAGCCATATAAGTATTTACTTTAGCAGTCCTGCCAGCAGTTGAGGGTTTGATTGAAGTGAGAAAGGGAACATTATACTTTCTTTTTGCAAATTCTGGCAAAGTGAATAGTGGAGATCTGTTAGCAAATTTAAGTTGGTTTCACACTTGCCCTAGTCCAAGGCTAAGTGCATTTTATATATTTAAGTTCAGTAAGAGACTGCTTTTGTTTCTAAATTACCAATGGAAGAATGGCTTTTCTGTTTTCCAGAATTCAGTAAGACTTTATTTGAAGAAACTGCATAAAACAAACTTCTAAAACATAGATTAAGGAAATGTAATGTTTTCATTTGTAGAGTGCAGTTTCCAACAGTAATGGAAATTTTTCATAACCCATTTCCTGTTTTTTCCTTCAATTCTTTTCAAAAAGTGTTTCAAAGAATGCCAAGAGGAATCTAATGACTGTGGCAAATCTAGGGGTGGTATTTGGACCAACCTTAATGAGGCCACAGGAAGAAACTGTAGCAGCCATCATGGACCTGAAGTTTCAGAATATTGTCGTTGAAATCCTGATAGAAAATCACGAGAAGGTAAGCTTTGACCCATCTCTGTGTTTCTGAGTGTCGTCTAAAATGATCTGCTAGGCTTAATGGGTAGTGTGGAGTTAAGCATGACGTTACAAATAGCCTAATTCTAAAGAACATCCTCTATATACTGTACGCTTTTGGCTATTTTACTCTATAAGTATTCCTGTTCATAGGTAAACTGACGTTTCAGAATGCATATTTCCTGGCAAGAGTTGTGCTTCTGTGCGTATAGTAGTCAAATAGATTTTCATTATGATATTTGCATATTTTTTTCTGAGCAGAAGTGATACAAGACTGGAAAAGAGAAAGCCCAGGCTCAGTTTTTAGCTTTTCTGTTAAGCACTTTAACCAGGGTCTGAATTAATTGTTCTATGTCTTCATTTTTCTCAGAGTTCACAGAGTAAAAAGAAAACTTTACTACGTTCTGAATTTTATGGGTAAAAAGCATTATGAGAGTTCCAGGTATTAACATTTCCTTTGTTTTCAGCTGAATGTGTGTTATTTTAAGCCTTTGCATTTGAGATAATACTGAAAATAGAAGTTGTTGCCGCTGCTGTGGCAGCTACCAGTTACTAAGGTGTCTTACACGTAAAAGGTATTGTCCAGAATCTCACTGCATGTAATCTGGGATCTGAAATTAAAAAAAAAAAAAAAAGACTGGTCTCTTTGTTTGGGTACTCCTTTGGGAATTCTTCATGTCTAAACTGACTTCTGGAACTGCATGTTTGAGGTTCTTTGCTTGTACTGGGAGGAAGTGCAGCATCTCCCTCGCTCCTATTGTCAAAAAAAGTACTTTAGAAAAATTCCAGGGTGTGATTTTTTTCTCATCTTTCTTAAGCACTCCGAGCACTGAAATAGTTATTTCTTTTAAAGGTTAACAGCGTTGAACCTGGCTATCTAAGTCAAGTCTTATCTACTCTAAATAATATCTGTCTCAAGATTTTCTGACAATGTAATTACGCTACCTCCCTGAATGGTATGGGCTGGGCAAAGCTTCTGTTGGCATAGCTGTATCCACATGGTGGGTTTTGTTGGCTTAGTTGGCTTAGGGTGTAATGCTGCCCTCACACACACATTGAGCAGATATGGTATTGTTCTGTTGGAAAAATACTGTGCTGCAGATGTGGCTCGAGTTCTAAGTGATGAATATTCCAAGCAGTGTAAGCCATGCTATTCATTTTAGACCTTATAAATGAAGGTAAACCTTGCAGTAAGCTCACGATCTTGAAGCTATTGCAGTGACCACACAAATTGAAGAAAGTGAAGACAGAGTGAGCAGAGCCAGAGTGTTTTAATAACATATGGAGGTTGAGTTATGCTTATTCAAATCACTAGATCAGCACAGATTAGCACCATCTTATTCTTATGCCAGTTTAGTCACATGTCTTTAAAATCTGGGCATCAATTTCACATTTGAAACATTAGTTGTAGTGGCCTTTCTTGCTCCTCTGAAAATGTAGAGAAGAAGGGAATGGAAAGTAGATCAAAATGATACTGCATTATTTTCCATAATTCCTTGTTTTTTATGCCTTCTTTAGAACTAGAAAGCTATATTTTTTTTTTAAAGGGATTTCTGTCATTTCACTGTCATTTCTAACGGTGAACTTGCCATCACTGGTCTGCCTGCAGCAACCTCTCCCACGCTAGATCTGCTTCCAAGATGGAAGGAAGCCCCAAGTGTGACCTCTGTGTATTTATAGCAAAGGCAATGGAGTTTGTGTGTTAAGGCATTACAAAAATTTTATAGTCAAATTGAATATGTTGCCTTTACAAGTGAGCCTTCTTCATTTAGGGCAGACCAAGGACCTACTTCTAATGGCAAGCAGGCTTATTGTCAGTTTAATGTGCATTTTATATTGTTGTTTTGAATTTCTATGCATTTCAGACTTTCTAAGAGTTTTCGTTAGGTATTTTTATTTATAGCCCTGCTGAAGTCCTAGGAAAAGCCACCAGCTGTGGGTTAAAATACTTCAAAATATTTTATTCAGCCACTACTCCACCTCTGCTAATTTTTAGCAGCTTCTGCTGATAGAAGTGGTGGAGTCAAGATGGAGATACACTGACACAAACAAACTTGAAGCAATGCTTCACATTTCATGCATATGTAATTTATGGCTCTGGCAGACTGCAGAGAGGCATTTCTTTTCCCCTGTAGCAAATGAAATGACTAACAAATTCCAAACTGTGGAAGCAATAACCATCGACATTTCCAGTTTAAATACTGTAACTTGATAGGCAAAATGGTAAAAAATTGTTATGATTCCTCAAATATTTTTGAATTCCATCAACGTTCATTATATCTTGTGTGGATAGCTTCATTGAAGGAGATCTACAATTCATTTTTAGGAGGAGACATGGTTGTGTTACTTGCTTTGATATCGTGGTGCAGTCATTCCACTATCATCACTCTGCTGAGTCCTAATTAAAGAATTTCTATGCAATTTATGAATTTATGTGTGGAAACCTGGATAATGGCAACTTGCCCTGAGATAAGAATATCATGCTTAGTGCATAAGCTGGTTGGGGTTTTTTTGTTGTTTGTGGTTGTGATTTTTTTTTTTTTAAAGCTTTGTTGATATGTTCATTTATTCCCTTCTAGCTAGAAACCAGTCAGCACCACTTTCACCCTGTTTACAGGCTGCATACGTAATTCCAAACCGTGGCTGTGAACCAACTATAGTAGGTTGAGGAGAGGATGTTTGGCAAAATCAGAGCAATCCTGAGACTTGAATGCTGGAACTAGACTGTGCAGCCTGATGTGTCGTGTAAGTGGCATTAGAATTGCACAATGATTAAGACTAGAAGGGGGATAGAAGAGCATTAGAGAAATAATTGTTTAGCTTTTGTTCTTATCAGTTATGGATAAGTCTGTTCCAGGTAGAGTATTTCTCAGTGTGTCCAGTCAGAAGATGAGCTGTAGAAGCAGATCTCTACTTTGAAACAAAAAACAAAAACTAGACCCAAGCTGAGACAGTATTTTACACAAGACTCTCAGAACCACCTGCTGTGGAAGGGAGGCCACTCCAGAGGAAAATGAGACGTGTGAATTGTCTTGCTTCTGTCATATGGTTGTAGTGGAACACCAGCCAGATATGTCGGGCAAAGTAGGAGCATGTTCAAGTCTGAATTTAAATGATCTCTCTATAGTTTTGCCTGGAATTGCCATGTTTTGTGCTGGCCGGGCTGTGTGCACCAGCACTCTTGTTTCCCTTCGCTTTACAGCTCTTTAAGGTTGGTGTCATTTTGTACTTGGCTGTCTTGTCCCCTTCTCCCTTGCCCTATCTGTCTGGTCTCCCTCACTTTCCATGTCCTATATCCTTCCCTTCACTAAAAAACCATCAAGAAATTCATGTTTGTGTCTCATCATTGTGTTCTTTTTGCTTTGAAGCTATCCTTTTCCTTGGTGTTCCTTTTCTTGAGGTAACGAACTCAGGGGCTGAATGCAGCTGTGCTTGTACAACACCTGGAACAATCTTTGCTTGGCCTTTAGGTAACCCTCTGATGAGAAGTGGACACAAAAAAAAGGTTTTGATTTCTCCTCCATCAAATGAGTTGCAAGGGTATACATTAGATTTCTTCCCAAGAGTTTCACAGACTGGAAATCTTGGTCATCTCAGCTCTTCTGGTCTTTCTGACTTGCGGAGAGGAATAGGGCAGTCCACTCCATGGCAGCATGAAGAGCACGCACGTGTTCATCTTGCTGTTTGTTACACTGTTGTTGCATCTTGTTGGAATGAATGTCACTATTCAAAGGACTTATTTATTTGCCCCTTAGAGATGCCTCAGTGGTAACGTGAGCCATTTTGGTTTCTCAATTCCCTGAACATTATTTTAAGTGGGGGGGGGAAAAAAAACCAGGATAAAAAAAGATGTCTAAGAAATGAAAGATGAGGGAGGAGGTTGGAATAAAGATCTCAGTGGGACTGGAATATTTAAACCAGCGAGTGTATGGGGGAGGAAAGAATATAGTGAGTACAAATAGCAAGATTGCAAAACCAGAAAGAACACGAAAAATACAGTGAAAGAAAATTAGAAGAAAAAAAGAGAGGGGCTAGACAGAAGTCCCTTCTGGAGACTGGGAAGCCAGAGTCTGCTGAAAGGGAATAGGCATAGTAAAAGATAACTTTTTCTAGAATTCAGACAACCTATGAGCAAAATTATCTCGAAGACATTAATTCTGAAAAACTCAATAGTTCCTATGTATGTCTGATACTGTTTTCACTTCTTTTCTGTATTAGTCTTTTTATAAAGGGCAAAGATTTTACATACTTTAGACAAAATATGTGTTTGTTTTAGCTTTGTTTTGTTCAAAACAGTTTTATGGCAAAATCTTTTGTTATAAAATAGAAATGTATAAATTTTTCCTACTTTAGGCACTTCTTTAATTTTTTTTTTTTTTTTAAACTTAAGGGAAGAGGATAATTTAATACTACTGAGCTCTTAAGCCAACATCAACTTCATGTAGTAATACTTGGAAAATCTTTGGTCTTAAAACATATTACAGGGCACATAATACATGCAATATTTGAGAGACAGAAGAAATGGAAGCAGGTGAGGTCAGTTGTTTGTTTGAGAGTATGAAGTGGCATAGTCAGGTGTGGCTTGTGTCTCCACTTAGCAATCACTGCATGTTTAAAGCAGTTCTGTTGCACGTAAGTGCTTTAGGGTACAGTGGCAATGCCATCATCTAAACTAAGACTTTTTTTTTT
>VYXH01007739.1:192437-268550 GCA_013397275.1 Burhinus bistriatus | reverse complement strand
TTTTTTGTGAATATTGTATAAAGGTGTTTTGTGGTTTGTAGTGGAATTCAAGCCTCAAAATCCAAAACCTCAGAAAATCTGCATCCTGTGCAATCTCATAGAAGCCAGTGCACAGCAAATCATATTTTACAGTGTATAGATGCTGAAGTGCAAAAGTCAGAATAACTGCTTCGAGGCAGGCACACCTGTATTGGAGTGGACACAATGATAACCTTGGGGAGGTAAGTTACCTAAGGATTGTAATCAAGTTGTTGATAATTTTTATTGAAGATTTTGTAAACCTTTTTAAAAAAAATTTAATATGGTTTTTAGAAATAATCAGCTTTATCACATTTTGTACACTGAATACACTGAATTTAGATGTCAAGTATTTCTTGTGCATGTATGTTACATTTATGGAATCGTGTGTTTGAGAAGCAGAAAAAATGGATCATGTTGACTAAAACCAGAAATGAAATAGGTTGATCTAATATTATCTGTAGGAAAGTAAAATGCAAAAAATTAAGAAACTACAGTAACAAAGGATAATTTTTTAAAGATTTCAGTACACTAGAAATTTTATAAAATTGTTAGTATTCGTGCAGAAATCAGTTTTGAAATAAAACTTTTGTCCTAGCTCTCCAGAAGTTGATCTTTTGTAATTTCTATTATGATAAAACTTTTAATAGCTTAAATTAGCTTTTGCAATCCCTTGAAATAGGGAAAAAAAAAAATAATCTAGAACTGTTCACCTTATTGAATGTGTTTTTTACTCTTAAAAAATGGATTACAGTTAGTATACAATTAGTGGCTAGTGGTTACAATTAGTGGCTGAGCTACTGTAATATATTTTAAGATGCTTATTTTCACCTTGCTCTTCCCGAAATGCTTATATCTACAGTAAATTTACAACTTGACATAAAAGACATTGTTGCTTTATGTTCACAGAAAATGGTAAAATGAATGGCACAACCACTGTCTTCGTTATCGTAAGAGGGGAAAAAAGCTTAGAAAGTATCGGGGTAAGAGCACACTGTTAATCACTAAGACAGCTGGCCTCTTTTTTTGAGCATTTTTGTCTGTAATATAAATATATGGTTTTTTGTTTTGTACAGATTGCTGGATCTAACCTGAGTTGGGTTTGCATTACATTGAAAAGAAGCTAAGTCAAGAAAATACCATGCTGGTGATAAGTTTCTCTTGCACTATCCCCTTAGATGCTGATTTATAAAATATGTTTTGATCAGCATATGTTATAACCAATTGTCATGGAAATGCAAGGAGGACAGTAACCATAAAATGTATAAGGGCAGAGCAGTATATGTGGCCTAGGTGGATGACGTTTTATATTGTTCAATAAACATTAGTTGAAGTGTTTGTGTGTGTTTCTTTTATTTACCAACTGCAAATCAAGTATGTATTGAATGGGAATTACCCAAATAAAAACTTGTACTGATGTTCTTCTTGTCTTGAGAAATACTGTCCTTTAAAAAAATATGATTGTAGTAGTGGAGACTATAGCACTAGCCTAGTCTCAAAGAATTTGGAATGACCTTGCAGGTTCTAGTCTCCTCTGCATTAGACAGCGACTTGTGGTACTCTGATTCTTGTTCATATATTCAAAGGAAATAGATGCATGTTGTGTGTGGTAGGTGTTGGAGAGTGAATGGGGGTTTTGTCTTGCAACAAAATTATGGCACAGCTTTAAGCTGTTAATGATTTTTTATAAGTTTATCCTCATTAGCTCTATTACTAAGCCTCCAGTTTTTTTCTCCCCTTTTTCCATCCCACTCTGTCCTTGCTGTTTGCCTCCCACTGATTTTTAGAGGAAATTTTAATTACCCCAGTGATACAAAGCAGACAGAGATGACCTGATGTCTGGGTCTTTTCCTAAAGTGATTCCTGGCAAACATACTGAAATTCATTAATTCTGCTTGAGACCAGAAAGAACAGATCAGTATTCTCTTGTAGTAGCAGAATCTAATCTACATTCCCATGTACAACTATGCATCTAGTCATAAACTTGTGGAATAGGCCAAGTTAAATCCTCCCAGCCATGGGTTTTTTTGAATTTCTAAAATTGGCTCTAGTATAAGAGCTCAGGATCTAGAGTCCAACACTGTTGTTGCAGATTAAGGGGAGTCTGGCAAAATTCCTTGGGCTGCTGCCATGTGGATCTGCTGGTAGAATGCAGTATGATAATATGTTGAGTTTGGCTCATTACTCACAAGAAATGCTTCCATAGACTTTGTGGGATGCAGGTTTAGGAATTGGAATGGTTGTATGTAGGGATGGTCTTGGGCTTACTGCTCTAGACAAAGCTGTTACTAGTGGTGTATATCCAAGATGGTTTGTGGTTTGTTTAGCCCTGTAAAATACCCATTTTGTATTATTGTATATAGAGAAATAGGTCAAACATACCAATGTTTTAAATAGCTCGACAAGGGTCTCATCTTTTTTGTTGTAATTTTTACACTGCGGGCTCGGAGACTGATCTACCACATATGTGCAACTGTACTGCTTTCATGTAAGATCAGACCTAAACAACCATTTAAAATACTGGACTAACCGGGGTAGGACTGACTAACAGTCAGATTTGTTGCTTGATAAAACTTTGAGTGCTACCTGTGTTAGTCTTCTCCTGTATGTAAGTTGTTTCATTTAGCTTCTGAGTTTGCCCCCAAGTAGGTCAATAGCAGGATGCCAGTGCTTTTGAGAACTAAATTGCAGAGAACTGGTATTCTATAAATCTAATGCAGTTAGACCATGGTCTCAAAAACTGTGCAACGCTCAATGTGACTGTGAAGTCCTTAATGTTTGAGGTTGGTTTGGTACATTTTTATTGTTTCTTGAATGAGGTGATTCAGTGAGTGGACTTGTCTTTATACAGACACTAGTCTAAGCTGTGGTAACTTCTGCAGTCCAGATGAGTGATTGTGGTAGACCTGACTTTTACTTGAAGGGGGGGCTTTTTTTTTGGAGTAGCAAAGAAATCTCCTATGAAAGAACATGTTCCAATCCTGTTCTCCCATTGGAGGGTTTACATCCTATTGGATATGTGTGGTTGCCTCGCCATGCATGCGATAGCAACAGCTTGCAGTGCAAGAAGATATTCTGAAACTTAGTCAGGTGTGGTCCTGTACTCTGGTGCGTCAGTCAAAACACGGGAATGTTAGTACCATTTCAGGTGCTCACGTAGTACATTGCGTGTGTGTGTGAGTTTGAATTCCATCTTCTGTGTATATGCAGTGTGCTTCTGACAACAGGTCACTCACAGCAGGCATCTTTTATTGGCTGTGAAACGTTTATACTTCAATGGCATTTCAATAATTAATAAGGCTAGGAGCAAATTTGAATAAAATCAAAACCAAAAAACTTTTCTCCCCGCAACTGAAATAAAGCATGCCTCCAACCCCCCATTCTCAGGCAGACATTACAATGGTTCTGTCAGTACAGCAGACAAATGTCCATTAAGCCATGATGAAAAATACTTGTCTATTTAAGTGAAAATACAGCACTCAGATTCTCTTTCTTGCTTTATGCGCGCTTCTTAGGGCAGAGGTTGACCCGCTTGCTTTTCAGATGCTCAACGTTGCAACTGTGGTACAAGCTGTAGCTTTGGCCTGCAATAGAAAGAGATTTCTGCTGCTGAAAAAGCAGGTCCAGTAATGGATGGGCTGTACTGGATTTTATTTTCCTACTGAAAAGACAAAGAAAATACCAAAGTAGGGATAAATACAAATATGAGCTGCTTGCAAGAGCAAAAATGACCCCAAATATACTTTTTCATGCAACACATGAGGGTAGGATGTTTTCCATTTCTTTTATATATGTAAAAAAACCAACCAACCAACCAAAAAGCAAAAAATCACAAAAAAACCAAACCAAAACGAAAAAAACAAATGGTGATCTTTTTAGTGGCGGTTGTGTGTTTGGTTTTTTGGGGTTGGGTTTTTGTTTGTTTGTTTGTTTTTGTGTGTCTCAGAATCCTACAGGGCTACTCATGATACTTGGTGATTTCATTGCTGAGTATGACAGTCTCAATTTGCTCTGCATGGGTAAATTTGCTCTGCATGTAGTCAAGAGGTTGCGTTCCCTAGTTCATATCTAAATACTTCTTTCAGGAATCCCTTTCTTCTCTGTGGAGACAGAAGCTGAATGTAAGCACAAGGGAAAAAGCGCTACAGCTTGTAACATTGCGTCCGAGAAATGTAGTAGTGAGAGGATGGAGTTTGTGTGGACCCTTGCCCTGCTCCCAGTGAGTGTGGAGAAGAGGTGGCTTCGTGCTACCCAGGAGCTCTCGGAAGGTGATCTCTGCTCCCTAGACAGCAATATATGACTTACAGACCTTAACCCAGGCATGAAACTTCCTTACCAATCTGTTACAACAAGAAGTCAAGAGCAGAGTGAGGTAAAAGAGGGGATGGGCCGTATGCCTGCTTGAGTGTCTTGTCTGCAGAAGGGAGCTTAGACTGCCTGCCATCAGCCCAGCACTGTGACTGGGAGCACTGGGTTGCACTGAACAGCACTGTCGCAAAACGTTGGTGCGCAGCTTTGCCACTAAAAGAACTAAAAGTAGAGCTGATGTGCTTATCCTGACAGTGAAAGAGAGGGCTCAGTACCCCGAACTTGTTTTATTAGGGGAGAGAGAACTGTTCTGGGCAGCTCGTGATTACCTGCCACCGTTATCACTGTGAAGTTAGCTAGCATGTGCTGGACTGCTACTCTTTGAAGTGTGACTTCACTGCTTTCTTGTTATTTCTCCTGTTTATTCCCCCCTAAAACAGAACAAGCCACCAAACTTTTTTTTTTCACGTTATAGAGCTACTTAAAATTAGAAATCTACTTGGTTTCATACCTGTCTCCAGTTCATTATCATGTTGCCTGTCTGGCACTGAACATCATTGAGTAGGGATCGCCTGTATGGTTTTCTTGAAGGTGTTTTGCTTTTGTGACTCTGTTTCTCATGCTAATAGTTTTAGAAGAGTATATTGAAATATTTGTGAGAGACAAGGAAAAAACACTTAAGAATTTTACTGCTACCTGTGCAAGTCGCCTAAATGCATACAAGAAAGATCATCTCTTACAAAGTACTCCTGGGGAATACTTGTTCTTCCCACCATCATTCATTTCAGTGGAGATGTGTGGATAAGTCTGTACAAATAAACACAGCTGTGGAATGTGACATAGTAAACAACATGCTTGAAACCTCTTGGCAGAGAGTTATTTACCGGAGAGCCTAAATGCAACACTTAGTCCATGGAAAAGATGGCATTTAAAGTTTTGGTACTTCTGAATTTTTTCAGAAGCAAATATTTATCCCTAAAACTGCTCAATCTACCCTTGTATTTACACATAAGGGGGCAGTGTGGTACTGTTAGCCAAGTGCCATATAGGTGCACATTAGATTTCATTATTATATATTGCATCATGTTTTAAGAAATGGCTTTAGTGCTCTGAGCACAATTAGAGCTGTGTCACTGTCTGAGAGTGCTACCATGTCTGTACTGGGGAGAGCCAGGTTGGACTGTTTCCTTTCTTTATAAACGTTTTGGTTTTAGAGTGTTCTTTACACTATTTTGACATTCTCTCGCAATCCCTTGTTCGCAGACATGTGAAGGAGTTGGAGCCAGTTTTCTTAATACTGGCATGGGAAAGTTCAGATTACATCATTTTACCTTCCCCCCAGCAACATTCACTTATTGGGAAGGAAGGTAATATTTCCACTGGAGCTTTTCTTTGCACACCATATATGGGCTTCTGGCCCTCTGCTGCCCAGTTTTGGCAACGTGATCATTCTTCCACAGTTTTCATGGAAAATGATGTTTTGGATTATTTTGTACCAGCACAGTCTCCTACCTGCCAGTATGAGAGTGATGATTAAGTGGCTATAGGACAGTGTATACGTGGGTTCTTGAGTCATCTTGTTCCTACATGTGTTAATATTCAGGGTTAACTGGCCAGGATATGATGGCGTGTAGAGTTTCTTGTACTTTTAACGTGATGTCTTGAGTGCTTTACCACGGATGCTTACGGCATTTTTTCTCACCTGTAGAGTAGCCTGGCTGTCTTTTAGCTTCATGCTGCACCTGACAAGTCCTATAATAATCCAAAAATGTGTTATCTGTGGCATCTCTTTATACCTTCTGCATGAATTTTTACTTCATAAAAAGCTTTCCCTTTGAAGATTCATTATGACTCTCCTCTTTATAATATTTCCTATATAGATACGTGGCAATGTAAAGTTGCAGGGTAAAAGAACACTCTATACTGTTTCATTGTATCTTGTTGTATTACCGTGTTGACGTTGCTGTAAGATGCCATACAGACACAGGGCTTTTCTTGTATAGCTGCTGTTTGTGTTTTTCTTTATCTGCTAGTTTGTCTTTGATGAAATATATATTAAGCTAATTTGTTCATGTGAATCTGCCGTGATCACTTGTAAAAGGCTGCTGTTAAATTGTACATCAGCATACTGATAATTTTCTAGAAGTAAATCAGCATCATTAGACTGTACCCTGAATGTGATACTTAAAGTAGAAATGCTATCAGGTTGAGCAAATCTGCATTGCTGGTTAATCCTGAGAGAAATGCCGTGGTATTTTGTATGGAGTGGTGATAGGCTAATGGTCATGACTCAAAAGATAAAATGATGACAAGAAAGGAAATCCTTTTTATATGCATCTTTGTGAATATCATCATTTAATATAAACGTGACTCAACATGCAATAGTTAACTGAAAAAATTCTCACATGGAATGTCACTATGCTATCTCTCACTAAAAACCCCTCCCCTCAGAATTTGCCTCTTGCTTTCTTCAAGAGTATTTTTTTTTTTTTAGATTAAAATGGATGATATTATAATGATATCACAAATTTTGAAAATTAAAATGGGTATTCTGGCAAAATTATAGATCCTAGCTAAAGCTATAAAGCTTTTTGGTTACTGGTTCATAAAGTTAGTATCTCCCTTTTTCTCCTTCCCCTCCATCCCAGCTGGCAAGTGTGGCTGCAAGTACTTTGTCTTTGGATTAACTGATTTGCAGCTTGGTTAATGTGTAGACAGTGCTCTTGATTATTTTCATATTATATTTATTTATTTTAAAAGCACTCATTAAAGACCCACGGCATACTCCCAAACTTGAAGGAATGGATTTTTGGCTCCTGCCTACTTTGAATGAAATCCAAAACAAATGTTGTTTGATAATGGTTTACAGTTGCATTACACAGGTTGCTCTTCGTGATAAATAATTAACACCCTTTGTGTTCTTGATTGCAGATTTTCAAAACCCTGCCTGATGCCACTTTCCCTGAGCCAATCTCTATGTCAGTATCTCCTCCAAATGCCCCACCAAGGCAATCAAGGAGACAAGGACAACGTATTAAGAGGCCTTTGGCTGTGTACAATCTCTGTCTTGAGCTGGATGATGGTAAGATGTTAGTAATAACTTCAGTCTTTGCAGCAGATGGGCTGTGTATTCTGTCTTCAGTAGGTGTTTTCATGTTTCATTTGTATATGTGTGTACATGCACATGCATGCTTTTTTAATTGCTTTAGAACATGTAAAGAATCAAGGAGAGTACTGAGAAAGGAGAGCATAGAGAGTACTGTCCTGTGACATATGTTTAAAAGTAGGACGAACTGTCTTAAATATGCTTTTCCCCTCTAAAAAAGAAGCAGCTCCTGTTTCTTTGGAGAATTCTCTTTGACCTCTACTGAAGATTACACAGCCATAAGATAAATGGAGAGAGAACTAAAATTAAAGCAAATCTTTTATGAGAAGAGCTAATGCACTCTACAGTTATATTCATCTGGATTAAAGGCTCAGGTCACCACTGCACTGGAGAATGCTAGTACTTCACTTGAATCTTTAACACCTTGATGTTCCTAGCAGTAAATACTTGTAAACTTGCCTTACTGTTGAGAAGCAAAGGGAAAAAAAAAAAAAAAAAAATCTTGATTTTGCATAGAGTCTGCAGTAACAACATACAGTGCGGCAAAGGGTGTATAACATCTTATATATTCTGACTGTTGGCTAGAAACATAATCGTTTTCCTGAAATTTCATTGCTTGGGGGTACATGCAGTACTGAGAAGGCAAGTCAGGGCTCATTTTGTGTTACAGATTTTCTCCACCCTATTCTCTTTCTCCCTCCTAATGTTGTTAGTCAATTGTCGTTTCACATGAAGAATCATGGCATCAGGGCACAAAGTCCAGTTCTCAGCAAGTGAAAATAAACAGGAAGACTTTGAACTCCTGCAGTAGTATGAGATTCACTGATGAACTGTCATTAAATCAGTGGTCAACAGTGGTTGATTTCTTAGGGAAAGAGCACAAATACCTACAACAGCTGTTACACGCAGGCTTTAGAAATAAACTCAGGACTGTTTATTGTCTCAAAACCAGTTTTAGAGAGTCTGCAAGAAATTCGGCATGCCTGCCATCAGGTTTAATTCACCAGAGAGACAGGTAATCTCTGTGCCTTTCTTTTTTTGCATCAAATGTAAAACTGAATGCCTTGACTAGAAGGTGTTTAAGGTGCATCTGCTTAAAAAGCTTAAGCTGTGTTAATTCGAATAATACGCCACCAAAAGCTAAGAAAGCTCTTGAGCTGTACCTGCAGTAATAGATTTATCTTCATTTGAAAAACAAAACAAAATTGGAGCCACTCACAGAGTTGTTTACATCTAATTTTGAATGCGAATCCCAGCAGGTCTCAAGAATACCACAGCTTCTCCAATTCCATGCTGCAAGGTGTGCATTGGGGACCTGACTGTAGCCCTAACACTGCAGACAGAAAGTATTTGGTGAATTATTTTTATTGTAAGATCCAAAAATACAGTGTTACTGTTCAAAACTGCTATAAACGTTCAATTTCTCCTATATTTTTGTCTAATTCTGGCATCTCAACAAAGAAGAAATGTGATTGTTAAAGGCTGTAGTTATATATCATACAGAAATGTGGTACTTATCTGGGAGTTCTTGTGTGGTGAATGAAAGAATAATCTAATACATCATTACACATGATAGAACTGTGATGAAGGCTGAATCACAGTGAAGGTGAAGTCACAGTTCCAGGTTGGATGGCACTGAGTTTCAGTGGCATCTGAAAATAATATTTCCTCTTGTAACTTCAAAAAAAAAAAAAATCCTCTGCAACGTCTCCAGCCACCTCTGAAGGTAGCAGTATTCTCAATCTGTTGTTGCTAGAAACTGGCTGTTGGTAGGTCCTGACTATGTGCTAATGCTTATTTTATTTGTGTTTAGCCAGATAGTTGTGTCAGTAAGGTACACTAAGGTGCAACATTGCAGTTGATGCAATGCTTGTTTGGCACGTGCGCAGCATCCATGGCAATACAGTACCTTGAGCCCAACTGCGTCATTGCATTATCTGAGGAACTACCCCAATGGATACAGGGTGCATAAATCAGCCAGGCTGATTAATTATCTAGTCACTGAGTAGAGCTCAGTGACTCCAAATATGCGCTGTGGCCTTCAGTTACTTTGTTCTTTGGAGAGGGGGGGAATGAATAAAAGTGAGCCTGGGCTTCGTTCCATATTTACCTAGCTTCTTGGCTAACAAATGCATGTTTTATAACTGCTCTTTGGAAGATTTTATCCTGTGTGTGTTTTTAACAGGAAATTAAACATTAAACCCCTTCCCTGCCCCCTCTTTATTCACAATGGCATGAGTTAAGCACCAGGCATAAGCCAGTGTTTTGTATTTCCTGGATATGGCAAAATTATCATAATCTTTTTTTAAACCAAGTAGCTGATACATATTTATATGTAAATATATTTGTAGACAAATATATCTCTGAAGTTATTGTAATTATATATAAATATTTTCTATGCCTTGAAACTAGAAGTATGCTGGAGACAAAATCTCCCTGTGCTGGAAAACTTCTTGCGTGTGTTTCTTTTAGGATTGTTATGCAAACCAGGAAATTGTTAGAAAAGCGGAAACAAGTCTTTAACTATCAGCTGCTCCAGGGAGTTAACAGGCTTCAGAATCCACTGCTTGAATTGGAAATGCAGGGTTCAGGCCAGCTTTTCTTTTTAAAAGCACGTTTGCAGTCAGGAAGCTTCTTGACTGCACACAAAATGTATGCAGCAACCACCCAGAAAGGGCTAAGTGACATAAATATTGATAGATATAATTGCTGAAGAACGCACACTATGTTTGATAAAAATCTTTATTTTGCCTTCTAGTAATTAGCTGTACTGAGTTCTGATAGCACATAGATTTTCCTGGTACATGGCAATTAGATGATTGCAAACAATTCAAGTATTATATTTACTACCGTAAGGATCTTCATTTCCTGAAAGACAAACTCAAGTCACAGATGATACTGTCTGTTTTTCTTTCAACTTCTTTCCTCTGTGGTAAGGCAGTTACTAAATTTTCACTCTGAAGTTTTTCGACACCTCAGTGTCTCAAGTAGAGCTAGACTTAATGGGGAACTCTGAGCTACTTTCATACGTGGCCTAAACCCGAAGTTCTTGTTTCAGCAGAACGCAGATTTGTCTGAGATTTACATTAGGATCGTTTCCAGCGTTTTCTTGCCTTCTAAAATGAAGACATGGGATTTGGTGTTTTGGGTTTTTTCCTTTTTTTTTTTTTTTTTCTGGAAATAGCTTTTTTCTTCTTCTCCCTTCTACTATCTGAATGAATTTTAGAGTGAATTAAGTTGCAATGCAGAAACTCCGGTGGCTTACAGTCTCAGCTATGTACAAACGACTTTGCATTCTCTCTCTTTCACTCTGTGCAGAAAGACTGTTAGCTAGAACAGGGAGTTGTTTATCCTGTTCTTCTAAAAATGTCATTGGGTCTTTATTTTCCATTTTGACAGTCAGTATATATCAGAAGAGAGCTCTGTTTATATTTCTTCTAGAGGGCAATGCAGAGTTACAGTTTTGTTCCCTCCCAATTTTATTTTCATTTTTATATACGTTTCTCATCTTGTAGCAAAATAAACAGTTTGTTCTTTTGTTTAATTTTTTACTGTGCTGGAGACTTAGAGATTATTACACTGTTTTGCAGGGCTACTAGAGCAACGTAGAATCATCTAGGTTGGAAGGGACCTTTAAGATCATTGAGTCCAACTATTAACCTGACACTGCCAAAACCACCACTAAACCATGTCCCTAAGCACCACGTCTACCCGTCTTTTAAATACCTCCTCCAGGGATGGCGATTCCACCACTTCCCTGGGCAGCCTGTTCCAATGTTTGATAACCCTTTTTGTGAAGAAATTTTCCCTAATATCTATGCTAAACCTCCCCTGAGGCCATTTCCTCTTGTTCTGTTGCTTGTTACTTGGTGGAAGAGACCGACCCCCACCCCGCTACAGCCTCCTTTCAGGTAGTTGTAGAGAGTGATAAGGTCTGCCCTCAGCCTCCTTTCCTCCAGACTAAACAACCCCAGTTCCCTCAGCCGCTCCTCATAAGACTTGTGCTCTAGCCCCCTCACCAGCTTTGTTGCCCTTCAATGGACACGCTACATGGCAAGAAAAGTCCTGTGTAAGGTAGGCAGTATGATGCAGTCCATCCAAGATGAACAGAGAGTCAGCATGAATTGCATAAATCACACCTGCAGTCAAGAAATAGGTCTTGCGTGGCAGTTTGTCCAACTACAGAACAACTTGTTTTCTGAACAAACCAAAATATGCTTCTTAAGCCACAGTGCTTGCTGATGCCTTATTCTGTTTGAATACGCTCTAGGTGTCAAAATTTCTCACTGGCACATTCATGGACATAGCACACTAACATCATATGGGGGGCTTCTTTCTTTTGTTTTTAAGGTGTCTTTGTCTCCTGTCCCCACACTCTGGAACTCGGGAGGCATATGGGGTGTTTGCGATAGCTTTCTGCTGCTGCTGTGAAGTAAATATTATATTTATAGTGATTTAGAAAACAGATTATTATGTGGAATTCCAATAGAAGTAAAAATTAGAACTGCTATTTAACCCTTTAAAACTTTGTGCTAACTTGTATTACCCTCTGATGTATTTAGGGAAGCCAAAGTATGAATGATATGTTATTGTTGAATAGAAGTAGATCTTTTTGATTTTTTTGGTGGGAATTGGAGTAAGACAGTGTCTTAAATTGAGTGATAAATTAATTTGCATGACCTACTGTGGCATTCAATTAAATTACTTCATCAAAGTAAAATGTGATACATGTAATGGTTATATAGCTTCCATGCAGTATTCCCTCTCCCTCCTCCTCCCATCCCTTCCTACATCAAACAAACAAAAAAACTGTAAACTTCATTTGGAATTACTGAACATAAAACCTGGATGTAAGAGGAAACCTTGGATTTATAATAAGGAGATTGGTCTTCAGGGCTGGAACACCCCAGAGCTGCAAGGTTGCAGGTGCGAAACCTGGCCTTGAACTCTTTCTATTTCTGAATCTGCTGCTTGGAAGTGTTTCTGTAACCTGGCACATAGTAGGGGAAATGGAAAGAAAAGCAGCTACATAGGCATATCAAAAAGCCATAAGGGCTTGCAACACTTGCTTACAAGGCTATTGTTAACAGCTGATCAGAACACACAGTATGCGGTTACAAAATAGGTGCACCAGTATTAGTTGTGAAAGGAAGATCAGGATGATTGCTGTTTGCCATGTAGAATTTAAGATACTTTGTACTTCACCTTACTGCAAGAATAGTTCCTGCAGTTCTGCGTGATCTATCACAGCTTGTTCCACCTGATGGCTCTGAGTAGGATGAGTGCTATACAAAGTAAAAGTCTTTTTGAGCTACTGCCAGTAAAGGTGAAGCTTTTTCTTAGGTAATAATGGGTATGTATAGGGTCCTAGTTTCCTACCAGATAATCAACTTCTGCTTGGAAAGCTTTGGGTCCATAGGATGTACTTATTTTCTTGGAGGTATGGAATAATTTTGGTCCATGCTTTGTATACACAATATACATTGTATGGCCATTGTTATACCTGTGAGGAATCTACTTGCTACAGCCTACTTGCTGCACAGTTATCTGAAATCAAATTTAACTGTCATAATGTAGTAAACATCTCCTAACTTTTACTTCTTTTCAAACGATGTGTGTCGAATCTTCACGGTTGTTGTGAGAATTGCCCTAATATCATCTCCGGTGCTTGTCCACTTTCAGTACATGAAATCTAGAGGCTGTAGAAACGTTCAAAATAAATACATCCACATGCACGTGCCCACACACACACACCAGGAGTCAGAGGTATAGGGGAAGGGAACATGAATAGACTTAAAACTAAAATGTGAATTTAAAGAAGGAACGGGGAGTTCGGGAGAAAGGGTCAGCCTTTCCTTGAGGCCAGGCATTATTAAAAATGTCTGATCTCCTGTAATAATCCATCATCTCTTTAATTCTCTACCTTCTGCATGCAAGGGCGCATAATACTGTAAGAAGGCCAATTTGGCATGCTAAAAGCCATTAATCCTAGGCACTGCAAATCACTGACATGTCTTTTCTATATGCCAGCTGTGCCCTGGCCAACCTCTGTTGGTTGAAAGTAAATGCTCTCACCCAGCACACAAGAGTGTAAGTAGAATGAAGACTTGAAGCTATTCAACTCTTCAGTCAGTTTCCTATGGGTGAGAGTGCATTTCACTGAATGAGGTGTTTCCTCACATGGGATGTGCTTGCTTCCTTTCACTGGTGATGTGGATAGGAGAGAAGATCTCGGAGAGGGGAGGTGGTGAACTTTCTGAAAGGCTGGTACACGAGTTAGAAAATATGATTCCTCTCCCTCTTCCATTCCCGCTCTGTCAGTGCTTTTCATTCGCTCAGAAAAATAGGTATTCGTGTTCTTCCATTAGCTTCTGGAATTCTTTGCCCTCTTTGCTCTTCTTTTTCCCTTTTATTTTCTGTTCTCTTCTATTGAAAGTTGCACTTAGTGCAAGGTGAATTACATTACTATCACTTCTTTCCTTCTCAGCCATACTTGCAACTTGCTGAACCGACAAGGAGATTGAAGGACTACTTAGGGGATATCATGGAGAGGTAATAGTGGTGGGACTAGCTTGGCTAGGATTGCAGTCTCATCTAAGACTACTTGACTGGGGCCAAGCGAATTAGCCTCAGAGACCATGTTAGTGGGAATCTGCAAGCAAGAATGATGCCTGGCAAGTTTGGTTATCCCACTGAGCAAGTGGGTTTCTGTTGTTCAGTAATGGGCGCAAATTCACTGATGATGAGTGCGTTCACTTCTTCTGTCTCCCCGGCCGTTAACACTGCTTGGTGCTGCCTGTGTGCTGCACAGCCTCCTTGAGCCATCTCCACAGCCTGCCTTCCACAGTGCAGCAGAGTCCAACTCTGAGCCCTCAACGGGTGTTTAAAAGAAAAAAAAAAAGTAAAATTGCACTTGCAGACATCTAACCCCGGAGTGTCAGAGGCATGGATAGTGGCAGAATAATCCAAGCATGGAAGAAAATGTTGACCTAAATACATTGAGGCAGCAAAATCTGTCTTCCTCATTGCTGCCTTTTAACTCATCAGCTGGAGATTAGTAGGTTCCTCAACAAACATCACCTGGATGTTCAGTTAAAACAGCTGATAAAACTTTCTTAAGGGCTGCTTAGCTTGTTTTCAGTCATCTTTTTAATAAGCCGTAGGCATCCTGCTTCATCCATCCCTCCAATGAAGCCACTGTTATGGCAAAAGGAGAGAGGTGAACAAAATGAGGAAGGAGGCACAGCCAGGTGTGAGCAGCATACTGAAAATGTTTCAGAGTAGCTTTCTTATGAAAGACCCGTCACATACACAATCTGAGAACAGTTAGTCTTTGTCATTATTGAAGTACCATAATGGGTTGTGGAATTATCGGTAAGAAACTTCTCCTTTTAATAAGTCATGGGAAGTAATTGCAAGTACAGTTAGCTAAATAGCAAGAGAAGAGGAGACAACAGCATGATATTATCTCTGTTTGACAGCTCAGGAAAAGAGTTTTTGAACACCTTACCTTTTGGGGGTGGAAGGACCCTTACAGAGACATTTTCCAGCGGGCCAGTGGCTGTATTGCCAGCACAACAGAAAAGAAAAGGAAACATGGAAGAATGTTTTCATGGACTTTGGAGGTTTTGATGCCATTTAAGAAGTGCTGCTGAATTAGGGAACTTATAGCCCTGATTATAGCATCATATCACTTTTTGATCTGCTTTAGTTTTTCACAGTTCTCGTTCTCATTGATTAGACCAGAGCTGTTCTATTGGTAGGTTTCAATACAGGTCTGAACCGTAGGTAAATGTTGCCTGGGCCTGTGGAAACCCAAAACACTTAGTGCTACCAAAAAACTATGAAAGCTGTGGGACAATCCATTTATCTTACTATTTTTCAGAGTTTTCAGGAAGTAGCTTCAGTTCATCACTGTATTTTTCAGCCATGAAATAAATGTGTGGCATCTGGCCAGTCTGGTAAGGCTGGAGGTCATGCGTGGGTTCCTGCCAAGCAAGCTCTGGTAAAAAATGAGTAATCTTTGAGTTTAGATACTGCTCTTGTTATCACAGTATACACAAATCAAGAGAGGAACCCCTCTGCATGCTTATATCTGATTTCTGTTGTGTTTCAAAATTTAATTATGTGATATGAATTAACACTCCAACCTTGTATCCATGACTCTGTCTTGAACTGTTTTTCCACAGCTTGAGGAATGAATTGGAATTCTTTACCCATTTTAGTTTTAGCTTGCTCAGCAAAAGGCTTACCTACAATTCTCTGTGTCTTTCAGATTTTATTGATGTAAAGAAGTAATCCAAGCAATATTTCTCCTGAATTTTGAGAGAGGACCTGCAGTGAGGGAGCTATTTATTGAAATAATTGCTTGCTATTACAGGCTAAGTGTATGTCTAGGAAGATGCTTGTTTAAAATTGAACTTTGCATATTAGAAATAAACAAAAAAGTATCAAAAAGGAGGAGGGCAGGGGCATGGTCCCAAAACCCCACTTGTCCCTAAGTAAGTTGCAGTTGAGCATATTTCTTTCCCTTTCCTAGGGACAACTCAGACACCCACCTTTCTGGCTACAATTCTTGAGTTGCATCAGCCAGTCTTGAGGCAAATTCTGTCTAGTGCAGCTTCCTCCTTTTTCTGACGTATCTGAATCATTATGGAGTTGGGAAAAACAATCTTTCTACAGGAAAGCTACATTGTGCCTAAGATACACATGCTTGTACATGCATGCGTTTGAAAAATATATCAAAGTTGGCCTTTATCTAGGAAAAAACTTCAGTCAGCTCTAATAGTTGTGTTAATTATTTTGTCTGAGAGAAAAAAAATAGCTGGCGTAGAGATCTAATTCTTACTGCGTGTGTTTTGAAAGATGGATATGAAACTGATGGATACGTGGGCTGTCTGCTGTCCATTTGCTCCATGAAAGCTGTATTGGTTTCAGGGTGTATGAGTCTGTGATGTCTAAATTTATGTAGGAACTAACTGCATATTAAGGCAGTACTGCAGTGTATAGGATTTGCCATACAATGAGGATAAAGGATACTTTTTGATAATGAAATGCAGTAACATAAAGCTATTTTTCTGAGTGTTTACAGGAATCTGACTTCCAAAATACTCATTATTCAGGAACAGTGAAATAACTCTCTTGTTTAGTTTTAGCATTCTCTGTGATTATTTTTAAACAAATAATAGCTCATTATTAGCTTGCCTTTATGTGATTTCACCTTAGTTTGGAAACCTATGTGTTTAACTAGCACAATTTATGTAGTCTGGAGGTGAGTAATAAAAATTTCTGTTGACCAGTTTCAGTGGTGTGATAAACAAAAGTGCACAGTTTCTTAATTTACTCAGAATCCGCTGACTTCATTACTTTAGAAAACTAAAAATTTGAAGAAGAATGACTGAGTTCACATGGTGCTTGGTGTGATTACTGCAGGATGATTTGTACTGTAAATAGTGAACAAAGGATGCAGCCCTGCATCTAGAAAAGGCCATTCTTGACTGCAGAGTCCTGTGGTTACTCTGACTATCACATAAAGTTTTCTCCACTAGAATTACTTCTAGCTTTCCAGGAATGGCTGAATTCTTTCTAGAGTGATTGGTACTTTGTGTTATGGGATCACTTCAAGTTTTATTAATTGTGTGAGACAAGTTATCTTATGTTTTTCATGCCTGTTTTCTGTGTATGCTGAAGCTCTAGGACATGGAAATAAGTTCTTGCTTGGCAGAGGATATTTATGATACTCATATTTCTTTTCTATCCCTGATCTATGAGATGCGACTATTAAAATGAAAACATAGTACATAGCCACAAATTAACATAAGAGCAAAACTACTTTCTACTTGGTTAAACTTCTGTATTATTGTGGGAAGTTAGCTATTTATGGTGAATGAATGTTTGTTATCTCAGAGCTGGATGCAGCTGTGATGCTGATGGAGGAGGATGGGTGGCTGCACAGCAGTGCAGCTGCTGCTTCCCCATCTCGTGATGCAGAAAATGTCAGACTTGAAGGTGGTAATAGGGATTTTGCAACATTTTTAATTTACTCTCCTCAGTAATTCTCCCCATCACCCTTGTCCACAACTAGACCTGTGTGGCTGTGTTAAAGGAGAATAAGACATGTCTTTTATCCTCTTATTTTCCCATGATTTGCGTATCCAATCAGCACTTAAAACGTATACAACAGTTCTCTTCTGCCTGTTCTCTGTATCTCAATAGAAACTGTCATATATTCCTCATTTACTCCAGAAACGTTCACTTTCATAAACTGTTTTCATCCTCTGGCTACCTTTAAACTATAGATGTTGGTTGTAATGTTGATGTTAAAGATTAGTCTTTCTTTTAATAGTAAGGTATGTAATTCTTTAGTTTACTTAATCTGAAGTTGGAAGAAAACTCAAGCAAGTAACTGGTAGTGTTAGCGCTCTGGAGGAAAAAAAAGGCAACTGGGAGGCATGTCGTGCTCAGTTAGGTAGAAGCTGAGTTCACATTTCTGGTATGGAGGGTCTGAGAGCCTTTACTATCTAAGGCTCATCCAGACAAAAGGTAAAAGTAATTGAGGGTTATGTACTTGCCAGAGAGAAGCTAGATGAGGTAAGTCTTAGTCTATATGGGTACTTTCTTACCTTGTGGGCATTTTTCATTGTGAGAAAAGGTGACATGAGGGAGGGAGATGGGGAAGGAGAAAGGTTATTTGGGTTAGAAACCGAATGGTAAGTAGTACCAGCTAGAAACAACCAGTAAATGGTTAGGATCAACCTAAGTTAACTTATTTTCTAGATAGGGCTGCTCTGAACCATGCAAAGCCGTAAAGGCAAAACACAGGTGTCTGTTGCAGAGGCACAGTGAAAGCTCTAAGGCATGGATGAGTGTTGTGACTAGAACAGTGAAACAAGAAGATAATTTAGATGACAGTTTAAAAGGATCTGAGCAGTCAAAAAATTTAAATAGTATGCAAAAGGTGGTGAGAATGTGAAACAAGTTTTAACTCCGTCGAGAGTAAAATTGGATCTTACACCTATTTGCATAGGATGAGGAGATGAATTGTAGAAGCAGCTTGGTGTCAGCTCTAGAAAGATGGCCAAGCTGAAGGTCAAAGGCACTCAGAGGCTTCCCACAAATATAAAGGAAATGAGGTGAAGAGTGGATGGCTGGAGTGTTGACAAAAATGTATGAGATGTCATACAGACTTACTGCTTTTATACTGAGAACCTTCATGTCCTTCATCTGTTCTGGCACTCTTTGGCACCCAAAGATGAGAGCGTAATGGGAGAGAAAAGGGAGGGGGATTGACATTTTTAGGGAGAGAAAATGAAGGCACCAAGAACGCCAAACTGTATGCTTGAAGAATGGGATAAATGATCTTTAAAAGAAATCACATCTTCCTGATTTTATAGTATAAGAGCTCATTCAAGTGGTAGAAAAGAAGAATAGGAAGTTTCTGGAGCTCCTCTTTGAATGGACCTGTCAGTCCAATGTGGCAGTCAGCCTTCTCATGGAAGCGGGAAACCTGGCAATGCTGCTTACTGGAGAACAGTGTTGGAGGTAAAGAGGAGTGAGAGGACAGAAACAGTAAAAATATTAGACTATCAATATTAGGGAGCCCCTGAATTCTGAGGTAAAATCAAAACCATAAAGCTGATTCAATTCCAGCAATGTCCTTAACGCACTCTTTAACAAACCAACCATGTCAAAACTTTTAATCTCCAGCAGCTTAGGATCTTTACTGGCTCCACAAAGCAAAATACAGGAAAAGGGGGGAGGGGAGAGGAAATAGCTAGGAGTCAATATATGTTATAAGTTTTGAAGAGTCGTTAAAAAGAACTGAGCTGTGAAAATTGATGTGGGATCTATAATCGGCAGGATCAAGCAGAAATCTTCACAGGCAGGCCTGTTGCAAGGTGAATATTTTGAATAATGTGAAGCCATCTAACTTGTCCTAAAAAAGTTCTCTGGTCTTGGGGTTATATGGCTTGGCAACGTTAATTTTTAAAACATCTTGTAGCATGCTGAAAAAGTTTGAAGAAACCGGAAGAATGTTAAACTAGTAGCAGTATTTAGAAAGGTAAATAAAACCCCTTGACGATATATTTACGTGTGGGACAAAGTAAGGAGGAATTGCAGATAATGACGATGGAAGTTCCATAGGAGATGTAGTCATGTGCTAAGCTGCATCCATTCAAACGAAATAAGCTTGGTTGTATTCAGAAATAAATGTACAAATTTTAGAGGAAAAATGTATCCCCTAGCTACAGAATGGAGGACTACATCCTTAAAAATGGTGACTCTGCTAAGTCTGTTAGTCACAGTGGGTAATTGGCTCATCACAAACTATTAATTTAAAGCTGTGGCAAAAAAGTGCTGGCCTTGGATGAACAAACAGGGGACTGATGAGTAGGAGTAAGTGGTGGAATTAACGCTCAATGTGGCACTCATGGGACTGCAACGAAAAAATAATGAATTCAGATCTGATGTATGCTCTTCAGAAAGAACTCTGGGAAATTTTAACAGGTTTATAAAACAGGTGCATGATTCCAAAACTGCAAAATCCCTTACAGTAAGAGTCTTAACTTATATATAGTCTTAAACTTATAAAGGAGATTGTTTAAATACCTTCACACAGCACAAAAACTGGTTATGAGAGATACTGTAATTATTAGCAATGCATGTTACATGGGTCATGCCTGAAAATAAAGCCTAACAAAGTGAAGGTACATGCAGTAATCAGTGGCTATGTTAATTAGCAGCCAATTGATTCTCCATTACCTTTATCATCTGCTGATGTCTTCAGACAAAGACTCTGGAAGATACAGTTTGGCCCAACATGAGATGGACATTAATCAAAAGCAGGTTATTAAGCTTAATAGATAACTGGATACAGCTCTCCTCTGCCATATACAGGAGTTACTATAATTTCTGAAGTTAGCAGAACTTTTTGTCACCGACATACAGGGTGAAATACTTGTACTGTTGAAATTAGGGCAATGACGCTATATTTCGAAGACTTAGGGTTTTGAGCATATATTGTTTTTAATCATGAAAATGGCTGGATGATCATTGGTCATCTGTTTTTGCAGTTATACAGAATTGTCTTTTCCTGAATAAAGGTATTGTTTTACTTTACAGAACTAGATAATTGAAAACATCAGAAATGTAAAGTATCTTTGAACATGTTTTTAGACAGTGTTCACTTAATCCCATAAAATTTAGCAAGCGCGTTCCTGTTCAAATACCTGATTTGTTTTTAGTGTTCAAAACATGATCTTATTCTTAAGAGTGCAATGCTGTATTGACTGTGAGAAAACACTGGCTCAGGAAGGAAGAAGTAAAATTTGAGAAAAGATTTAACATACAGTTTCATTTATGATAATGTCAAATGCAATTGCTTGTATATTGTGGTCTCCAATGTAGACTCTACTGTGCGTGACTGAAGTGTTTAGTATTTTTTTACTTTTTCTATGTGCTCTGAGAAATGATTCAACAGAAAAACCTCTGCTTTCTGTAGGGCGGTGTGGTAAGCTGGTCATGTTCGTAATATTAAAGAGCAGATTAATATTCCTTTCTACCACTGTTTTCGTGATATTAAGTGAATGGTTGAGGTAAATGGGGCCTTCTAATACGGTGTATGTAGTTTGATAATCTGGGTTGTATTAATACTACTACTTTGAAAAGAAATTGTGATGAATTAAAAGGACCAAAGTCTTACTTAGTTTTAAGGAATTCAGTTTCTTTATAAAGTAAAATTGCAATATTACTGTCTAATCTCTCAGATGTTTATCGCTGTGATGCATACATCTGCAAATGAGATGTAATTAATTAGTTTTTACCTGACACTCCTATGATTCTCGTGTCGTGTAAACGTGAGCGGCAGCATCGTGGCCTGGCTGCAGGGAGGAGGAGCAAGGTGAGCAGGACTGGGCTGGAATGCGCGTGACTCACTTTCCCAGGTTAACGTTCTCCTCAGAGCTCATCATACTTTGTTACTACGGGCTAATTTAGATCCTTAAATTAGTAGCTGCTTTAGGGAGACATTTCCAGATGATCACTTTTATCATTTTGGTGCTTTTAGTTGTATGTCGTTTTACTCTCTAGGGAAGTTGTTCTCTGAGAACTGCTAGGAGGGGGTGAGGATGAAGTGGCTCGGGAAGTGGATGAGTGCTTTGTCAGCTTTCTGCTTTTGAAGCAGAATGAATTGAACTGATTGAAGCAGTAATAAAGTTGTGAGAAGGATTTTATCCAGTGAAGGTGGCCTTTCATTGTCCACGTTTCATTGTTGTTGCATTTTTAATTAATTAAGAAAAAAACAATAAAAGAAATCATTGCAACAGTACTGCTTAGCTTGATGTAGTAGAATTAAGCTTAGTTGTTCACTGTGCAGATGCTAATTCATTTAGAAATAGAAAGTAATATCGTATAGGACTTTGCCTTGTATAGTACTGTATATAAAAGAAAGGGCTTGTCAACCAAGCACAACATTTTAACAGCTTTCGATCATATTGTTGTGATGCTGTCTTAGGACTTGGTTGTTCATTTTTGCCCCAAAGCTTTTGGCCCCAAAGGAGCAGAACTCTTTCACCAAGACTGTGGGGTCAGCAGTATCTTATCCACACTAGAGGAACTTTTGTGATGTTGTTATTTAGCAGGGCTGTGGACTGTGTTCACGAGTGCTAGTGGGAGCAGGATGGACAGAGGAGGAAAAGAAAGGATGCAGGGAGCCATGTAGAGGGTGGCTGGAAATGACTCTTACCACTGTTAAATATTAATATTCTGAAAACAGCCACAGGCCCTGTTTGAGACTGCAGGTTTAGCTGTGCTGGAAGCTTTAATGTTTGCAATCGTCCTGATTTTGTACACCTCCTTTAGAAGTTATAAAATGTATAGCTGATGTTTAAATAAAAAATTAAAAGGGAAAAGCTATGTCGGTGAAGGTTAGCTTTTCAGTGAAGAACGTCCTGTTTGGCTAGATGTGTCAGCAGGGTTTGCAGTGAGTGCTGTGCCACTTTGGTAACTTTTTTTGCTGTCCATGGGATAGTAATGGTGTTCCTTTAATGTTTTCTTAAGCATTCATATCTGAATGTGTTGCCTCCCAAGTAATATTCTAAGAGTAGCCTGTGAAAACAAATAGTAGACCAGAATACAAAGAGTTATGTTAAAAGTAACGCTGTGAAAAAGGAGTAATAAAAGTAACATTCTTGGGTATTGCATATTTGTTAAAGATCTCCTGCTTATTCTGACCTTTCTAAGTTTTATTGTTTCATGTTTGATAGGATTGTGCTTATGGTACTTGAGAGCAATCATTTCCTCAAATGTGTATTGAATTGATTTAGAGAGTTGCGCAAATGTGTACGGCCTGAACTATTTTGTTATCTGAAGTGATGCAGTTGTCTAAAAATAACTGCCCAAAATCTAGCATTTCATCCACATAAAACACTTGTTAAAAAGGGGACCGGGAGTACATTGTGCTGTGAAGATAGCCTGGTGATAATGATGGGGGAAATTGTGCAGTGGTACCTTTTGGGAAATGCTGAGGGATTGCTTGTCCTCTAAAACATCCCGTGAAGATGGGACAGTAAGGTTTCTTCTCGTATATATTTCAGAACATTGTTACTAAAGCAGCTTCTTTGATTCATGAGAAGATTCTTTTAGTATCCTTCTGACTTGTGCTCTTTTTTCTAGCTGACAGTCACAGCTCTCCTCGAGAAGACACCCCAACTGGGAGCATGGATTCTCTTTCTTCCCAGTCTCCGACACCTGCCTTCTCTAGCAGCCCCCTCGGGCTCCTGGATGGAAATCACCTTATTATGGACACCGGAGATCTTGCAGGCTGGACAAATCTGTAAGTAACCTGAATATTAAGTAACAGTTTTTCCACTAGTGTGATTGTGCGCACACTTCCCTTTTCAGTTTGGTGGCAAGTGAGTGATTTTTTAGAAATTACATATAATTGTGTTTGTTTTCTTCTGCTACAAAAAGGTACGTGTTTATATGTTGCAGTGGAGCATAGAGGCTACTTGAATGCTTGTAGGAAAGAAATGTTCTTTCTCTACAGAAACCTAGTGCATTTTGCTGTAATCTGTTATTAAATTTTAAATGTTTTTTATTTAGGCAATGAATATGTAAGTTATTCTCTGTATGATGTATTAGCCTAGTTTTATTTCAAGATGGTGTTAAGCTACACTTAGATGCAGGGAAATTAAGATTTAGGGCCAAATTTTGGGTTTGGATAAATACACTGTAATCAGTGTGTGCTCAGATGCTGTTGTCTAAGAACATTATCGTTGCTAATCTCTTCTTAAATTAAATGCTTGTTTTCCAGTGAAAGTGCAGTCTGTGACTTTCAGTAGACTCTGTAGATGTTCGGTTTTTTTATCATGACTTCAATTTTGCAAAAATTGACATTACAGTGTTAGTCCTCTCTCTGTAATACGTATTCAGGTTTGATACACAAAAAGCTGAACATAACTTGTTTTTTAAATCAGAAGTTGAACTTGAATTGAATTTTCTGGTTTGCTATTCATACAAACTTTAACATATCAAGACAAAGTTTTCCAGCCTTCAGTGCCAAGAAGATGGAAGGAGCAGGTCTGGAGAGAAGATTTGTTACAAGTATTTTCCATAATGGCATTCTGAGTAGCCTGTTCTGTTGATGAAGCAAGTGTGTAAAATATATGTGTAGGTGTATGTAACACATGAGAATATATAGATAGCCATATGATGGGTTTATATTGCTATATGCACACACAGTACTTACTAGCTAGAACAGTATTTTCTCATATGTATTGACAGAATTCCATATTTATAGGTATTTTACATAAATGCCATTTCTTCAGTAAAGAACTTAATTTACTCTTTCCTTATCCTCTTGTACTGTCCACTAGTAGTGAGTAGGATTTAAAATAAGTTGTATTTGATGAAAAGAGGTGCATGTGTGGAAAACATGCTGTGGATGGTATAAAACTGGAATGTCTACGAAAGAAAGCATAGCTAATTGAGGAACATAGGCTTAGCAGAACATTGATAATGTCACTTCAGAGAATAAAAGAAGGAAGTGTTGGTTTTATCCAGAGGGTTCAGGAACGTCAGGTGTTTGAAGTAACGCATTTTTTGCATTTGTTAATTTTCATCAAAAATTATACTGTACTACTGTTCTGGAAACTTTGTTGATGGCTTGAAATTTTGTGCTCAGTCGGAAAGAGTATTTAAACAGTTCTGTTTGGAAGGAATCAAAAAAACAAAAGTGCATGGTATGTGCATCTAGATTATTTGTCAAAAGCAGTTTCTGTTTTCCACTCACCTATCTGTCAAGTTTGCTTAAGAGCTACCTCTGTAACAAGCCTGGACAGTGACAGAGAGTAGTCTGGGAATGGTACATTCTTTCTTTCCTCTGCTTTCTCACCCCAGATTGGCTTCTCTTCCCCTTCTGGTTCTGATGACTCAGAGGGCCTTGCCTTAACAAAAACAAACAAACAAACAAATAAACAAAAACCACAAAAAAACCCCAACAAAAAACAAACCCACAAAAAAAAACCCCAAACCCAAAGCAGCCCCACTATATTAATGGCAGAGGTAGATGTCAGCAATGGAGAATGTACTTGGTGGACTTCAGCAGTCATTGTGCATCATGGGGTCTTGTGGGCAGGGAAGGGTGGTGGCTGACTTGCCATTATGTAGCTGTGGTAGCCCTCACAGCTTCAGGAACTGTAGCACTGGCAGTTGAACTCTCATTGGTCGTAGACTATTCTCATAAATTGGACTATCCCAGAATAAGGTGGAGAACAGTCCTTTGTGCAGGATTTCAGAATGTTTTGCATTTTGTGCCAAATTGGAACAAAAATAGTTCTTAAAGTCTCAGTGTACTCTCTAAAATGGTATTGCAGGTCTTCACTGAGCTACAGTAAATACCATACTGAGTCTAGGGGAGATGAAAATACAAGAGGATCCGGTTTCTCAAGTTTCTGCTAATGTTTATAACACATGGGTGTTACTTCTAAGAGATCGATCACTGTGGAGTTATGTAGTCAACAAGGTGATGGTGACTTGTTGTGGTAGACAAGTTGCTTGCATTGTTTCCTGGGGGAGGGATGTTGCCTTGTGGGTCAACATATGTCAGATATTCCAAGGTTGGTTTGTATCAGTAGTTTGCTTTAAGCAAGAACATGTGATGGATAGCAAGAATACTTTTTGTGGTATTTGTTTTCAAGAAAGGAAAAGCTTGTTTTTTCCTGAATGATAGCTGTTGTCACCGTGATGTTTACTGGCAGAGTTTGTTGTGATGCATGCCCTTTCCTTGTCCCACCTTTAAAAACAA
Source organism: Burhinus bistriatus (assembly GCA_013397275.1). Classification (NCBI taxonomy): domain Eukaryota; kingdom Metazoa; phylum Chordata; class Aves; order Charadriiformes; family Burhinidae; genus Burhinus; species Burhinus bistriatus. The sequence continues at coordinate 242,814 of VYXH01007739.1, read as the reverse complement.
AAGGGGCTACAGCTTCCAGCATAGTGAGAGGAGCGCCAAATGAAGGCACGTACAACCTCACCTCCTGGCTGGCACTAGGAGGCGGACTGCGTGGCCAGAGTGGTGAAAGAAGCTAAGAGAGCAAGGCCTATACTACTAATTTGAAATGTCTCACAAAGCCCTGACTGCTCAATTGTCATGTCAGTATTTAAAGATGTACTATGCATACGGTGTAACTGGAAGGTGATGTTTTCACATATGTGCCATTTTGAAGCCCCGCTAAGCTGTTGGTTTTCATGTCTGTAAGTGTGTGTCTGCCTGATGCTAGATTTTCTTTGAAAGCTTGGTGTGGATTAGACATATGCCCAGTGTTGTGATGTACTGCTGTAGGGGTGAGTAGAGAGTTGGGTGATGGTTAGCTCTTATTGCCCACAGCAGAGGTGATTCTCAGTGGAGACCCAAGTTTGCTGTTCAAAGGTTATCTTACACCCTAAACTTTCTTCAGCCTTTTTCCTGAAGGTATTTTTAACTTCACACTTCCATCTAGAGCCAAATACTAAAAATAAATATGTTTTATTTTTACATACCGTCTATGGTAGAACATAGAGAGCTTTTTTCCCCATCAATTGCAAATTTACAGAGTAGTTTATGTAGACACAGGATTCAAACTCCAAATAGCCCAGGATGGGCAAATTACCTTTTCTACTTGATGTTTGAAAATCCCTTCTATCCAAGGATGCTTAGTGAAAGCTAATCTCAGACATGAACTGGTAATTACGGTAGTCAGCTGGATAGAGTATTGCTCCCTTGTAGTGCTCTCCATTGGTATGGGCATTTTTTTTCCCTTTATGGCAGAGCAGCAATGGCAATCTCAGTTTAATGTTAACCAAAGCATTTGCATTCTTTCTTTTTCCTCTCTGCTTTAAGTCTCCACACACACTTGCCCTCAAGCTACAGAATTAACATTGTACAGCCATCTAACTTCCTCAGGTTCCACTGGAACCACTGTCAAAGTCCACTTTGCTCTGACAGAACTGCAGGTGGTTACTGTTTCTGTAAGAAGAGCATGTTTCATACTGTTTGGGACTGCTGTTGGTATAGTTTCAGCAGCAGTACGTTCTCAAAATGCTCATTATTTCCCTCAAAGCCACAGTTGGTTCTGGGGAAAAAAAAAAAAAGAGAGAGTTTCTGTGTTAGATGAACCTATTTCCTTGCATGTTCCTTCTAATTCACACTGCCACCATAGCCAGTGTTCTGAAGGTAAGCAGTGTCTTCTAGATGAAATGTGGTTCTCCATATAGGCATTCTTCAGTAGTTTTTTTCGATCTGTACCTTCTGCTATTTGAGACACTGGATTCCCTGTTTCAGGAATTTACCAATATAAAAGTTTGTAAAGGAGAATGTACAAATACAGTTATATTTGTCATGTTGTGCCTTGGTTTTAACAAGTAGGTCATGTATTGTAACATTTTATTCTCTCCATATGGAATAAATATATTTTGTGAGTTGCCCATAATATTATTCTGACCTGGATTTAAACAAAAAACCTCAACCCTAACCAAGCAAATTTCTAACCATCTTTTATCCATAGCCATCAATTTCCCCCAAACTGTTGTCTACCCTAAAATTGCAAATTACCTGGGGAGTTTAGACCCCACAATCCACCCTTTGCTCCTTCCTTCAGAGTTGCTTCAAACCCTGGTTGATCTGAGGAGGGATTATTGCTAATCTCACATGGCGAATTAATTTTCTTCCTCTCTCTCTCTTTCGTAGTAATATTTTTGCTCTGTGTTCTGTTATGGAAGCTGCTGCAGGTTGCTGGTCCCTGCAGATTCTGTGGCAACAGGCAGTCAGTTGGCAGTGTTGGTAAGGAAAAGTATTCATATAAGGGTGTCACCAGAAGCACCAGGAATCTGCTGACAATTCATGAGGGGAAGACGTAGAGTGGAAATGGGAAGGGTGAGTAAAGAAAAACACTATGCTGGAAATTCAGGAAATAAAATGAGTTGACATACAAAACTGAGCCATCAAACCAAAAGGGGAGGGGAAGAGGAGGACAAAAATACAAACATGTTTTGGCCAATAGTCCATACTAGTACTAAGAAGAAAATCTGAATTTATTGCCAAATTTCATGGAGGAGAGGGGAAAAAAAGCAGTAGGAGAGGACAGAGCTTAACAAGAATAAAAGGTCGGAAATTACTTACTTAGGATTTGCCTATAAAGGAAAGTGGGTGCTCAGTAAGCTGTAGTGTGTTTGTAGCATGTGAGACACTGTACGCTCCTGTGTCCGCTTTCCAAGCGGAGGAAGCCCGAACTTTTGTGTAAGGATGCACTTAATGCAGTGTGAGCTGTATAGTGGTGTTGCAAATTGTTTGGCACTTTTTGCTTAAGGTATTGATGTAGCTACTTGACCCTCTTTCTCACTTCCCCAGTTAGTGCATGCGGATCTGGTTTGTGGCTTGGCGGTATTTGTTTCTAACACTTTTTTGGTGAAGACTGCAAACCGGCTTAATTAGTTCCTTTTATCCAGCTCATGGTTGAGCCACACAGAGAGTTATGCCAATGTTTCTGTGAAATACCTTACAGCGTCACATCACAGCGCAGAAGAGTCCACGCCGAATATCAGTGTGAAGCACGTAATGTAGTGGAATTCATCCTCTGGCTTAATTTCTGCGTCCTGCGCAGCTTTTGGTTTTCCTATTGTATTTGCCCAAAAAGTAAATAAATCCACCACATCTTTGTTGCAAGAGGCTTGATCGCTCTTTGCTGGAGGATGCGACCCTGATGTTACTTTCTACCTTCCTGATTGGCACTGAAAAATATGCACCTTAATCACTCAGATTTTTTTTCTTATGGTGTAAGAAACTCGAATTTTTAATAATTGCAAATACATAGGTTCCAAAGTGGAGATCAGAATTTCAGATACTAAGAAGCTGACTAGCTTTTCTAAGCTAGTCTCCAAGATGTTTTGATAATAGTGATGGTCTTGGTTTTGGAGATGTGTACTAGAAGGGGTTATGGATAGTTCTTAAAGTGCAATTGAACTATGGAACAATAGTCGATCTTTCCATTTACATGCAGTTGAAAGCCAGTGATACATGGTTTGACTTTCACCCTATTGCATTATGGCTTTACACATGCAAACAATATACAGATACAGTGATAGCTAAACTAGGTATATACATCTGTGGCTAATAAATATATCTAAACAAGTAAAGGTACAGTGTAAGTTAGAGTCTGTAAAAGACAACAAATTTTTTTCATTAATGTCCTCTTCTAGCGAAGTAGGTGATAGTGTAAAAGTTGCAATATCAGATGTGAAGTGACATAATTCAATTAAAAAAGGGTGAGGGGAACTTTTTTTACAGCTGTTGTGGTTTGATTATAGAATTTACTACACGGCTTTGGTTACGTATATTAAAATTGTTCTTAATCTTCAACCTGTTTTATATTGTTTAGGTACTATTAAAATACTTTTTTCTCCAATTCTGTTTTATTATACATTAGACATTATTACTTTTGAGCATAGTTTTGGGCTTTTTAACATTTATAACTAACCTACTCTATGCCAAAAAAGGTTAATTATGGTAACTGATGTCTCTTCTTTGAGAAATAGAAGCATATCGTGTCTTAAACCATAGGACTTTTTATTTGAATCCATCTGAAGTTCCAGGTCCTGCAACACATTTTCTTCAGAGAGAATATTAATTATCCTGTTTTGATTGTATGGCCTGCACATACTCAGTTTCCAATGCATTTTGATTCTCTGAATCTGTGTAAGGCTTGGGCATGCCCTACTTCCGTCTCCTCCTTCCAATTTCTGCAACTCCTATGACTCTTCTGACTGAGGTCTTACCTTGTTATGTCTAGGTTAGGTGTGGATTCTCTTGCTCCCATGTCTGGTCTCGTACAGGTCTGCAGGCTCACATCACTAACTGTTCTTTTTTCTGAGGTGCTGCTTTGACAAGAGGCCCTTCCCTGAAGCTGTAGAGCCTGTTCCCTCTAATCCTAGCAGAAGGGGTCATAAGGCAGCTACTTCCTTTTACCTTAGAGTGAAAGGAGATGGTGCCTAATACTGGTTTTGAGGCTATTGTCTTAATTCACAAACTCAGGCTATCTGCAGTAATTCCAGAATTTCAGAGTAAGGACTAGTTTCACTCATCTTGACCTTCAATAATTGGGATGGTGGTGTTCATCAAGCTCTTCACCGACTTCCCAGTGGGCCAGAACCATTTATTGATATAAGGTCTGTCTTATTCAGCCTTTCCTGGAGTGCTGGCTATAATGGCAGCTCACCTCCAGTGGATTAGTGTAGGTTTCCCTTATCGCGATGACTGATAGTTGAAAGGTGGATTACAAGTCATGTCCTAAATCATTGTGGACTGCCTTATGTCTGTGTTCACTTGACCTCAGAATGAACCGAAAAAGATGAACACTTGGTATTCCATGGACTCGGTATGTGTTGTAATTAATCTGTCTGAGGATCTTTTCCTGATAAGGAAAGATTTGTTACTGGCCCATTGTTGTCATGAGATCTATTTGTGCTTACAGTACAATGCCCTATGCCAGGGCTTATCTACAGAGCTTACAGACCTACCCCTCACAATGCTGGCTTTGCAGAATTGGGTCAGTCTTGCTTTTTGGTTGGAAGTCCCCTACACTATCTGCATGATCTCTTCTTTATTTAGATCATGAAAACTAATGTCTTGTTCCTCAGCTGCAGAGTTCATTTTCGGGATCTGAGACTGCAGGGTCTCTGGGTTTCCTAGGGAGCTGGAACGTGTTGACTTCTGACGGTTGTTCAGGATAGAGTCATGGTGCAGGATGTAGGGTAGCCTTCCTCAAGATGATGATACTGTCTGAGTATCTGTTTACCTTGCCCCCTCCTCTTTCCCTCTCTAAACCTTTGGGATTTTGCAACTGGAGGGGATGGAAAGCATCCTGTCCCTCAAACCCCTTCACTGAATGTGTATATGAGTAGGGGTGCATGGCTTGTTAAAGCAGTTAAATTTCTGCACTCAGAATAGTAAGATTCATGGTTTTCAAACTGAATCCCACCTTGGGATTCTGTAGGAGCATATAAGATATAGTCCTGACAGTCCAAATACTGAAGGTACTCAAAACCCAGAGGAGAAACAGAAGCACCGATGTAGATGGCTTTTCAGGAATATGCAAAGGACCAGTGGCAGAGGAAATAATCCACTCTCTTCCATTTCTTCTTTATTGGTTCTCCTGACACTAAAATATCCTGTTACCCAGCTTAATGGTGTACATATGCTACACCATGGGCATCATTTTTGGGCTGTTAATATCCACAGAGGCTTTCAAAATGGTGATGAGAACCATCCTGTGCAGCATCCTGAGTGCTTTCAGGGTCTTTGTGATCAGGCTGGGAAGAAGCTACTTGTTCTTCGTGAAATCTCAGGCTGTTCAAATTCCCAGTGAGCAAACTGATGTTAAAAGAACCTTCAGATGGCAAGGGAGGGCAGAAATAGTGGTGTTCTGCACATAACAGAAGCCTTGGAGATAGTTACTAATTTTGTTTGACTGCTGAATGAATTCCCGTCAGCCTTGTTATATCTACATCAGTAGACTGCATCTATAGTCTCCTTAAAATTGGAATAGTTTCTTTTTGTACTTTCTGGCAGTGGTGTGAATTTGCAATTTTACATAAATGATGAGTGACTTCAGTTTCAGTGTCTTGAAAACTTTTTATAATACCCGATGTCATCATCGTATTTTATTAAAAGAAGATGCTTTAACAGCTGCAGAAGGCACAGTCCAGGTATACAGCAGTGCTCTTCGCTCACTGTGCTTATTTTGCAGTTTGTTTTTGTTTCAGCTGCCACCTCTTTAGTGACTCAGCAGTTTGGGAGCAGTTTAGCGGAGCCGGCACTTCTTTTTGTACCCTTTTGTTATGCAAGCAGAGCAGTAGCCCTCATTTTGCAGCTCCTTTGAAACAGGCATAATATACCTTGGTCATGCGGTTCACACAAACCCGACTTTGCCATCTCCTTGTCTTCCAGCGGGCTGGGCAGCTGGGCTTGCCAGCGGCACTGCTGGGTGAGCAGGGTACCAGTAAGCGGTACCTGTGCTCAGAGCAGGGAGGGATGTGGATGCAACCACTGTGATGAGCTGAAGTTTCCCCTCTTCCCTCTCCCCTCTTTTTCCTTTTCTCTTTTCTTTTCACGATTCCAGGGAACACAGCCCCCTCACTTTTTTCTAAAAGGAACAGCAGTATGCTATAAGCTTATAGATGTACGTACTTCTTTTTTGCTTTGTCTGAATTATCATTTAAAAATGCTTTAACTTAGGACAGCTGCTGTAGACGTTAGCTTTAGATTTGCCAGACTGGCGTGAAAGATCATTTCACTAATGTGTTAGCTGCTTCACTGAGACTTCACAATCCGAGTTTAACAAGACCTCTATTTCAGTGCTGGCTGGTGTGCTCTGTATAAATGAGGGTTCAGGAATGTTGCATGCATGTTACATACTTTAAATTTTGGGGGTGGAGTTTCTTTTCAGAGGGAACACGGATTAGGAAATTCTCTGCTGTTTTGTCTCCAGCTTTGCTGCAACTATGACAATTTCTAGAATTTTGTCCATGTATTTCTCTGCTGCCCAGCATCACCCAGGCATAGGGGTTTAACATGCAGGAAGATCATTGTCTGGTGGCGGAGAGTATTGGATTGCATATTGAATCAGAAATAGCTGACACCTTTTAGTATACTGGTTGTCTTATAATGAAGCCTTTTAAGACCACTTTCATTGAGTTTGTCAGCCAGACACTATGATACGACAGCCATGGGGCTGCCAAACTCGTCTATGAAACAACCCTTTTTTTTCTGAAGAGTTGCAGTGTAGATTCTTTTCACAGAGTCTCTTCCTCGCTCTCAAGATAAGAGGCTGCTCTTTAGCTGTGTTACCTTAGGAACCAGCCAGATAAACATCCAATAAAATCTTGTTTTCAGGAGTTTGTTTCTGAATATCAGTACAGAATCTCTAGCTTATTTTCAGTAAGGCCATTTCCCCCTCCTCCCTTCTCCCAACATTCACTGTGCCAGACAATAGCATATTTTCTCAAAGAGATATGGTTATGTCAGGCTTTTTTTTTTTTTTCCTCCCACAAGAAATGCATTGCCTTCATTTTAGCCCTTAGGAGAAAGGATTTCTTCAACATACCTTCTTAAAGTTGAGATGCTATATGATAAGATATGCAATACTTTCTAATATATCATCATCTCGATAAACAGGGTGTGCAAAGCTTTATAGCAAGGTAACTTTGCTATCACAAGAATCTTTTCAAGAAAAAAAAATAAAATCCAGCACTTTGTTGCTTACATACCACAACATTGGGACTCATTTTTCCTATTGAGTAAAACCTTTTGTTTTAATAATAAAATTAAGTGGTTCCTGAGATAGCCAAGTACAGTAAGTGAAAAAAACCCTGAAATTCTAGAATGTACTTAATATTTAAAGCTATTAAATTTTTTTTCTTCTTCTTCTTCTTAACATGGTGAAACTATTGCTATCGAAAAATGTTTTTCCTGCTCTGCTGGATCCTAGAGCATGATCTCTTGCTCGGTAACCAGGAGCTGAAAGTGACAGGCGAATTCAGGAGCCCTGCTGCAGTGCTTTCCTTACAGCTGAAATGTATTAAGGGAGTTCATCAAAAAGTGGGGGAGGGAACAGCCCAGCGCTCCACATACCTGCACTTCTGAAGTGTTTTTCCACTAGAACTGTTGGAGTGGCTCAGAATTTGTAGAAAACCTGCCAGTTTATACATGCTTTTATATAATGCTGCCTGGTAAAGGACAGTGTAGTCTTCTTACTAGTTGATAGATTACCCTTCTTGTTGAGTCTCTGTAACTTGAGAAATAAGCATGCCATGACATGGATCTGAACATTTTATTTCACCTTCTATTCCTTTATTTGCACACCTTTCCTCTTTTATTCTTTTTCTTTTCTCTCCAAGTCTCAGCAAGAAACCATCTGGTATTTATTCCAAGTATTCTTATGAACAACCGTTGCTTTCCTGGGTCGGAGGGTATCTTTTGTGTCTTCTCTGTTCTGAGTATTGTTTTGAAATCACTAATCCTGTGTCTTATACGCAGGTGGGGTGTGTTCTACTAGAGCTAATCAAGTAAGTTGCATAGGTTAATATGATGCATTTCAATGAAATATTTAATAAATGGAAGATTTTGTTATTCACTTGTTGAAAAATAAACAACGCACATCAGAGGTATGCACAAGCTAAGACCACTTAGTAGAATATTCTTGAATCTTGATTAGTTTGCATTAGAGACATTTTAATACTCTTCTGGCAATATCCTTGGAATATTATTTTTCTATTTTCTGTAGTTTTACAGGTTTCAGAAATGAACCTGACATCAATCTTAATGTTGGAATTGATTTGAATTTAATAAACAAGAGCACAACGAAAATATTTTTTCTTTAACTATCAGGATTTTTTTAACTATAGCAGTTTAGTCTATGCAAGTAGGATACTTTTTGGTTTTTTTTATTCATGTTTGAAAAACTTTTGGGTTCACCTATGTTACTGAGTTAAAATAAATTCTGGATATATACATTATGTGCAGAATGAGGAAGAAATAATCTACTTGCTGGAAAACTTTGTAAACTTTACAGTACCATCGAGAAATTTTTTTATCCTCAGTGTTTACAGAAAATAATACAAATGCTGTTGTTCCCCTCCTTTTTTTTTCCTTCTCTGAATGAAGTAACTTTTAACTGAAGGTTTTTGTTTTACCTGAGGAAAATTTTTCAATTATTAGATAAAAATGGGAGGAAGAGGGCAAGTTCAAGTAAAAGTAAACCCCCAAATTATGTAGGTGCTGGTCTTCAAAGGTGTGTAATTATTGGAAGATGTAAATAATCGTGTAGTGGAAGATTCAGAAGCGGTGAAGCAGACTAGATGTCCTCTTCCCAAAGTTAATCATGAAATATGTTTCTAGTCAGCACAATCCAACTTTTCATTCACTTTGCTATATACTGTTCCTTCCTTTATTTGGTAAATCTGATAGTTTTAAAAGCAGAGCATGTTTTGATAAACCTTTCTGGTTATGATTCCAGCACATTTAAGTTTCATTTTTATTAGTGGAATTAACTATAGAATGCTGTTTTCATACACTGTGAATTCCAGTTTTCATCCAAATGCTTCCTGACACAGATCCAAAGGAAAAACTATTGTCTTGTTAAATAAGGAATGTGCCATTCACCATTTTATAATGTACTAAATTTAAAAATTGATAATAAAAATAAATGTCTGCTTAACTATGTAATTGCTAGAATGACTGAGATATTTTGGCTAGGAAAGTCAGTTTGTAAAGTTGAATTGGGTTGTAAACCATATTATGCAAACCAACAATACGGATCCTTTCTTCTAGAAATTAAACATCCCAGTGCACAAGAAGATTAAAATCAGCTATGTAAGTTAGGTTTCCTGCTTTCTTTTATTCATTTACAAGTATAATTGGGGTGATTGTTGATACTTTTTTTTGCTTTTGGTCAATCCACCTTGATTAGGTGTGCATTTACACCCCTACAAAAACCTTCTTGACTGCATTCCTAGTTTTTGGTGGTTCTCTGGAGATTTATGCTAAGAAGTTAATGTTGGAATAAGAAGAACTGATAAATGCTGTATTGTTAAGTCTATACTCCTGAGTGGTGGTTGCTGTGTGAAAGCTGTGTGCGAATGATTTTAATTCTATTTCTGCTTAGAAACTGCTTGAAGTCCAGCTCTTTGTTCCAAAGATATGCTGACATTAAATGTTTGGACTATTTGTTGTTTTGCCCATGCAGTGAAAGAAAGCCTTCTAGTGCTGGAACGCTTTAGTTCTTTAAGGTGTAAAATTAGGAACATCCTGTATGTTGGGGAGAACTTTGTTTTTCAATGACTAATAAAAGTTTCAACTTTGGCTGCTGTTTCTTCTCCTCTTGTGGCAACCATGTGTTCAGACATTAATTTAATACGTATTTGAACAGCGTGTTCGTGAGGGCAGCCACTGAGGCAGTATCTACGCAGTTATGCGAATGAGATCTCAATGCAGAGCCAGCATCGTGATCCCGGTGTTGTAACAGCTGCAGCCTTTTTTGAAATCTTCCCAGTTGTACATGCTTTAGTACAGCACTCAGAAGATTTTTAAATAGATACATCAAAACTTGTAAAGGCAAAGTGGCAGCTCAAATAATAGCCTGCTATATGCAGTTTCATTGTATCTGTCTTTATTAGACAAGGAATGTAGAGTTTTGTCTTTTTATTGGTTATGTCATACATCTCAGGTAATTCGTATTAGCTTAGGATGTAGGGCATGGAGGAGAAATACTTTCAAGGAGGAAATGCAGAATCATACAGTGTCCATGTCTGCAAAATCAGCTTGACATTATTATTGATTTTGAATTTGAGGATCTCACTAGTTATCTAGTTATAAAGATTCAAACATTTTGGTATGAAAAGAAATTTTATTCATCTTGTTAACTCTGCCTTGAATGTGTTTCCTCTTAGTCCTGGTCAAAGCCGCCCATCGATGGTCTCGTGGATGAATACTCCATCTGCCCACCCTGCTGCCACAAATACTGCACCATCCGCTTTCTTCTTCTCTAACCCTGCCACTGGGAGGGACAGAGCAGTAGAAAGGTATGATGTATGCTTCAACTTTTGCTGGTTATTTATTTGCCTCCTTTTTTCTGTATGTTTTTAAAAATAGCTAATTTCATGTCTCCTGTGGTATGTGAATGATTATCTCAAATTAAGAAATGCAACCTTAGAGATTTTGACAGAGTAAAATAACTGTCTACTTTGACTTATTTTTCCTTTGAACACCTTCCTTGTAGAAGGCACGCAGATTGAGCCAGCGGCTTGTAGGTTGATACAAGCAGACTTTGATTTGGGTAGTCAATTCATAGTGTCTCTCTACGGCTGTGATTCTCTTACAGTGTGTTTTAAAATAGAGATTCTTGCTTTTCCATAGCCACCCATATCAAATTTAAGTCTTTCAACCTAGCCTTCTTGCTTCTGAAAGACTCTCCCATGTCTTTACCTGTCTCTGGGGCTTCATTAATTTATTTCACTCTTTTGGCCTGCTTTCCTTCCATCCTGTTTCTGCTTTCTTCCATGTTGTTGTCCATCTTTGGAAGTATTTTCACTTTTTCCTTTGAAAGTCTTCACCATCTTAGATTTTTCCTCCAAGTTTTATACTATTTGCTTTTCTGATTAAAGTAATTGTGTATATTCATAAATTCTTTCCAACACTTGGTAAGAAAATTCCATTTCTCGTTACTGGTCGTGTTTTGCACCAGAACTGCATTGTCTGTTCGACTGCAAGTTCCTTGGGGCAGGGAGAATCTTTCCCGATGTTTTATGTGTAGTTGTTGTTGCCTGGGCTCAACAAAAGATGATTTAATGGTGTGGGTGCTGGGTCTAAACAAAGCATCATTGGGCAGCAGCAAACTGTCAGTTCGCAAAGGCATGATTAAATAAGACGTGCCAAAAATACTTATATATTCCAAGATCTCTGCTTACAGTACTTGGAGAAATGAGTACTTTGGACAAATTCATATTGATGACTTATTACTGAGCATCATGAGAACACCTCCAAAAGACAGCCTAAAATGTTAGAAATCTTACTGCATTTAGGACAAACCAGCATCTATAGTATTCTAGTAATGTTGTACTTTAAAGAAATATAAAAAGCAAATTCTGTAGAGTGATAGTGAAAAGCTGAATTGCAAGAAACATTTCAGAAGATATAATGATGATTAGTCTATAAGTATAGTATGCTTTGCCTACTATTGATTTCATTGCTGATTAGCACTTGGCAAAATTTTAACTGTAGTTGAAAGTCGAGTTTATCATAAAAATAAGCTTGCATAAAGTTGGGAGTATGATATTCAGAAATGCCAACAGTAAGCTGTGAAGCTTCAGCTTTGGCATTTGTGTGTATGAATTATAAGCCTGTAATGATGCGTGTGAGATTGTGTTTAAAGTTTTAGTCATCTCCAACTGAGAATGGAGAGAGAATGGTTGAGAAAGGAGAGTGTCTTCATAATAGTCAAAAATGAGTATAATTCATAATTTCATTTTTCAGTGTTGCCCACCGAAAAGCAAGAGCAGTTTATCCATGTGAAGCAGAACATAGCTCTGAATTATCATTTCAGATAGGAGCAATTTTTGAAGATGGTAAGTACTGCCTGAGTAAATATAAAGCAATGAAAACCAAACTGACAGTACTGCTTAAATGGCTTTGGATAAAAATACAAGCCTAACTGCTATTCTGCCAATGTTGCTGATGGTGTACAGTTGGTGACGTAGAGAATTTCTGGTATGCAGAATCTACTTAGCATATACTTAGCACTGTGAGGCAATGCCTTTGATTTCTGGTGAGTAGACACTTTTTCAATTCGTCTAATTTTTCAGCAGCATTTAAATGTTTTGTAGTACCAAAAAAGGTTATTCAGCAATAGAGAAAAACATCTTGGCCTATGAAAGTATATATTTTTTTAATGTGAACTGTCATTGTAAAATAACATAAGGGCTTTCATTTAAAGAAAAAAAAAAATCTGTTTAAGGATTTTCAAGCAAGCGGAGCTCCAGGTAAATCAGGTGATCACGGGAGAGAAAAGGGAATGTTTACTTTTTGCATCAAGGGGTGCCTTAGTGTGTGTATGTACTTGTAGAAAAAGGAATATTCACTGAGGTGCAGAATGGAGGCCTGCGTTTAAAGATTTCTAGTTACCCAAATATAGTATTACGTATGAACATCCAGAAGGCAATTCCTGTGCTCGAGACTGTTGCTCCTCAGTGAGCTTCCATGGTTCTACTCTTCAGCAACTGCACAGGGACTTCAAACTGATAGGAACGGTTTTAGTTTTTAAACCTTATGCCAATGACTACTGTAATACAAACTCTGAAGATGCAGAAGACGACATTAGAGCATAGTTTCTTCCTATGGCAAGGTAATTCCTATTATAAGAAAGAGATGATATGGAATGGCTCAACAGGGGCCTGGACAAATTCAGCAGTTCTTGTTACTTGAATGCCATTTAATAATAATTCTAAGCAGAAATTAATTCATAGCAGCAGCACGGTGAGGCCATTTTTTGTTATAAGACCTTGATAAAAAAAATTACATTCATACTGAAAAACAGAAGACTCTTTAAGTTTGGCCAAATCTTCATCCAAGTTTTGTGCAGACGGGGGGATTCAAAGTGATCTAAGAATTACATCCAAAGAACCTTGTGAGTACTGAGACCAGTATTTCAGTCCTTCAGTCTGTCTAGAGGCAGGGAGGCACACTGGCCTCTAAAGAATCTGGAAATTCTGCAGTGATGCCTGTTTTCTTCTCATCCATTGTTAGCTTTTAGCTTGCTACCAGGTCAGAAATCTGATATGTGCTTTCCAGAGTGAAAGTGGTATTTAATTCTGCATGACCAAACGCACTTAGGAGATGTACTGCCTGGTCATTCAAACACCACGTGTGAGAATCTTTGGTTGGATGTCTGATAAAGGAGGAGTATTCCAAATTCCCAGTTTACATCCAGCAGGAAAAAGAGAAGTACACAGTCTAAAACAGCTGGAAAACATCAACCTGCAGGCATTAAGAAGCTAACTAAATATGTCTTATATTTCCCAAAATGCACCCTGTTAACTCTTAGCCCTGGATCAAAAGTGTGTGTGGGAAAGTTTTTTTCATAAGTTAAAATCTTTTCATCCTGTTCTCCCCAGCCGAAAGTTCCTAATTTGTTTAATGGCTGAAACAAATGGGAAGCTCAGCAGAATCTTATGTTTTTGGGTTGTTTTTTTTTTTTTTTATTATTTTTTTTATTTTTTTGGGTTTTTTTGTTTTTGTTTTTTTTTCTTTTTTAGCATGTATAACAATAACAAAATCACACAACCCTCTCCTTCTTTGGGATGCTTATTTTAAAGCAGGCAGAACATAGGACATTCTTGTCCTCTGCCTCCTCCCAAACAAGTAAATAGTAAGCCTGCTCCAGGGTTCAGTTCAGCTTTTTTTGCAGCGTAAGGGGGTCTGGGGTCCCCACTAGGTTCTTCCCTACTAGCACCCACCTTACAAAATCATACTTAATGTTTCCTATTAGAGCTGCCTTGCAGGCAAATCACGTCAGAGTCAAGTTAGGTGGGAAACCTTTTAAAGATGAATTAGCTAAATGATTTCTCTTTTTAAAGTCTCTAACACTAGTTATTTTAATTTAAGTTTTTTAAAACATGACTGATAGGGATCTTGAGCAGACATAAAACTGTGTACAGGAAAAAAATCTACTGCATGGGGAAAAAGATCTGATTCATAGAAGAGCGGCATTTCTAACGCAGAACAGCAGGGGTTGCACACCTGTTGTATTGGCATGGGATAAGAAAGCCTTTCAAGAAGCAGTTGCTTCTGTGTTGCGCGTTTTTGCGAGAGCAATATTAAGATTCTTTTCTTGTGCAAAGAGATCGCTAGAAGTTACGGCACAGCTACCATGGTTTTGGTGCATTACAGCCTCTATTGAGTTTTTCAGCTGGGGAGTTGGATTGTCCAAGAACAAGTACGGAATTTGACTTTTTGGTAGCAGTGGAGAAATGTTTCAACTGTAAGACTCTTTTTCCATATCCTCATACAAGTAAGGTTGGAAGCTTGGGAAAAGGTTACATGGATTGCATTTTGAAAACCTAATTGCAGATTTCCAATGGGAAAGATCATGTTGTTTTGATTTATTCCATTGTTTCCTGGTTATTTTATAGGCTTTGTCTTTGCCCTGCAGGGCTTTCAGCCTAAGGTAGGCTGTGGATCGGCAGAAAAAAGGAGGAGACCATGCATGTAATAAGGCAGTAACTGGACGTATGTAATAACTTAATGGCCATTCCATAATGGCTCCCAATAGGTTATGTCATGGACGGCTCTGTCAGTATAGAAAGGTATTCTCATTAAAAGTGCAGACGAGTCTTCATATTTGAAACCTCCAAAATGCCTTCACATAGGCCTTTTCTTCTTGCATTAGGCACCCTTGTGTCTATGCTGGGATCAGATTCCAGTGAATCAATTCAGGTTCTTTAGTTGCTCAATTTAAATTCCCATACGCCCTAATAAAGCCCCCAAATGAAGAATTAAAGCAATAATACATCAATTCTGCCGTTCTACCAATAACCTTAACTATCAAAGTGACAACGCATCAATCAAGTTGACATACAGCTAGTATCAACCATTAAAGTAACTGTTAAATTAATGTCTACTAAAAAGTGCTTCTTCCATTAGTGAAGGTTTTATCTGTCTCTCCTTTCTCCACCCTGCCTGTCCCACTTTTCTAATCCTGCCTCTTTCCCCTCTCACTGTTTGTTTGTTGAGTTTTTTTCTTTTTCTTTCCTCTCTTTTCTGCTTTGTTTCCTTCTCTCTTTCATTTCTCTTCCCTGCTCTTCTTCTGTTTCGTCTCTCATAGTCCATAGATGTTGATTGCAGCAGTTCTCTCTTATTTGTTATTATCCTGGATGAATCTTTCTCGCTGGTCTAGGCTGAGACAGGATAATGGCATTTAGTGAAGTACAGTCTTGCACCTGTCATAGCTGCTAAATGTAATATTGGTGCAAGAAGGTAAGAGTTTAACCTTTACTCCTGTCTCCATTTCCTGTTTCTAAATGGGGGGAGAAAAAAATCTGTTTGTGTTTCAGGCTGGCAAGGTTAGGTTTACTAATATTTTAAATTAAGCTTTACATCACCTGATAGGAATCTCTGTAGAATCTGAATGTTTGCATATTCAGGTGTTTTCAATATTGCATGTATGTTGTGCTACCCTGAATCCCACAGTCTTTCCATTAAAGTGTCACAGAATATAAACGCTAAGGCGCCATCTGGTAAGTTAAAAAGAAAAGGGAAAGTTTTCTATTTAATTGAATTGTGTAAGAAAATGAATAATGTAATCGGAACAATATCCACTGGATTTTTTTTTTATAAATTTTCAATTGAATTTGCCTTAGGCTGTGCCAATATTTTTATTTCCCAGTTGCTACAGGCTATGTTATTGACAGCACATAACAATATAACTCAAGTGATTAGAGGCAAAGCTTGAAGAGTTTGCAGCTGGATAAGGGCACATGTGGGAAGAAGCAGAGTATGATCTGAGATTGTGAGAGACATATGCTGGCTGTATATTTTTGTTGCTGTTGTTGAAGCAGATATTCCCAATAATCATGGAAAGAATAATCAGACTGCCTGGCATTGAAACTTTGCCAGCCTTGGAGCCAAGTGTTATTAAATTTCTGGTTCTTGAAAGAGACTGCTTAGAAGTCAGTAAATGGGAATTTCACTGGGGAGAAGTATTTTAGATAGCGTAAATGGTGTTTACACAACACAATTCCTTGGCAGTATTGCTAGCAGGAAGGCTTCCTGAAAACTTGTCAAGATAGCTCTCATCAGAGCTTTTTACAATTTTTAAAATGAGGTTTTAGGGGAAAACTGAGAAAGTGTTTTGTTATAGTAACTTTCCTCAGGAAAGGTGTGGCACTGATTGTCCCCACCAAGCATAGTAGGAACACAAAAACGTGTTCACACAGCCATTGTCATCCCTCTTTCCTAGTGCCAGCCTTAGTTAATGTCCCTGGTTTTGACTCCAAGGCACTCTTTTCCCTCTTATTCATGCCGTGGCTTCTGGACTTTCTTTATGGTACTGACAAATGAAGGATTTACATCAAAGAGAAGTAGCACTCCCAAAATACTATATTGCACTGTATGTACAAATAATTCTTTTGTTGAGGTAAAAATGAGGATAAAGCTGCTTCTTTGTGCACCTTTCATCTGTGGATTTCAAAGCACTTGGAAACATTTGTGTGTGTTGATTATCTCCATTTTACACCTGGAGAAACTGGGTGTACATGCTGTGGACAGATGTTTTCCCTTTCAGATACCTCCATGCCATTTGGAGGTAGTTACCTCAAACTGCTGCTGAAAGTTACAATCAGTTCACCAATAAAAACTACCAGATGGGCACTACCAAATTCCTACAGACTTTGCTAGAAGTTTTAAAAAGTCGCTGATGGTAGTTTGACCTTAATCAGTCTGACTTTGCTCCTGCCAACAGTGTTGTGGAAGCAGCGGTCTCCAGAAGAGAAATGTTAAAATGGAAGGTGTTTAAACTGATGCGTTTTACCTTGTAGTTGGTGTGTGTATAGGACTGTCAGAGGTCTTCAGCTGTCAGGTGGGATGGGAATCAACTCAGGAGAAAGACCCAAGTCTCAATGTCCACATGTAGGTCACCAAGTTATAGCACAGGGAACTCAGCAGCAACTCAAATGACCAACCACTTGCCTCTGTTTTAGAGTAAGCCAAATTATTCTTTGGGTGCTCTCTCTATTCATTGTATTGACTAGATCTCCACCAGCTGTAATAGGAGCGTAGACACTTCTAAATAGGGAAGCCTCAAGCTGAGTTCCACCTTCATTAAGTTGGCATGGTGTATCAGTGTGTTTGCTTTTGTTCACAAGCCTGAGCCCTTATAGGCAGACTGTTTTATTTGTGGTCAGACAGTAAACCTTTAGTAGAGTCAGGAAGACCACCTCTTGACTCCTAGCCCCGTGTCCTGTCCACAAGATAATTCTACTTCTCACAACATACTTAAGGGAAACAGCAAGTTTTTCAACTTCCATTTTCAAATTCCATGCTAACCCTAAGCATGCCAGAAGTTTGTGTATTTCTGCGGTCGCCTTTACCCACAGGGATTGTTTCAAAAACCCATAGGGATTTCTAAACATGGAGGGCTCGCAAGCACATTTTGTTGCCTGAATTTAATTTCTTGGTGAAAAATTTGCCATCGTAATTGAGTTCTATGGAAGTGTATTCTGGTGTTGTAGCGGTTTTAGCTGTAGGATTTCTGTGGCCACAAAATGCAATCCTCCTTTATGTAGCTCGTTGGGGTCATTACTTTCTTTGATAAAGTAGTCCATCAGAAAGGGAGGCCCTCTTGTGCCAGGCACCATGCACGTTAGATTGCCTTCCCCATTTCTGTGTCCTCCTGAAACAGCTGGTTTCCACAAAGGTGTGGAAATCAGCGTGAATCAGTGTATGATTCAGTCCTGCTAAAGTTAGCGACACCTAGGCAATGAACTAATACCACTGTGGAAATGAGTCTTGGTCTCATTTGTAGTTGAGACCTGTGAAACTTCTGAGCTGCCAAAGCAGAATGAGGTCTGCTTATAGCGTTGGGTCTCTGGGAAGAGCTGCTTGCAAGTTCTATGTATTTGCAGTTAGATAATCATAACGTTGGCAATATTGGAGCTATTTCCTATAGAGAATACAGAAAAGTAAGAGGAAATGCTGCAAATGCCAGGTTGACCTTATTGTGTTTCTTGATTAGATGAAATCGGAAAAGCTTTTACTTAGACATCTCATTGCAAGTTGAAAGTCTGTTGATTTTGTTTGTCATGCCATTTGAGTTGGCGTGATTGTTCCATAGCGCTTGCCATCGTTACTGACATTCTCCCGCTCTACATTTTGCCTCCACTAGAGTGAGACTGCTGAAATGGCCTTGCAGCAGGTATTGAGGAAGCTGCCGTCCCACTCTGGGCTCTCAACTTTGCTGCTATCTCCACTGTCCTAAGAGGTGATGGCTTTTGGTGGTGGTTCTTTCGTTGGTCTTGTTGTGTAGTCTTGCTGTACCCTTGTTAAACCTTGCTGAAAATATTTAATTTTTAGTTCTCTCCTGTGTATCTTTTACACTACAAGTATTTTCCCCTCCTGTCCCTAGCCAACATAAGACTTAGTCCTATGGGATGCTTGGTCCAATAATGAGTTGTAGTTTTAAGGCCAAATCTGTGGTTTCTGCAGCAAGGTATTTTTAAACGAGGCAGGCCTGAGAAGGTGCTAAGAACTGTAATCGTTGTTGATGGAGAAGAAATGACAGAAAGGGGTCACTACAGAACATCTTCTCTTAAGCAGAGTATTTTTTCAGAAATAGCCTGTGTCCTGGGTTTCAGAGGAGCTGTGCATGATAGCAAAATGTCGGTTGTGTGGTACAGTGTTTTTTATTTTAAATGAAAGCTGTTGTACACTAAACTTTGGAAATGGATTAGGAAAGAAAACAGGACCATTGGAGCTTAACGCAGCTTTACATTTGGACAGCTTCCCCATTAATATCATTTGCCTAGGGAATGTCAGTCATGTACATGGGTATCTTAACCCTTGCATAAGGCGATTTGAATGGGGGCAGAAGTCTTACCCGACATGACAGTCGCCACCGCTGCTGAATATGAAGAATTACTTCTTGGTGTGTTTTTTAAAAAAAGACTGATGTCTTTCTTCAGTCTTCATAGACGTTACAAGAAACTTCTGCTAACAAATAAGACGGCCCTGAGCTGTGTAACGTACATGTATGAGGTTTAATTTCCCAAGCACAGAGCTCAGTTGTACCATCCATGTCTGGTCTTCTGGGGTGAAAATGGTATTTGTCACTCAAGCCCAATTGCTCGGCCATCGTGCGGTATCTCTGAACATGCTGCAGTGTGCAGAGTTCAGTATGACGTTATCAAATTTGTTTAGAAAATACTTCTTTTGAAATTTGCTGTTGTGCTGAGCCAAGTGAGTCAGCATAGTTTGAGCATTTCCTCCCCTGGGTAAATTTTAGGTAAATGTAAATGTCGGTGTGATCCCCTTATATGAGGGCTACCCTCATTTGGAACAGGCCTTTGATTTACAGGCACTCCCATGCCAGTAATATCTGTCCTCTCTCTAATGTAAATTGAGGTTGAGCTCCAGAGGACAAATAGAAATTTCCTACTTCCAGGTTTTCTAGTTGTTTTTCTTCCTCATCTGTAAGTTTCTGGAGTTTGTTTCCTGTAATACAGATGTGCTCTGTAGGCACGGGAGAATTCAGGGAGAGCTTTGGCTGCTCGCTAGAGCTGCTGGCGTATTTGCTGGAAAGGGCAGAATTACAGCCGCTGGGGTGGAGCTTCTGGAGGAAGGTTTGTGGTGGTGTCAGCGATGCAGTTTCAAATGCACGTGTACTCTGTAATTGTGGAATAAAAATGACAAAGGGAGAGGAGAGCCTGCTAATTACTAATAGTAATGTAAGTTACTGTGTGCACAGAGAGCCTAAAAGGTAATTTTCTATGTATTTTCTTTTTGCCTTTGGAATCTTCTGTCAAACATATTCATTATAAATATAAGCCTAGACTTTTGATCTGAATCTAGCTATCAGTATCGTTTGAAAGCAGTTTTGTTTTCTGGATTCCTTGCAGGTTTAGCTGTTGTTTGAACTGTGGTTTCTGAGCACAGCTTTTAGCTTCGCTGCCTGACAATAACAGGACCCAAGGAAAAAACTAGGGGAAAGTATGTTTCAAGCGCTCAAATTTAGAGCCTTACAATGCTTTTGGAAGTGACACTTAACATGTTGCTCTCTCTTAACTCTTATTTCCCTGCTTTGTAGAAGGCTACAAATATCACGTTCCCCAATGTGTTAATGTGTTTTAAATAAAGCACTGACATGGCTGGCAGCATGTTTCAGCATTTGTCTGATCTCTTCCCTAAATAATGTCTGTCTCAGAAGCACTGTCAGGATAAATTAATATGGTAGAGAATATCATAGGTCGCTAAAAGTGTGGGATTTTGCAGTTACATAGGTAAGTAGGTACCCGTATCATATTCTTATAAAAAATCTGGTAGGGGAATTGGAGGACTTTTTAGTATGTTTTCCAAAGAAAGGAGGTTTATGCTTCTTTTTTAACTTCCTGTCAAATGTGGTCAAAATATATGTAGGAAGCCAGATTTCATTAGTTCTGTTGCTCACAGAATAACTTGTGGGGTGTCTAGAGTCTGAGCTGCAATTTTCCTCATTTTAGATTCACGGATATTCTTGCATAAACTTTGGGCTCATCAGTGCTAAACACTTAGGATGGCAATAACGAACACAGTGTATCGTTCAAGCCTTTCCTTCGTGTTTTGTGAATAGCACTATGCATTTCAATTTCAGAGAGAGGATTTAACCAGAAGAATGATTCAGATTTTGTCCATCGGTCTCTTCCAGTAGCAGCTCTCCTCTGTGAAGAGATGATACCTGGCTTTTTTCTGTTTCCCCTATACTACCTCACATGCTTACTTTTCATGCAGAGTAAGGTCCTATGCAATTTTTCGGTGGCTCTGAGCTTCCAGATTCCTCACCTCTGCTCAAGGTGGTTTTGGTCTTGCTTTGCTCCCAGCTACTGAAATTGTTTCCCACTGTTTGATACGAATTCTAACTTCTCCCCAAAGGCGTCTAGATTTTCTATTTTATAATCCCGTCCGAAGTTCCATTAACTGTTTCCTTAATGAAGTCTCCTGCACCTAAAAGCTATTTCACCATGTATACTTTGCAGAAGATAGTTTGAGCACTTATATTATGCAAGTATTTAAGTTAAGTTAATCATCCTCTTCATCTTTCTTAGCCAGATTCTTAACCTGGTCATTGCAGAAGACTGGATGTTTTTATGGATGCTTTGCCTGGTGTCATGGAGCTAAAGCTGAAATTACTAACTCAAGCATAAAAAGATGCAGTAATTTTTTTCCTTTTCTTTTGCAGTGCAATTTTCCAGAGAACCAGGATGGCTAGAAGGCACGCTAAATGGCAAGAGAGGACTTATTCCACAAAACTATGTTCAGTTTTTATAGCTCTGTGCATTGAACGCCAAGAAGGTGTACATGGTATCCATGGATTTTTGTTATAGTCACTTCTCTCTACTTTTGTGACTGCTTTTAATCAACGAAGAGCCTGACTATGGGTTGAAGATCCTAATCTGTTTGAAGACATTAAGTGTTGCCAAATATGAACTACAAAAAAAGCTTCTTTAAGGGTTGGAATGGGTGAGGGGACAAGAAAGGGGGATGGAGGGACAGGTTAATTTTTTAATAAGGTGCTTCTTTCAGTTGTAAAGAGCTGTAGTGGTATGTTTGTTTGCAAGATAATGAGCATTTTAAGTCAAATATTTGGTTGATCTGTGACTCAGCTATCTGTTGAAGAAGACTTTTATAAACTTAGCATCCTGGAGATTATGCATCAATAACCAGCATTTTTAACAGAATATTATTTGGGTTTGGAAAATACTGTTGGATAAAAAAAAGATGACAAATTATATTTCAAAGTGGAATAGACAGTATGTAACAGACACCAGGAAGTAAAATAATAGGTATCAAGACATGACATTTTTCAAGTGTCTTCAAAGAACACATTCGTTTATGTTGTGTGTATGATTTCATTTATTTTATAAAGATTAAGACACATGAACTTTTATTACAGGCTCCTGTATGTCATGGTTCCTTTGCTACTCAAAAATATCACTGTAAATGAAATAAAACGTTACTTGCTATTTGACCTAAGTCATTCCTATGTTGGAGAATATTTTGCTCTGGTTCTGTAAGTTATGATGTGAAATAATTATTGGCAGCTGTATGCAGTCAGCCCTCAAGCAGGCTCCTTACTTAAAATAGGCAACTCTGCAAGCTCAAGCCAAAAGGAAAAGAGAATCTCTGGCTATAAGCCTTGTGCATCCTGGAGGCATCTTGGATTTTATCTGTTGTCTGTCTGTCTAGCTCCTCCTTGAGCTTCCCTTTCTTCCTCCTCTGTAATTGTCAATTGTAAGGTCTTAATGATACTTCATAGTATCAGAATGCTCAAGTAGCTGCCTCATAATTTGTAGAGCTGTTTGAGTAGTAAGAGAGTTATCTGTGGTCATAGAAAAAGCTTCCAGAAATCTTTTGGTGTACAGATCTGTGCCTTGTGATTTAAAAAAAAAAAAAAAAGTTCTGTGCAGTTTATCATTAATTTTTGTATTTGCCTCTCCTTCAAGCAAGACCCTCTGGGAGGCAGTGGAGAGGATGCAGGAAAATATGACAGGATGACATGCTAATACAGGCTCGCTTGTTTGTTAAATTGGACTCTCTGGATTTTGAGTCATTTACTGCAGATATACTTAGCTTGCAAGTTTTTCTAACTAATGTGATTAGCAAACCAGTTAATGGTTAATGCTGCTATAAGGTTGGGATGGCTTTTTCCCCCTTAAGATTTAACTCCATAGCATTATTTTGTTCCTTTGCCCAGACTGCATAGACCATTGGAGTACGCACAAATCATTTCCAGATGGAGCAGTGGTGGGCCAAGTCAGTACAGCTCTCCGGCACTAAACCTAATAGCTTGAAGGAGTTTCATTTGGTGTATTCTCGTGGTATTTGAGCAGTGACTCTCTGCCATACAGCTTTCAGGCAATTCTTGTCTTGGCATAGTGGCTAAGTGACCCAAGCACTGAAGATCACTTTTGGACTTCTGTGAAGGAGATCAAGTTCTTTAATTTGCTCCTCGACTCAGTATTAAGGAAACAGTTGTACCAGTACGTACAGGAACAGACTGTGGTTTTCCTTACTCAGATTTGTTCACATGGCAAAGAACTGTTATGGCTGGGTATCGTGTCACCTGGGCCCACAGCTCTATCAACTCATTTGTGGCCTTAAAGAATCATTCTGGAGGCAGGGCAGTGTTCGTGTGGCCAGGCTCAGTTTTCATGGCTACCAGTTGGTGGAAAATGTTGAAAGAGGCAGAACGTAAATGTTTGGTATTAGCCTAGTAGGTGTGGCAGCTAGGTATGCTGGCTTGTCAGATAGCAAAGCTGTGATAACTTGAAGCTTACAAGGTTTTTAAGATGCTTCCATTTGTTGTCGTTTTAAATGTGCAGCGCATGTTTGATCTTGTTCTGCCTGCTGTCTTTCAAAACTCTCAATGTATTTCTCAGCTCTAGCTTTGTGGTGTGGTCTGGTTTGGTTTTTTTCCCGTTTAACTGAGGTGGTTTAAAAAGGCAGATATGTAGAGAAGCAATAAAAGACTTCGTGTCTCTTCCATCCAGTCTTGTGACCCTACTTGCCTTTAGGTGAGATGTTTTGAGACTCCTGTTACTTCTGGAGCCACGCAGAACCCAAACAAGAAGAAAACTTTTCTACTGAGAAATGATACACTGAGCACAGGTAATACTAATCCAAACTTTCTCAGGTCCTAGACATTGTCTAAAGGCAGTGGTGTAAGCTGAGCCAGATCAGATCTGGCTTTCAGTCTAACCACACTGCCTCTTAGGAATTCAGTTGTGGTAACTGCTACCCACCGTATGGGTTTCCGCTTCAGCCCAGTCACACTTATTCCGAGTACAGACTTGTACAGCCGAGTAGCCACGGCACAGCTCATTCTTCATTCTCACTGGTGAACAGTGCTGTAAATGATGCCTTCGTACTGACTGGAAGGAAGTAGAGATTAAAGGATGCTAAAAATGAAAAATCATATAAAGTCAGGCCCCTTTCCCATCCTTTGAGATGGTTTTCTTTCCTAAAGCTGGGCCTTAGGGCATGCCTCTTGTCTGTCTTTTCCATGGCTTAGTAGATTTGGGAAGAGCAGAGTAACATACTGTTAACTTGAGGCAGGAAGGAGGACAGGGAATCAGTTGTGGAGGAAGCCGGTCGAAGGGCTCTTCTCTTTTGGCCTGACTCCGTCCTCTCACGTGGAACTGCTCTCGTGTCACAGCTGTGTGTACACGTTCAGGTAAATCCTCAGGCAGGGTTCCCCCTCCCTTGCTATGTGCTGGTTACTGTGCATAGGGGCATGTACTTGCCAGTTTTCAAAAGCCGAGACTCATGGTAGTGAATGCATGACACAGGCTGAAAATCAGAAAGGATGAATTAGGAAAAAAAAAACCCATTCTGTGCTTTTTATGCAAAACGTTTGCCTTGCTGTCACTGTGGGGCCAGAGATTCAATCCCTCAGCCTGAGGATTAAGGTCAAATGTGTGTTTGCTGAATAATTAATGGAAAAGCCGAGACTCCTGACTAGCTGGGATCAGTAGGAATTTACAGTCTGTGTCGGTCACTGGACAGTGTGCAGCGTTGTGCCTTGGCCAGGCAGCACTTTCACTCTGCTGGGTGAAAAACCCCGGGGTTTTCAGGCTGCTGAATGTTGTTAATCATTGTCCCAGCTGATCTTCATGGCACGTTTCCTTCTGATGCCCAGTTTTTCATTGGGGTGAAAGAAAAATCTCATTGGCTGATTTATCCGCCCTGTAATGAAAACAAGCGTTGGTGCTACATTGCTTACAGCTTTTGCTAGCTGAGCCTCTGTAACTGTATCACAGAAAAGACTTGGGGAGAAACTTGCCTTTCTCAATGCTCTGTTCCTTGTTCTCTTAACCCATTTCACAATTCTTACCTGGTTTGCAATTTAAAGAGAACAGTTGCTGACAGAGGGCTTACGTAGGCTGTAAATGCATCAGTGCTAAATATGGTTTAACTGAAAGTCTTCACTGAAGTTCCACCTTTTAAGCCGAATGTGCCTTGGACATCGTTTTCTGCATCAGAGTTCAACAGTGTCCTCATGTGTGCTTGCAGTAACCACAGGTAAGCACCAAATAAACTTCATCCTATTGACAGCAACAATTAATGTGGTCTTTTGAAAACCTTATGGCATGGCATGTTTTACCTAGCAAAATCTTCGAAATGATAGGGCATTTTTTCATTCCTTTCTAGCTTAGTAATACTGTACTCATCATAAACTCCCAGTCTCTGTAGATACCTAAAAGAAAGCAGTGTCCCAGCTTGAGGTCACATATTACAAGTTTCATTATGTTTTTAAGTAGTTATAGCATTTTCTTATTTCTAGAACAGCATATGACAGATACATCTGCTTGTAAACATATGGGAATTTTTTCGTAACACTGCTGATCCTCTACTATTCTTTCCTTCTGACAATTCAGCAAACAGAAGGCAGGTGCAAGGATTTCTGGCAATAAAAAGTTTGTGTAACTGGTTATTAAAAAAACCAAAATGCAATTAAATGGTGGTCTTACACCACAGACCTAGCTTCGTGCAGAACGTAGCGGTGAATTTTTGAGATACATAGTACACGGAACAAACCAGGATAGCAAGAGATTTATTTCCCCTTCTAACTATCTTACCATAATTATAATTGGAAAAGACCTGGCCCTGAGAAGGCAAGTTTGACTTAGTCACTGGGGAAACCTTGTGTATATAAAATAGTGAATCCCTATTTCCATGAGAGAAATTGTAACTTTGGTCAATGGGTACAGCAGCTCTAGGCTAACTGAAACTGGAAGCCAGACTTGTCTGGCTATTCGAAGGTTGCTGGGTTTGTTTCTTTGAGCGGGATGTAGCTTGTGCGTGTAGCAGTGTCCGCATGTCATTTGGCAAGCACAGTTATCCAGGTTAAGTGAACCAAACTCCTCCCGGCTGGGCATTCCTTAATCCACAGCACGAGAAGCTGCTCTCTAGCTGAAGCCATCATATCTGCTGCGTCATCCAAATTAGCGGAGCTTGAAGAAACCAAATTTCTAGATGTATGAAGAAAGATGTTATATTACATTGTTAGTTACTTTATGTTACTTAATATCATTTCTAGATGAGCAGAAGCTTGTCTCTAAGGATATCACTGCACCAGCACCTATCTGAGATTAAAATGCAAGCAATACTTGCAATCAAACCAGTTTAATTCATGTATATTTGTACAATTTGTATAAAAAAAAGAAAAAAAAAAAAAGAAAAATAGGTACTTGCAGACATTAACATAAAGACCAAACAATATTTTCTATTTATTTAAAAAGCTTTAAACATACAGAAGCAAACCCCTAATTATAAATGCATCATTATGCATAGATTTTACTGTTTACACCATACTGCTGGCTGCTTTTATTTTTCATCCAGGAATCTATTTAAACTCCAAGAATTCTTAAACATTCCTCTGAGCTTCCTGGCCTCAGAACTGCTGTCTATCTTATCAAGTCATTGACCTCCAGCTGAAAACATTGCTCTAAAAAAAGAAAAAGTCAAATCTTTAATAAACAATTAAAAGTGCATTAACTGTAGAATTGTTTAATTTCATAAATGTTTAAACAAGTCAGTGAAAAAACACCACCCTGTGAATTAGCTTTTTGCATTATTGATTGTAAAGTATCTTTTTAATAAGATTTTGATATTGCAAACTTTAGTCTTCTCTATTTCGCGCAACTGTTCAGTCACACGATGTGTAGTATTCCTGAAATACCCACTGCAGTACATTAACACTATTTTACATTTTTTAACTGTGTATACAATGCTCTTGCTGTATATCCCCGTTCCTTCTTACAACAAAATAATTTAGCTCGATGAACAGAAGCCAACTCCTAAAAGATGTTTTTTTGTCTTGTATTTTGCAGGAGACAAATGCCTATTTCATTCTAAACAAATTCAAAAGAACGTAACTTCCCAGTAGCTAAAAACTAGGGTTGGTTTGTTGTTTGGGTTTTTTGTTTGTTGTTTTTTTTTTTCTGTACACAGGTTTAGATAAAAAAGTGATCGCTATTCTGCTTAAGTGTCCTTGATAAGAGAATACTGCCTCTTACAACATCTATATCCAATTGTATCTATTACTTCAATGATCTCTAGCAAAAAATAATAATCAATGAATGGTTTCATAAACAACAGGTGATTAAAGTAAAGGATTTATTATAATCTGCTTACAGTTGTTTGCAAAGACAGACATACGTTTTTGCATAAAGATATAAATTGCTTTTTAAAACTAATTTTAGTGTGTTTAATTATATGAAGTTTCTGTGAATTATGAATTGTACCAAACCAAGATTAAAAGTAATAAGGTACAAAAATAGGAGCAAACAGACAACAATTTGGACTGGGACAGGCATTTAACAGTGAAGTGTAGAATATGGCTTTGCTATTTTAATCAAGCAAAGTTACTCTGAGACAGAAAAGGAGGCAGTAACTTTGTTAATATAAAAAGCTGCTGCAGACTGTATTCACCCAGAACCTGGCTTTGAAATTTTCTATTTTAGACTTCTAAAAAAAAAAAATGTAAATGAAAAGATGGATGTATGACTGTGTCTTTACTGTAAACAACCAGTCTGCATGCTGTGTATCTCATGTTGGAAGTTTGGCTTTCATATTGCTGTGCAGGTCAGTATTTAAAGATCTGCCTATGAATTAGACTTCCAAAATGCAAATAATATATGTATGTATA
This sequence comes from Burhinus bistriatus, assembly GCA_013397275.1. Taxonomy (NCBI): domain Eukaryota; kingdom Metazoa; phylum Chordata; class Aves; order Charadriiformes; family Burhinidae; genus Burhinus; species Burhinus bistriatus. The sequence continues at coordinate 214,808 of VYXH01007739.1, read as the reverse complement.
TATTTATATATAAAAAAACCTCTCTGAATACAGTCTTTACAGATTACTCATTGCATAAGGCAGGTGTCATTTAAAAAGACAAGTAGCACTGACTGTCTTCAGTGCACCAAAGCGCACCTCAAAATTTGGACTCGGAAAGGGTGTAGAATTCTTAATTCGACCACCATTTAAAAGAAATGCTACATTCTGACCGGCCGAGGGACAAACTAGAGCTCAAAAATACCAGTGGCACCCAGAAAGAACACTATAGATTAGGACTCTGAAAAACTATTCTATTTAAACATGAGCGTATGGTAGCAACAGTTGAGCCTCAGAAAAGTCCACCTGTCCTCTATTCTACTCCAAAATTTTGTATTTGCTTATAAATTACGAAATAGTGAAAATCACCTCAAAATTTTTTTCTCTTTGCAGTCTTATTCTACAGAAACCATTTTTGAGAGAAAATCAGACCAACTGAGTTGAACTTGTAGTGTGAACGTTTGTCTTCTCAGATGAATTCTGATTATTACAAAAATGCTTACAAAATTACATACGGTTTTAGTTTATCACTAAAAATTCTACTCGGCTAATCTGCCCTTAGTACCTTACCATCCCTCTCACCAGTACAAATCTGTTCAATATACTTACTGTAATGATCTGCATGTTCCCTTCATCATAATCAGAAATCGCTCTCCCCCATCTGACATAATAATCTGACCTTTTAAGATGTTTTATGTATCCAGTATTCAAAGGGAAAACAAACAATCTGGGAAACCTTAATAAAAAAAGAAAAATCATTCAACATCTTATTCACCCCTGTTCCCCTGAGAGAGAAAGGGAATAGAGGGCAAGAACTGACTATATCATCAAGCTGGCAAAAGCTTTGGAGAGACCGTAATTTGTCTTGTTAAATGAAACCTTCATAAAGTGGCAAACACAACATAGTGTAGTTTCCTACAGAAATATGAAGCAGGATTTCTAAGATGTGCTCAAGTCACATAGGCTTGCAAGCGAGACAAAAGGGAGGAAAATATAGAGGAAAATAGAAAGGCTTAAATACAACTGAAAAGGTTAAGTGTGGTTATTTACAACAGATACTGTAGGATGGTAAATTAGATATGATGCTAAAAAAGGCACAGCTTTCCCTTTCTTAAATACACTGTAAACGGTTCATTATGCATGCAGAACATTTCACTTTACAAAAAAATTACCTTGTTTGTTTAGACAAAGATAGTACTTAAATAGTCTCCAGCAAAATAGAGTTCTTTCAAAAATACTTTCCCATTCATCCTATTAACCATTAAAGATTTTTTTGTCTCATTTACAAAAGTTCCTTACACCTTATTTCAGGTCCTTCACAATTTATACATACAGCAATGTACAGTACAGCAAAAGACTGCAAAAAATTATTTGTAAAGCCAGCACAATAGATACTATAAATTGATACCAGGGCATTTGTTTTCACATCTTATCCTTTGTAATTAAATAGTAAATGGACACTTAACACAGTGTATATCATCTATGGTGGGATAACATGGGATAACAAATGCCACAGGTGGGGATAACAGAGTATTCCACACCAAATGTTCTGTTATTACTTTACACGTTAGGGTTTGTGTGTGTGTATATATGTGTGTGTATATATATAGGTTTTGTTTGTTTTTTTTTTTTTTTACAAGAAAAGAATATTAATGCCCCATATTGACTTTACGTTTTATGTGCAAACCAAGGGTAAGCTTTAAAAAGTTCTCATTAGTTCTTGAACCCTTTTAAAACAAGCAAACAATACCAGAAACTACATGGCATATTTAAAACTCCATCTGTTAAAATATCAAAATCAAAGAGTTATTGACTAGATATGGCTTTTCATCCAGAGGAACAGGAACATTTTCTAAGTGTTTTAGGGTTATGGGGTAATTTCCAAACATCTAGGTCTTGCCAAATCCGAGTCAACTGCTTTCCATTCCCCAAACCCTTCATATGATTTTAGACTATTCAGAGACTGCTGAACAAGTGTAAATAGCATGTTTAAAATATGGTTTCTTGGGTCCTTCATGGGTGTGGAATAACACAGGGAAACTTAAGGCAAAGTTCTTCCATTTAAGACATTTTCTATCACTTCCTGTGGAAGTACAGGGGCTTGGCATTCCCAGATTCCACCTTTGGTAGCTGGTCACTGATGATTTCCACCAGCATGGCTGGAAACTCTACTTTCAGTGCCTGAGACTCTCGGAAGGTGTAGAAACAGAATTCCAATAAGTCACTAACAAGCTGAAATACAGAAAGAAACACTTTTTAGGAAAGCCACAGACAATTTCACATGCAGACAGCTTATTGATAATGGATTATTACCAAGAAATAGCATCTTACTCTGATTGGCAGTCCATTTGCAGGGTTAAAAAGCAAACAAAAGAACTCAAATCCCAAAGTGCTACTTGTTAAAAATCTGCTAACTAGGAAAAAACAAAATACCACAGATTTGCTTTTTCAGCATAACTGTACTTTTCATTTCACTAACAGGCAACTGGCTACCCTGAAAACTATAGGTACTCAATGTCTATGAAAATAAAGCCTTCTGCCCAGAGGGAAAAGATCAGCCATGAACTATTGTATCTCTAAATTTCAGCTGCCTACATATTTGTTAAATCAGATTAGTTGGTTAACTTCAGTACACTCTCCAGGGGCCGCAACCTAAAACTGCCAGAGCAGCTGATGATTTTAGCTCAACAACACGAATGCTGTGTCACGCTGTAACATTTCAGGTTTTACAGCATCACAGTCCATATGAAATTGTTCATCTGCTAAAGCATATCTATTTATATATAAATGCATTTCTTAATACACACCCCCCAAGTGTTTGTTCGGCTTACTACTCATTAAACAATAGAGGCAATATTTAGGGAAGTACTTCTTTTTGAAAAAAACCCCCCAAAGTTTTCTATTTTTGTAGTGGTGGCTAGCAGCACACTTTTCCTTTCACAGAATCAATGGGGTTGGAAGGGACCTTCGGAGATCATCTAGTCCAACCCCCCTGTCACAGCAGGGTCACCTAGAGCAGGTTGCACAGGACGGTGTCCAGGCGGGTTTGGAATGTCTCCAGAGTCAGCCTGTTCTAGTGCTCTGCCACCCTCAAAGTAAAGAAGTTCCTCCTCATGTTTAGATGGATCCACTTAATCCGCTTTCTCTCAGTGGATTAAGCATAATGCTGAGAATTTGAAGGGTAAAAATTTCTAACTAGCTCTTCAATGACAGAGAAGGAAGCTTTGTTCTGTAACGCCACAAGTACTGAGTTAATCCGTCAGCGTGGGACCACCTCCTCCAGCAGAACAAACCTGCACCTTACGTGGTGCCATGGCACTCCTTTGGCTTCCTCTGGGCACCAAAGGTTTTCACAGGTGAAACCGTATCACAGGGTCTTCCAAATGGCAACTGACAGCCAGTTTGGAATCCTAATAAAGGTGGTCTCCAGCTGTAATAGCAATGCGAGCTGAAGTACGAAATGGCATACAGGTGCCATGAGCTTTTTGGTGGGTGGAAGAAAAAATACCATGTGTCTTCAAAGCACAAATAAATTTAGTCTGATGACTTCTACCTTGTCTCAAAGTTGTGTTGTTCTCATTTGTCAGTTACAGAGCTTCATTTTGGACTACATGTTATGGAAAACTTATTCACGCCACAAGAACGAACATTAATTTTGGCTTTTGAGCATTTTAATTTGTTTTGGCTCTTGTTTTGTGCAATTTTCTCCACACAAAATTGCAAACTGCAGCTTATCTTTGCTATAAACCAAGATGCTGTTAGAGCGAGAGAACTCTGAAGAGAAGATGACCTCTTCCAGTATCGCTGTTTGAGGAATTACTTCCGTTTTAATGTTAAAAACATAGCAAAGCAAACTCATGGCTCAACCTACATGCAGGCAGGCTTTTGCTGGGTGAGTTTTACATAGTACTCTGATAGCATCAAGGAGTACTTGTTCATGACCTTCAGTAGCAAAGAGAATGTTATTGCAGAACTAGTTTTTTTGGTGGCTGTGATCTAAATGAATCTCCTAAAGCCTTACAGTATGGACCCTTTGCAATCTTTAAGAAAAACAGCACAAGTCAGTTAAGAGGCAGAGGCAAGTCAGCTTCTGAGACATCCGTGAATGAAGTGCATCTAGGTTTCACTTAGCATCTTAATTTCCATTGCAGTTCACCAAATTACTGTGTTGTACAACTGAAAAAACCTAGAGCCTCAGCTGTTTAAAAAGTCAAAAGTTACGCACAGCTTAATTTTGGTGCCTTGTGTCCTTCCAAAGGACTTAAACCACTTCTGCTTGTGTAGTTTATCAAACACAAGTTTGTCGTTTCAGTTCTTAACAAGTAGAGTTGCACTCTGCAGTAAAGCCCCTGTTAAAGCTAGAGTAAATAAAAGTGGACTTCTGGAAGGCAGAAAAGGATATAAAGAAAAAATACAGGCAGCAACAGACTACTGTCCTGTAGCACCATACCTTAGTACTTATTTTCAGGGCTTTCACAGCTGTTCTTGCAAACATATAAGCAATTTATGAACAACACAAAGTGCTGAGATCAAGTGAACATATGACTTTCTGCTCTTGAGCACTACACGAATCTGCTGTTGCTTAGTTCATTCCCGATGATCTGGCATGTCATGAGGCAATGCTAATTAATTAAACAGATGCATGCTAAATAAGTAGCATAGATGGAATTTGGTTTTCAAGGGAAAAAAATGCCGATGTTCAAAGGCTTACTTTGCCCATTAGGAGGAGGTTGTTTCAGCATATATTGTGTGCCAAAAATATTCCAAATGTAACGCAAAACCAAAGAAAGTGAAGGAAAGTCTCCCTGCCTGCATCATCCAATACCAGTACGTAAGCCTCGCACCCCAACACAACCTTGACAATGATCCAACGAACGTGCTGCTTTTCCTGAAGCTGAACACAAGTAGTTTCCCATCACTGAATGCGAGTGATGGGGGTTGGGGTCATCGCTGCCACACTGCCAACCATCCTCGCTGTGCTGATGGCTCACCTTCTGTGCAATACAAGCGAATTCCTGCCTCATCACACTCTGCAAAGCCTCTGAATGCAGTGAGACCGGTATCACAGCAAAGCCTACCTGGAAACTATTAGTTCTGCCTTCCTAGCAAGCCTTTAGTAGTGTCAAGTACATATGTATGTCTGGTGAATATGTGGACAAAAGGGGAGATGAAAAACATTCCTGAAGAGAGCATAATCTGTTCTATAGAATAAATGAGTGAGCACTCCAGTGGGGAAAAACCAGGATGTGATCATGGATGCTATCATAACATAGCACATTACGAGTCTCACCACAGAGGAGAAAGGTTAAGTTTACACAGCAATTTAAAAGAAAATGCCTAGAACCTCCTATCATGTAATACTTTGGTTTGGAGCCTTAAGGATAAAATATATATCCTATAGCTATTTGGTCTGCTAAAACGGTTGTTCCTCTCTTTCTTAAGCAAAGTTATCAACTTTAACATCCTTGACAATAATTAAGAAAATGGGAGTATTAGGAAGCACACCACGTGTGTCACAAGGAACATGGAACTGCAGTCAGGATCTTTTTAACTGCAGCCTTAAAAGCTGTCTGGCTTTTGGGGCTGGGGAAGTATTTCTAGCACTAATTTAAAACAAAGAAAGAGGACTGAACGTGGGAGAATCGAAGGCCAAATCAGAGGTACTACAATGTAAACAATATGATGAGGTCAGCTAGAGAAGGCTGCAAGACCAAAAACTGAGCCACGAGCAGTGCTCTTTTCTGTAGGCATCTTCTCATGTTTTCAAAGGTACCATCCCCCCTGCCAGCCCAGCAGCCTTGGCATGAAGCAGCACTGAACAGATCAAAAATTCAGGTTCCACAGGCAATGTTAATTTTGAAATTTCAGTACCTGCCTCTGCCTCCCAAGCAACATTCATCTGATACAGTTTTGATTTATAACAGGTAAATAATTTAGCTAGTCTTTTGCTTTAAAAGAGAAGTTCCCTCTTCAGTAAGGAAATGAAAAAGTTTGCTTTCATTTGTAAAGCACAAGCTCTGTCATTGCGGTGACAGTGACTGATACACCATAGGTAACAAGTGAGGTAACGCAAGCTATCCAGCACCTCTAAATTTGGCTTATGAATTTTCTAGATCAAATATACTTCTGATTGTTCTTCAAAGGCTTGTAAAAGCGCTCCTGACTACATTTTACCTGCCTGCTTTTACCCTCTGCTTCTGGTAGTTTATATTGGACATGTTGACACCTCCTCCAGTACAGCAGTGTGAAAGGCAACTCTAAGCAATGTGAATGAAAGCACCACTGTTTTCACAAGCAGCGCAACAGTGACTAGAAATTACTTACTTTTACAATCTCCAATTAGTTCAGCTACTGAAGCACGCATCTGAAGAGTTACAGCTTAGCAGAGCGCAGCCAGTGCAGTTAAGGCCACAACTAAAATAATGCCCATTTCCTTGGGTTGCAACCAGGACATTGTCTTTACCGCTTTAGTAGGTCGCTGTTCAGCTCTCTTTGGAGCTGGCAATAAAACATGGCTCGGTACCTTAGAGGGCATTGCAAGCCTTCCTCTGCAGGTGGGGGAATCAGGCCAGTGCCAGGGGACGGGAGCTCGGGTGCCGCCTGCTCCCAGCAGGCAGTGCCGGGCTTTGCCCTGCTGGGTCCGGGGTACCTCCCAGAACGGAGACTGCAGCCCCTCCGGGCAGGCAAATACCACTAAGTAAATTAAAATGAGCTGCGTTGCGAGGATGTGGACACACAGGTCAGAATTATCACGTTCATGTCACCCAGACTGCTGTAAGATGTGACAGCTCTTCTGCCGGCAAGTGGATCAGCTGTTAGCTATAATCCTTCACCACTTCAGTCATTAATTATAAAACTTTTTCTCATCACTACCCTATAGAGAATGTGCTGTGTTTAAACATTTTCAAGGCTACAGAAGTCTTAGTAATTCTGAGATTTTTTACTTAATCAGTCTTCACATTTGCATGCTGTATTAAGCACCTCTAAGAGATAGGAGTATTAATCAAACATCATTTTCTGTTATTAGGGTGGGGTTTCCATAAAATGGACTTTTTCACCCATACTGTTCTTCATAATTAAAAAAATGAATCCTTTAATGAAGTCCCTGAAGTTAATACAGTTACAGTGACCTTTGAGCACTTGCAGAATTTTTACAGCAAAAAGAATTGATTTTAGTTTGGCAATCTCACCATGTCCTTGTGTTTCCAGAAATGGTAAGAACTGTCTGATTTGCAAGGGTGGATGTTTCTGTGCTCAGTTAGTTTTCTGACTTCAAAATCTCTCACAATCTCCGAGTGTGGTATGAAAGCCCACAGTCACTTCTCTATCAGGAGCATCTTTGCGATTAAGCCTACTGATACAGCAATTAAGACAGCAGTAGGGTAACAACACAATGCTGAGTGATTTCTTCCTATTATTAGCTACAGCTATTACTGTCAGAAACCTCAGTGTTCTCATATGAAAATGACATTCCAAAACTTTCTCTGTCCCCTTCAGGAATGGGTCTCTGCCTGTTTGCTACACAGCACGGAGCGGGTGCGTGTTGGGAGGAGGCAACCTGGCAGCTCTACACGATGCAACTGCGCAGCCTTGGTGACTACCTGCACTGAGCCAGGCTACCTGAAAGGACAAGCTGCTGCCCATCAGCTGAGCAGCGCTATTTTGCCTCTTGCTTTCAAAACCTGCGTGTTTCAAACTGCGCAGGAGTCAGGAGCCTGCTGTGCTGTTAAGGTAGGAAGCAGCAGCCGAGGCCAGCCAGCCTTACTGCAACCTCCTGCTTTTTCCCCGTCACGCGGTGGACACAAAGCTCCTGCTTCACAACGGGTAAGGTTGGAAGCTAGGTCTTGATTATTCCATTACCACTGTATTCCCTTTTGTTCCCAGTCCTACGAAAATTCCATAATGTAAATTAACTAATACTCTGAGGGCTCAGGAAGTAAATTATTTTCCCCTGGGATGGCTCGCAGGCTGATTCTCAGAGGCACAGATGTCCTTTGGTGCCAAAGTGGCTAATTTCTAGCTGCTTATGAAATCTTGAACTCTAACCCAAAGAGTAAAACCTCCAAGACCAAGGGATGAAGCCTCTGATTACATCTACGCAGTGTATTTACCTCATGCTAGCAAGGACTAAAAGGTGGATAAAATGCTTATGAATAAGGCACTAACAGTATCTGACCAGAGCAAACCTAGTTCTGCCTGGACAGGTGCATTTATCTGATTTAGGAACTGCACTCATTTCTTTGCGTTTTCTTCGTAAACACGTGCACACTGAAACCACAGCACTTGACACCTGGATGTGACACGGAGGAACCCGAGTTGAACTCATTTTGTGTGCTTGGAGGATGCATGCAAACCCGCAGTAACACTCCGCAATGAAACATCCTCAGCCCTTGGCCACCGTAAATTTTGAGCCAAGTCTCCCTTGCTCTTCTGTCAACAGTAGCCGGGTTCTGCCCTTCAACAAACACCTATTAACATGACGGAGAACAGATCCAACCACCACAAACTGAGCAGGACGACCCTCAGAGTAGCCCCTGTCTACATTAGGGAACGGGGAATCAATTTCTCACTTGCCAGGATGTGTATTAGCTGCTGCAACACACACCCATGCACAGTCCGACATTGCTGCTGCTTTTGTAGGGGCCATACCGGGAGCAGGGACTGGATCTAGACTCTGAGTAAACAGAGAAAATGCCTACTATGAGAATTCAGGCGCTGGGACTAAAACAAGGCTCCAAACAGCTCATCAGCTGTGGGACACAACTTCAGCAGATGAGTAGCAGGAGTAAGCGCACCCAAAGGTGCTGGCAACAGCTGAGGGTCTCGTCTGCGGCTTCATATTTGTGGGATTAAGCACCTGTGGAGGCACATTTGCAGCCACTGCAGCGTGCTGTGCAAACCTGCCCCGCGAGGATCTGTGCCCTTCTTCCCACTGTCAGCTTTTTCAGCGACTGTAATCCTAGTGCTCTCAGCTTATGGAAAGATCCACCTCAGCTATAAAGTATTCCCTTCAGGAACCATAAAAAATTAATTATTCAGCAGCATGAGCCTTAAAGAATTTATTTTTGTTTGGCAGAAAATATCAACAAGCAAATGACAGTGCAGTGCTCTGCCTTGCCAAGACCAGGGGAAGGTTCACATTAGGGTTTAATGTCATGTCATCGAAACAAAAGCCCTCTTAACTCAAAGTCTGTTTAGTATCAGCCAGATTGAAACCAAATTCAGCTTTTGTTCTGCAAACCGCCTAACCATACACTACACTCTCTATATGAAACGAGGCTTGCCATGCAAGATACAACCCTTCCTGCCAAAGCCAACAGGAGATGTTGAGGAGGATCCAAATGAAGTTTTTGATACCATGTGTAGTACATCTGTTTCTAATGTTCCTGCATGCCGTTTGTCTGATCACATAGCGCAGTTCACCTACATCCAAGTGCTGCATATGCATCTCTCCCTGAAATGCCCATGGCCATTCATGGGCACAAGACCGAAACGTTTATGTCCTGGGTAGAGAGGTCGGTTTGTGCTTGCCGCGCTATGGTTCTCAACACATAATGCTGCTTTGTGAAATGATGCACGCAGGCCAGCCATGACAGTAGAAATACAATCTCTACAAGAAGGAAATATGTTGATTAAGCTGCTGCCCTCAGCGCTCCCAGAAGATACCCACGCTGGGGTCCATCCACACAAGCAAGGCTGATCCATAGCACAATAGCAAGTAAGTGGCAACAACCCACTGCCCTCTGTCGTCTCATGCCGAGGCAGGGGAAGGGCACACCGTGTAACCAGAGTGACGCTGCCAGCCAGCCGCCTGCTGTATCAGCAACCGCTGCTTCCACACAGCATCATGCAAATAAAGGGCGTTTCGGTGCATGGCAGCTGTGACGCAAACTGCAGGGCAGCCTGCAGGCACGCTCCTACGGCCGAGTGCAGGTGTGCACATGCACGTGCGCGAAACTGCGTTTATCCTCTTGTCTGCTCGGGATGGGCTTCGACCTCTTATTTGTCGGTTGCACTTTTGGTGCTTTGAGGCTTTATGGATCATTAAATAAAGTTGCTGATTTTTTCAAATACTTAAGTGCCTACCTGGCCTTCTTGAAAATTTTTTTTTTTTTCCTTCACCTCGGCACTTTTCTACCTGCACATATGTTCACTGTGTGGATGAATGATTCAGTACACTGAGCAATGTAAAACCATCTTGTTTGGGTTTTTTTTTTTCTTCCTCATATTATATAAGCCAAGCAGACTGTAATCGGATATTCTCATGCGCTTTATTTCACATCGTCCTCAGAAAGACTACTTAAAAATGAGGTCGATGAAAGCAAGTGTGAAGGTGCAAAAGAGCAGTGTTTTTGTATTGTTTCTGGCTACACTCAGGTAAGGCAAACTCCACGAATGACGAGGTGCTGTTTTGCTCCGATGGAAAAGCTGGAGGCAGCAGGAAGGCTGAATAAGTATAAATTCTGCACCAGCCCTTTCAGGCTTGTGCTGCAAACGCCAGTGCTGTGGCTACAGCAGCACGTAAACATGGGGCCTCAGCTCCAGTTAGACCACTCAGCACCAAATATATTCTGATCCGCTAAAATTATAATGGAGTAAGTTAAAAATACATAGGTGACAGCTGAAAAAGTGTTCCTCCTATTCTAAGGAATCGAGCAGGAAATTTGCATTTACATTGATAGAACGGAGAAATTCTGCACTAACAGGCAGGGGGAGGGGAGAAGAGTAATTCTCACCACTCTAAATTTATTCTGATGGGTTTCAAAAAAAACAAAAAGGAAAAAAATCAGTTTTAAAGAGAAAAAATAAACAAGTGCCTTTGTTGAACAAGTCTCCAATATAATCTCTGAAAGGAAGCACTGTTGGGCAGACAAGCGGCCCTTTTAACGGAGAATGCTGACAATGGGACTTTCTTTAAAAAGTCCTTTGTAACAAAGTGCTCTATTAACACAAAAGTAATGTAAAAATAGCTTAATTAAAAATTAAATAAAATGCAAGAGCAGTCTGCTTCCTCTGGTTAGTTCAGCTCCCAATGGTTAATGCTGTGTTTTGGAAAATGTCTGTAGGACACGGTAGCATTCTCAGCAATTGTGAGTCTGTCATCCAGTCACCTTAACCACACAAATACACCCATTTAAATAACAAATCATAGACACTGCCTGTTCTAAGAGGATTAGAAAACTCCATAAATGCAGGGGTTTGTTATGCTGCCCTGAGGTTCAAATGCGAATATCTTGCAAATGATTTTATCACCCATCCTCTTTCTTTCCACTAAAATGCTACAACTTCCTTTGCTGGCACGGAGCAAGTGAAACCCGATCTCTGAAGAATGAGCTATTACTGCAGTACTGATAGTACTCTCTCTGCCTCCCACTAAGATTTGCAATATTTTAATGAACAACAGAACAATATTTGAAAAATAATTCCATATGTACATTCTGTAAACAGACCCCAGGCTCTTATACAGATTTGACCTGAAGTGCACTGTACTGTACTGTCTCTACAAAAACAAAATTTAAGTTGAGTACAAAGAAGTACATTTACATGCAGGCTCTGAAAGCAAGTGCTGTAGGTTCTCCATGCAGCAAAGTTACTACCCTGCCACCCAGGATGGAGTAGGCCAGTTTTCTCCTTTGCTGCAGTTCACCAGTTTTTAGTGGGAGGTGATCCGGTTTACCAGTTTTTACTGAGAAGTGACCAGCACGTGCTGCTGGGCTTCAGCCTCTGCTCACAGCACCCCTGCACTCTTGTACCCAAACACAACTACAGGTCGCTCTCACTGGCCCCACGAGTCTCCCGTCACTTGCTGCACCACAGCGCAGCTTCAGAGAGGATGGACACCGGCCCTGGTGGCCCCAGGCAAGGGGCCGCCCCTGGGCACTCTCAGAGGGCACTGGGGAAACCCCCTCAGTTTGAGGAGACCACTACAGCTGGGTCACTGGCTTTCTCTGCAGGGACTCCAAGGCTCCACTACGGACGGCACGGGGATACTGCTGCTGCTCAAAGCATCTGGAGAGGTAAACCTCTGCACTTAGTGGTTGCTCTCAACCCAACAGCTCAAAGTTACGGATACCGCTTCTGAAATCGCAAGCTGGCCCCGTGTAATAGGCACCTGCCAAACCCCTTCAGAGTCATTCTGGGTTGAGGCACCAACAGCCTGGGTGTTTTGGGACTAAACTTTTAGTTTCCCATGTCATTCATCACATCTCACACCTGACGCGTGTAAAACAAACACCTTGCACGGGAAGGAGACAGGGCAGTAGAAATAACAAACATGTCACATTGGAAGGAGACAGGGTGGTAGAAATAACCTAACAATACAGTGAATCTTATACTTGAAAAGCTCAAATAAAGCTTTAGATACCCAAGATGGCTCCAAGGTCTTAATAAATCTTTTAAAGTCATCATTATTACAATCCCAGCTGTAAAAGATCACCAAATCAATTCAACATTTATTAGCACATCAGGCATGTTAGATGTGTGACACACTACTCCGGCACCTTTCAGTGAGAAGCTGCTCGTGAGATACTCTGCATGGCACACTTCACAGTGTGTCTAACTTAGGGTCACAGCTAACATCACTTTTGCTGAACAGCCTCTGACCCCACTAATAGCTCTACTGACCTTAAGTGAATCATTGGAGGAACACGCTACCATTTTAACATAGGAGAAGGCAGCAGGACCCAGCCCTTAATGAATTCTATTTTCTTATTTTACTTGGCAGTTGTCCTTAAATTCATCTGCTAACAACTTCTCTCAGATGTTCCTTTAAAAAGAATTCCCTTTTTCCCCCCCCCTCATTGTTAGTCAACACAATTAAAGACTATTGGTTTACCTTAATCGAGAGATTTTTGCTTAACTTGTCTGCACTCCTTGAGGAGTTATACTTACATCATGCATGGAGTCAAGAAGTTTAGTCAGTTGGTAGAATCTCTGCCAGCTTTGCCCAGAGTTACTTGGACATTTAGTTACCATCTTCTTTAGTTCTTTAATGTAATTTGCCCTCATTTCTTCAAATGCAGCTTGGCTTTTGAGACCATCCTTGGGAACTGTCATTGAAAAGACAGTCTTACATTAATATTAACTGTATTGCTTATTCTTTTGATGTGCATACTTAAAAAGTTACACTAGTTAATGGATGAAAGAATTAAACCTTTAAGCAAAGTCCAGAATTTTACAGACATTGGTAAGGAATCAATAACATCATACAGATTTTCAAGTGAGTCAAGCATCCTCTCCAGATCTGTGATTGCAGACTCTGTGGCAGAGGACAAGATAACATCTCAGAAATACGACACACGCTAACCTCATACTAAAACTGTTTTTAATACAACCCAACCACAAAAAAAAAAAAGGCAGATGGATCAAGGATATTTTTTTAGAAGTTGAAGAAGTGATTTACTTGAATGATTCCCCACACTTGGCAGAGGAGGGGAAGGTACAGAGTTACAGCTGTTATGTGCAGAAATGCTAGACCAAGTGACATGTGTTTATGCCATCAAATAACATCTAAAATTTCTTTGAATGTTAGTAAGCATCTGCATAACACCTAGAACAAACAAGAGACGTTATTCCGAATGAAACAGAAGACTATTTTCCAAACAGGCATCCTGACCCAGTGTTTGACCACAACATACAGTTGGGAGCATTTCTAGTGTCCTATCAAAGTTCCCATCTGCCAGAGGGATAGTTTCACAAATAGGCCAGAAGTAGAGTTTTCTGATAATACTCTTCATTGTGACTGATATCAGAAAGGCTAATTACAAAAGCAAATACACTGTTTCTTTACAGACTGCAAATACCCTTGCACTCCAGCAGGTTCTGCCCCAAACAGGAATGCCTTATAGGATCAGATGTCTAGGAAAACCTCAAAGAGGTTATTAACAGCATTACACAAAATGTTCTGGTGTCTTAATACTTAGATTTGTTGAATGCTGCTTAACTATCAATATTTTTCTGCTCTGCATCTCTTAATGCTAGTCCACAGAAGGAAAATAAAATACTACACTGCACAGGGGTGAGTTTGTTTTCTAAGCAAGCCAGAAAGCTGTATCAGAGTCAGCTAAATGGGAAGTTACTTCTTAAAAAAGGGAAGAAAAAAAAGGTCATCTTCCAATTTAGCTTACCCTTACTTAACATCTTGACAGAAATTGTCTTCTTCATCCATTCCCTTTGAAATCCTGTGAACTGCCTTCTATCCCACTGCAATCACATCATAAGCACGTAACAACCACCCAAATGGCCCCAGGGTAGAAGCTTTAAGAAAAAGCACCAGTATCTTCTATCACCAGTATCTACCAGAGCAATTTAGCATTGGAAAACAAGGAGGAGCTCTACCACCATATGAGCAGTAAGGACTTCAGATTATCAAGTGCTGGAAGGGGGGCGCACAAGGAGGAATCTTTAGAAAAAGCCTAGGAGGTAACGCACCAACCTGCCTACCACTTGGTAAGTATTATATATTTATATTCTAGAAACGTAATATTTAATTTTTAAATTCTAGATGCCAAATCTCTCAGTCAGTCAGTTGACAGATAGAAGAAACTGTCTGGAACAGATGTACAAATTCAGCTCAAGCTGAATGAATATAGAGACACCAATCAAGATGAGTAAAGCCATCAGAGCATACTGTGGCCTTTGCACAAAATGCACGGGCTTTACAGTTCCATTAATATTTACAGGCTTGTATTCCTATACACTGCTTAAAGACTGTTAGAACCACTCTTTCTTTGTCTACTACTATGTATTTTACTGGTCTGTCTGAAAATTATTATACCGTCACCCCAGCCAGATTATTAAGAAAGAAAGACCACAAATAAAGAGAACTCAAGCAAAACATGAAACTCTGGAGGTTTGCCCAGTGTTTCTGATTTTACTTATTAAATGCAGGAATGCTTTTGGCAAGCTCCCAAAATCTATGGTCTGTGGAAAGCAAGAAAACAATTGAGTTGTAATGTGTGGTTTCTTCCACATGTAAATGGAGTGAAACTTCCTTGATGTGGTCATCATGAAAGTTTCAGAATAACTTGTACTCTGCTCATCACACTATTCAATAAAATATTTTAAATGAAAACAAACCCGGTGTTTTCTATCATAAGGTTTTATCAAGGTGCAATCATTCGAAACCAGGTTTGCTGCCCTTCACATGACACTTTCTGGGTTTTATCACCGTCTTTATTTCTATTTCACTCTCCTCTCTCTAACGTAAATACCCTGATTCTCCCAAAATAAACTATTTTTAGTAGGTTTTCTAGTGACCGAGGTGTGTGTTTCAAAGGGACTCAGCTAGCTGAAGTTAATTGGCCAGGCTGATCTCGCCGAACAGATTCTTGTAATAACACAAGTCATTAGTTAACACTCTCAAGATGGCAGAATAATAAATACCTAGCTTAAAGAAATTTTGCTATGGTTTTAGAACACCTTTAGGCTCTTTTTCTAAAGATTCTCCCTCTTTAGGGCTGATTAAAAAGTAGCAGAGCCAGATCTCCAAGCCAGACACTCTCTCAAGAACATTTTGGGAGCTAGACCCCCCAAGCACATCCCTGTTACGCAGTGCTAGCTGCTTCTGGAAACACAGTGAGTGACAACCTTCAAAAAAGCCCATTTATCCCCCAGGCCTACTCGGGAGCATAACAGCTCCCCACAGTCCCAGTTTCACCAGCAGACCACCTCCTTGAACCCTTGGTGGAGCTGGACCTGGGGGTCAGACCCTGTGGGCCAGGACACATCCGGTGGCGTCTTCTCCTGTCTTGGGGAGCTGGAATGACTTCAACGGGAGGAAGGGAGAGAGACAGCCGAGCCCAAAAGACTTACAGCCCCAGGAGGTTTCTGTTAGCAGATCCAAATCCCCTCCAGACGGGACGGGAACTGCAGCTTCATGTCCTCCTTCAAAGGCAAGTACTTTACCCACAGAGCTACTGGTTGGGTGGGACCGGCGAGGTCTGAACGAAATGCAGTGCAGACACCGTCCCACCACCTCGCCTGAAGGGATTGCCACTTGCCTTTGCTAGATGCAAATCCCTTCACAGGCATCTAACTCTGCCTGCAGCCAACGTGCCCACACCATGGCTGGGGACTCAGGAGGCTCCTGCGTGTCTAAATCTGCTGCTGCATCAGCCTGCTCTGGCATCCTTTAGTGGTTTGGGCAATAAGCGTCTTCCAGGGCTGCACAACTAATGCCTGTCGCTTGCCATTTGTTTCTTCTCGCAGCTTGCTGGGGCAGAAGACGGGGTGATGGGAGAAGACAGCCAGATCGCAAAGGGTGCGCTGGGCTCCGCTTGCCACCAAATGGGGAGACGCTCCATGCAGCACGAGCCCGGGCAGCCCCCAGCCCCGGCAGCCTCTGGCATGCATCCTGCTGCCAACAGTTTGCAAGTGAAAGCCAGAACAAGTGCAGTGCCCCTTTCATCTCCCACTCCTCCTCTCCCGGCACAATGCCCCCACATCCAGCCTCCTTCCGCTGCGGGAATTATTGCCCGGTGAGTTCACTAAAGTAGCATCACGAACGCCCACCAATCAAGCTGATGCGTTATCTCACTGTGATGTCACCGAGTGGATCCCACAAAAAGGAGCATGATTATACAGAAGAAAGGTTGTTTACCTGTATTTGGCTTTTTCATCAAGACTGATGGAAAAGTAATGTGCAAACTCCCTGTGTATTTATACAATTGTACTGGGATGGAAGTTTTTCAATATTTTCAGTAAGATAACATCAACATCTGCTAATTACTACACGGTGCTGTAACAAACACCAAGATGTAATTTTGTATCTTAAGAAAACTCAAAGCATGACACTTGAGAGAAAAATAAAGCATGCACTGTCATTTATTAAACTTTCAGAGCCCTGTAAAAGGGCTTACCATTCTCAATTCACTTGGCATTGGAAAATTACCCACTTTGCAGTACAGGCAATGTACATCTTTTGATCTTGAGGGTCACGTTAAGTCACCCAGACTATTGCACTTTCTTGGCACGCCTGGCCTACTCAAGTGGTTGCCGTACAAACAGGGGGGCCAAAGCCCCTTGTTCGGCCACCGCTGTCCTTCCAATGCACATGTCACACTCAAACTGCACAGACACTTCCTGTGCTAATGGAGAGTCAGATCTGCAGATAAACCCTAAGACATACAACCAGGCTTATTCCTGTGGCCCTGCCGGAAACAGTTTGGCTCTTCTGTCACATTAGTTAAAATCACTGCACCTCTTTGTGAACTGGAATATTTTCAAGTATTCCTACGTAACCATGAATCTAACTTACCTGTGCTTAACAGCAGCAAAACTTTCATTATAGTGTACTCCTCAAAGCTAAGCTGCAAGCGGACAAACTGCAGACTGATCTGGTGCATCCCCTGGCACAGTTCAAACATAGCAGACTGGCGCATCCGTTCCCTGCAAAGAGAAAGAAACAGAATCCAGAGGATAAATACAGGAGAGAGCAATGTGCACAGGGCAGCCCATGCATGAGGTAAGCGAGGTGCGACCTCGAAACCAAGCACTGATGGCACAGACATCAGTAAGACACACCGCAGCTGCAAAGTTCGGGTTAGGTAAGGGAGCTGGGGACTACGGAGCCGAAGCTGGAGCCCTGCCAGCCCCGAGAGCTGCCTGGTCCCCATGTGCCTGGGCTGGCAGAAAAACCCACTGCCCGTGAGTGGTGGGGGACCCGGGCATCGCCTTGCTCAACTCCTACGCCATCTGCGACGGATAGCTGAGTTCACTTCGCTACCTGGCAGATCACAGACAGCATTAACATCCACCCCCCCTAAAAGGAACAGAAACAAATGTAATTTGAGTTTTATACACTGATGATGTCAACGAACTGGCAAAAATGTTAAAACAAAAAAAGGGTTTGAATTGCCAGCATTTGTTCAGCTATGCCCTGGCTGATGGAAATGAGCCCTTCTGAAGGGGTCAGAAATGGTGCAATAGAGGAACCTACATCCACTGCATGCACGTTTTAAATGATACATCACCCCTCAGTTAATGTACAGGTGGAAACGGGTTTCGGGAGTGTCTGGTGCAGAGATGAGCTACGGGAAAGGATGGCCAAGGAGGACTGACAGCCTCATACCTGCAGCCTGCACCACTCAGGGCGGTCAGCAGCCCTTGCCCCAGCCCAGTAGCCTCCAAGGCTGCCTGCAGCCACAGACAACAGGAAAACCCATGGCAAAGAGCTCTGCTGCCCACCGTGCATGGTCAGGTCCACAAGCCAGCAGAGCGCTTGGATCAGGGATTTCCACCATGCCAGCAGACATCTTGACTCTTCTCATCCTGAATAACATAGTCCCGTGAAAATACAGCTGGCAGGTTTGGAAAACTGGGAAGTGGTTTAACAAAATCAAAATAAAATCCATGACTTCGTGTTACTGCCTTTATGTCTACTGAGGAGGCCTGAAGTTAAGATAACGATTGGGATGACCACTGCCTCAGCCAGCAGCACTTACGCATCCTTCCCAAGGAACCTCCATTTCAAAATCTCTGATTACTACTTTTCCTGAAAATGCAACAAGTCTAGCTCCAAGGATGAAAGTGTAGGAACAACAAGGAGAAATGATCTCCCACAGTCACTGAAGTTCTTGTTAATATACTACACTGGACCTCCTACGGGGAATTCTTAATCAAACTGTTGCAATGGTCTCTTATTCAAACACTGAAATAGTCAAAAATTCTGTATGTTTTTTCCCAAAATAATAGATAGTCTGGAATAAAGGAGTATATAATAAGATGATCTCATTCATTAATACAGATTTTTGCCTGTAAAATCGTAAAACAATAAGTATACATGACTTGGATCCAGTTTACTCTTCTTTTTCTTTCAATATACTTTGATACATTTAGCTTCAGACCCTATCTGTCTTCTCTGAGGCAACCCCAGGCTAGCCTATCTTGCACAAGTTTCAGGCAGAATGTTAGGATTTTGCTATACTTCTAAAGCTGCTATCCCAAACCATAACAGCTGCAGCAAAGAGTCACTGAGAATTGCCTGTTTCATTTTGAAACTACGATATATATGCAGGTATTTAGACAAGACGCTATAATTGTTCAGTGACCACTAATTTTTTTTTTTTTTCAATTGCTCAGCAACAATTGTCTATATTTCTTCAAACATTTTTTTCACATAATTGGGGAACTGGATGAAGTACAGCTAATTATTTTAACCAAGCAACCGCCTTTTCAAATATACAAATTGGCTGGTGAAAGAGAAGAATCATACTGTGTGCAAACAAAGACTGATGTAATCTTCCTGGTGTTTTATTTCACTACCGCCAGAGCAGATTTTATTTTCCTCCTTAATACTAATAAAGCGGATTCCCCATTGTTATATGGGCTCTGCACTTTTCCCCCGCTCCACCCTCTTCTTGAAACTAAGAACTTCCAGATTCCTTTTTTTTTTTAATTTTAAATTTAATAGTAGTAGTAATGCCATGTTTATTTCTTTTTATTATGCATCATGGACTGCAGGGAAGAAAAGGAATAGAAAAAAATAGTTGTTGAACGCTTTGGACTGTGACTGAAATACTACTTGGCCCTCTGTTTGAGAAGAGCAGCCTCCGCTGTTGGATACACACAGGCACGAGGACACAAGCCTCGACACGAGCTGCAGAGGAGTTACGGATGCCAGTTGCAAACTCAGCGCTGGTGGCATGCTATGAACGCACGCAGAGTGATCCTGAGTAACTGCAGAATTAAAAGACATCAGATGCACACAACTGGGCATTTCTGAAGCTGCTGTGTCTGGAGTCCCGCTCCAGCCCCGGGTCTGCCCAAGGTTGGTGGCCACTGTCCAAGGCTTGTGGCCAACTCAGCTCAGCAGCACCTGGATCTCACCTGGTGTCTGGACGTGCCCTGAGCACAGATGACCAAGTATGCCAGGCATGGCGGCTCCGTCACATTTGGCCACTGCATGACTCAGCCTACCACCCTGTGGGGACATCACCCTAAACTAGCCTGAGGTCCTCCCGCCTGATGGGTCGCTGTTGCCCAGAAACCAAACGGCTGCAGGCACCTCAGAGCTGACCCAGAGATAGCTGGGGAAAAAGACCCCGAAAGACCCCAGAGAGCGATCCCTCTCCTGCTGCTCCTGCTCCCCTCCCTTTTCTCAAAATCACCAAATCCAGATCTAGGACACAGATAAAGGTGGCTCCTCATTGGCCTTTCCCAGGAGGCTCAGAGGGATACGTACTGAAGTTGAAAGGCAAATGATTAATAAGGGACATTTGTATTTTTTAAAGAGAAAATTTTAAGGTACATCTCAGACTGCTAAAGACTAGCAGGATTCAAACAGAACAGTCTATTATATCCATTGTTACCTTTGCAGGACACCAAAGTTACTTTCTCCAGCCTCAAAACATAAAGCAGCTGCCACCATCCCTGCCTGCATTTGACCTACACAGACAGAAGAAGCGCCAGAGCTTTCATCCGACAGCACAAGCCACACAGCAAATTAAACGAAACATTTTGAGGTTTTGTCTCAGGTTTCTTATGCTTCCACTAAACAGCATGGCAAAACTCTGTCTGTGACAGCTAACCTAAAAGTATTCTGACTCAAAACTTTTTTTTTTTATTACATTGCATTGCACTTTTTCTCTCTTATTTTTTTCTTTGTATTTGTTTTGCTTTTATATGATTGCTTATATAGAAGAATTTTAGTAAAAGGTTGGGGTTTTTTGGTTGGTGTTGGTTTTTTTGTGTGTGTCTGTCTTAAATATTTAGTATTTTATCCACTTACAAATATTGTTCTCTAGTTAACCCTCAAGGAAAATCTGACGGCATTGTTTGTAGTGAGATAAAATTATACAAAGAACTAGTTACTAAACAGTTTATTTAACATACAGCAAACCTGTAATTTTGAATCAGTTTCCCTCCTGAAAAATCAATTCAGTTGATTTATTACTTATTTACAAATTATTACTAACTACAAATTATGTCAGTTAATTCATTACTCTGTTTAATGTTAGTTAAGTTAGTGGGGAGTTTACAGTATTCAACCTTGCATTTGATTTTTAACCCACAAAGTGTAAATTAAGAGGGTACAGAGCTTTTGGAAAATTCAGATGCTGACATCACAGATATCCGAATACTATGACAGTAACAACAAAATAAAGCAATAGAAATGGCTTATATATTAAAACAGATGGGGGACATAGAAATTAGGGCATGTCAACATAATATTAACAAAGTTATTCCTTCCTTAACAAATGCCTCATCTAACAATAAATACCATCAAGTCGTCACAAATGCCATTACCACTTTGGGAAAAGTTAAAACAAACTTCTATGTTGCCTTCCCTCCCTGCCTTTTTTTTTTTTAAGGAAAAAAAAAAAAAAGCAGAAGGCAACCAACCAAAACCAGTTCTACCTCTGACACAGCATATAAACTTCTCAACATGGAAAACGGAGAATGTGAAGATCTGGAATATAAGGGCATGTATCTTTATGGGGACATTTAAGAAGGTAAGTACATTTAAGTAATAAAAGGCGTGGAGCCAAAGCTCTGAATCCGCTGTGTGGATACGCATTCAAAAGTGGTGTCATTAGCTCAGTTTAGCTTAATCCTCCTTCACAATAATACGCTTTAAACTTTACACCTTAAGCTAATCCATCTTAAGTTCCCCAAGTGTCTCCTTACAGGCTTAATTTAATGCCCGGCTCACATTCTGCCTGACCTTTCCCACAACCTTAGTGCTGCGGGCAGGCAGAGCAGCCACAACCAGCCCATTCCCCTCACCTGCTGCTCTGCCCAATATCTCTCTGCTCCTGCAGAGCCTCTTTGGCCAAGGGTTCCTTGTGTTAACTGGTCAACAGTTAACTAGAGGAAGAGGAGGTGGGTACCTCCGCTGGCGAAGCCCTCCAAGGCACCTCAGCCGCCTTGGTGGGAAGAGGAGTTTTGTTCCTAGAATCATAGAATCCTTTAGGTTGGAAAAGACCTTTAAGATCATCTAGTCCAACCATTGACCCTACTCTACCAGGTCTGCCACCAAACCATGTCTCTAAGCACCACATCTGCACAACTTTTAAACACATCTAGGGATGGTGACTCAATCACCTCCCTGGGCAGCCTGTTCCAATGCTTGGTAACTCTTTCAGTGAAAAATTTTTTCCTAATGTCCAGCCTAAACCTCCCCTGGTGCAACTTGAACCCATTTCCTCTTGTCCTATCGCTAGTTACCTGGGAGAAGAAACCAGCTCCCATCTCACTACAACTTCCTTTCAGGTAGTTGTAGAGAGCAATAAGGTCTCCCCTCAACCTTCTCTTCTCCAGACTAAACAATCCCAATTCCTTCAGCCGCTCCTCATAAGACATGTTCTCCAGACCCCTCACCAGCTTTGTTGCCCTTCTCTGGACATGCTCCAG
>VYXH01007739.1:140278-191912 GCA_013397275.1 Burhinus bistriatus | reverse complement strand
GCTCCTCCGCCAGCTCCCTCAGCACTCTCGGGTGGATCCCATCTGGGCCCATAGACTTGTGGCTGTCCAGTTGATGTAGCAGGTCACTAACTGCTTCCTCTTGGACTACAGGGGGTTTATTCTGTTTTTCATCCCTGTCTTCCAGCTCAGGGGATTGAATACCCTGAGGATGACTGGTCTTACTATTAAAGACTGAGGGAAAGAAGGCATTAAGTACCTCAGCCTTCTCCTCATCCTTGTTGACAATCTTCCCCTCTGCATCCAACAAGGGGTGGAGATTCTCCCTGGCTCTTTTTTTGTTGTTAATGTATTTGTAAAAACCTTTTTTGTTATCTCTTACGCTGTTGTTGTCTCTCCTGCTGTTGGGTTTCTCTCAATGAACCACAGCAAATGCGTTCCTAGTTGAGAGACTCCCTGGTACTTCCCCTGAGTTCATCTTCACTTTCTCCCCAGTTGATCTGGGATCTTCCCCTAACCCCTTGCAATCTCTATGTCCTTGCCTCTCTCACCTCTACCACCCTTATTCCCAAATTGACTCCAGATTGCCTGTCTTCCTTCCACAGGCAGGCTGCATGGAGACCAGCTCAGCAGTAGCAGCCCAACACCTCAGCCTGTTTCATCCTCAACATCTACCCACGGAGAGCTGAATACACAGATGAGAAAGTGGCAAACCAGTGCAGCTCTCCCTGTTCCCCTGCTCTGTGGAAGCAGCTGTCCTTTTACACAGGGGCAAGTGATGAGGCAAATGGCTTGAGCACCCAGCCAAAACGGGATCGATGCCCCAAATGACCAAGGGGTGAGCCACCCAACTACAACAGAGATGTAGGATTTGAGCAGTCACACCAGGGCTGCAGGGATAGTTTAAGGAAACTCTTTAAGACAAGGCATCCTTAATATCAAACCAGGCATACATCTCATTAATACCCTTATGTGACATCCACAGAAACCAAAGAGCCACATCAAAAATTGTGAACCTACAGGCATACTGTACAGAAATAACTTGTTTTGAATAAGTAACTTACAACTTATGAAGTCATCGTGAAGTCTAGTATTGTAAATCTCCTTGTTGAGGATGGAAACTGCAACTCAACTGACCATAACCAAAAAAAGAGGAACCCACGCATCAAGTATTATTCACTCACAGGCGAAACTGAGCCCTAAAACAAACCTGATACCATGCTTTATTTACTTTCTCTTGGATACTATTCAAAGCCGCAGTACCAGGCATATTCCTAAATTAGACAGGGAAGCAAAGAAAGGGAAAGCTGTGGTGGGTGTTTTGAAGTTTCATCAGTACTCAAGTGCCTTGCTGATAATCCCAAGAAAAACTGGGCAAAGGCATCCCCTTTCACAGCGCCTCAGAGGAATAGATGTGCAGCTGGCTTAGTCCCTTGGCCTCTGCAGCTCAGAAAAGACTTAGGAAAAGACCAAGCAACACTTGTAGCAAAAGTCTGATGTCAAATATATTCTTCGTGTTTCCTGATTTTGCATTTCCCACACACACACAAGAACTGTTCCAATTTTACAATCACGAACCTTTCCTTTGCTAGACTAAAACCTGTATCCATTTGAAGCCTGTCCATCACTTTAAATGATTTCAGGGAAATTCAGAAAGCACATTACACTGTAACAAAACCAAAACAAATAAACAAACAAACGCAACCTAACAGGAAAACCTGCCAAAGGTCTGAAGGTCAAAACCAGTTTGGAAACCTCAGAAAGCAAGGTATGCTTTCCACCATGCCAGAAGGGGTCAGTTTGAACTTGGCAGAGAGAGGGGTGAAACATCACCAGACACATTTAGGGCAAGGCAAGCAAGCTGTGGATAAAGGGGGAAAAAGACCTGGGACATGGGATCAGAGTCCCTTGTTCAGCTGCTCAAACCATCTAATCAGAAAAGCCCTTGGCCCAAATTGTCTTACCTGCCTTAGCAGGGGTTCACTTGTCTGGAAAAATTTTGAGGTTCTTGGGGAAAGAAAAAAAATAAACGTATTATTCCAACAACAATTTACTCTTTCTTGAGGGAGTATTCTACTTCAACAGCTCCATCATGAAGAACGGTGGGAACAGAATGACACTTCCTAGCACAAAACTGAACCTATTCTTCCAGGCAAAGGGGAAATCGCTGCACTGCTTTGTGTGCAGCGGCATTGGGAAACACTGTGCATCATTCTGCTCAATGGACTGTACCCAGACACCTGTTTCCCATCTTGAAGCCATTATAAACTCAACCAAAGTCAGCAGTACTGAGGCAGCATCATTAAGTTATTGCACTGATCAAAAGCCAAGCCAAAATACATGCAGAATTCAGGCAAAATTAAATTATGACTTTTCATTCAGCACTTGTTTCTTATTCAGCACTTTCTAATCTCTGTTCACTCTGCAAGCCACAGCAGCAAGAGACAAAAACATGCTCCCTTCAACACACTGCCTTCAACTCTTAAAGCTTTAGACCCATCTCCTTCCAGCAAGGGAAAATTATCTGTTACCTTCTATCAATGGCAAATGCGGGCACTCAATCCTGTTGAAATTAACGGCAGTTTTGTCATCAGTTTCTACTGGAGAGAAATTTGGGTCATGCCCATTTTTACTTTAACTTGTCAATATGTCAGCAGAAATAAATACTGCATCTTCGGCATCACCAGCGACCTCGTCCTCCTCCTGGTAAGACAGCAAATGCTCTTCCTAAGCAGCAAGGGATAGAGAATTCAACTATTACCCTGCTGTTGATTAAACTGCATTGGATAAACATAGGGTGGGAATTAGGTGGTTTATCCAGAAAAGTATTAGCCTAGAGGTAGCATAAAGGTGACACCCTCAGATGACCACCCTGCTGCCTACATAAGCGATGGTGGGTCTCAGCCACGTTACAACATCACAGGCCCCTGCTGCCTGCTCTGTCGTGCTGCTGGAAAACACTGTCCTCGTACCAGGCCCAGGAAAAGAAAACCAAATCAAAGCAAACCAAAACCAAAGTGCCATTGCCTCAGCCCCCAATGACAGTTTGGGTTTTTAGCATACTCCTACATTCCCCACCAAAGTAAAACGTTTAACCCCACAAGCTTCTCTCCAAGTGACTGGGATGCTGCCAACTGAGGGATGTGTAGCTGGGAGCACTGGCACTGCAGCAATGACCTTGGCAGAAGCAGCTGATGAGCCCAGGACAAAAGAGGGATCAGACTGATGACCACCAATGCTGGACACTGATAATCAGACAAGGAAGGTCATTCCACAGTAAAACAGACCTACAGACATCACTGGTATTTTGTGGGCTTTAACCACCCAGGCATACAAACATGGCATTTTTTACACTGAACTTACAGGAGTCAATTCTAAAAATTAGTTTTCTCCCAAGAAAGTCCTCCTGGTGATCCTAGAGAATACAATCCCAAGTAACTGATACTAAGAAATTTAGAGCTGATTTAAAGTTTCCGCTAAGTGTCCTCCGCTTCTATGTCTATCAACAAAGGAACTCGCAACAGCTCATGGATAATGATTGCCAAAGGAGAGTTTCAGCTCCCAATCAGTAACAGGGACTTGTGCTAAAATCCAACTTAATAATCATCTAGTTATGTAACCCTAAAATCCCAAGCACATCAATAGGCAAAAACCCCCAAGTATCTTCTGGAATTAACAGTTAATTATGCAGTTAGCAGAATGCCAATACCAAATACTCTCTTTTGGTTTGCATTTGCATTCCAAAACAGACAAATTACAGTTTAAATGAGAAAATACATAATTATGCCTTTACCAAAATGCTTTTTCAATAGCACATTCAATAATAAGTGATGATAATGTACACATGACAATGAACATCCTTTTAAACTTCATCAGAGAAAGGTATCACCAGCCAGAAGAGGTGCCCATTAGGTATCATTTTATACATCCATTATGCCAGGGCTCATTGTTACTTGCAGTGGTTCATCAGCAAAATTACTGCTATATTCCACATGCAGCGGCAATCCTCTTGTGCCAACAATGCCTCGGAAATCAAGACGTTGCTCATGCTGTCATGCAAAGCCTGGCATTTTCTGGAAGTCAATCGAGGCATGCCTTCCTCTCATACTTGTTTAGAGAAACAACTTCCTAATTTTTCTTTTAATCTGGAAAATTAATATTTAACTCTATAGGGGAAGTAGCGAAAGGAAGCACTATGCATGTGAAAGGCATTTGCAGATGACACCAAAGAGCTCACTGATGTGCAGAAAGATTAAAGCAGCACCATGTTCAGATAGACACTTGAAAGGAACAAACCTCTCCTCTATCCTAGCCCTTCCTGCCAAGGACCTCGAGAGAAGTGGAAAGACACCCTCCCAAAGGCTTGTGGACATCCCAAAGTCATGCTGAGACAATACTAAGAGAGCATAATTATGCCAAGTTAAATGTAAAATCATTGGGCAAGACTTCATGCTAAAGTCATAAAAACTAACAGTCAAACCCTTTCAAACACATCACAAGGTGGAAACCTTCCAGAACATTCACTGGGCCAACAGATGATCAAGATGAAAAAGAAGTGTTTGAGAAAGTTCAGACCATAGCAGAAAAGTTAAATAAAATCTTTGCATCAGTGCTCTCCGTAAAGGAGTCCAGGAAGGCTCTGTACCAGTCTCCCTTTTCAGTAAGCGAGTGTGAGACCTGTTTTCAGACTAAAGTGTGAGTAGAAGAGGGTTAGAAAGAAAAAAAATACAGTAAAATGAATAGTAATAAATCACCAAGACCAGATGGCATCCATCCATGAGCTGTAAAGTAACTTAAATACGGAATTGCTGAATTACTAACTGTGCTGTGCAGCTTATTGCTTAAATTGCCCTTATAAAAGGCGTGGAAGGTGACAAACGTGACTGATTTCTTAAAATGGGTCTGGGAGTGCGGAGGGAGCACCCAAGAGACCAGAGGCTAGAAAGTTGCATTTCTGTATCTAGCAAAATGATTGAAAGAGAAGCATTACTAGATAAATAAATACTCTGTAAGGGAAGAAAGTCAGAGCAGCTTCGGCAAAGAGAGGTCATGTCTCACGAATCTGTAAGAGTGCTCTGATGATAGCACAAGGATGTTCTGGTTGATACAGGCAACGTCTGTACAACTGAAATGCTTTGCACATGCCAGGTCTAGCTGCATCCCACGGCCATATGGGGTGAGACCTAAGCAAACACCAACCCTCTCCTCCTCCTCTCCCCTGCCCTGGTTTCCACACAAAGGAAACTGGGGCATGCAGCTTGGGTATGGGCTGCAATACCGTCTGTCGGCGTGCCAGCATGGGTAATTACTGGTCTAGGACCTCCTGCACACTGCGCTTTGCATCAGGAGGTATGCGGGCATGTGATCACAACAAATTTGGATTTCAAAGCTATTAAAAAGATCTTCAGAAAGCTCTTAGAGAGAGCTTAGGGTTAAGGAGGAGGGCTCTTCATGGATTATTAGCAGCTTAAAAATAGGAGACCAAAGGTAATAATAAATGGACATCTCTCACAAGTAATGGAGGTTACCAGGGAAGTCTCACAGAGCTCTGCACTGAGGCCTGGGCTGAAAACTGTACTCATACATCATCTGAAAAAAATCAGACCTATGGAAGTGACAAAGCTTGCTGATGACTCCAGACAATTAAATCAAGAGCTGCCTGTGAAAAACTGCTGAAAAATGTTGCAAAACTGTGTGACAAAATGGAAGGTGAAAATCACTAATTGCAAGACAACGCAGACGGTATAATCATCTTCCAGCATACATACAAAATAACTGGACCTAAATTAACAAACATCACACAATGAAGAGACCTAACTAATTCAGAACAGGTTTTTGGGGCTTCTGTCTTTTGAAAATGCTTGCTCAGCATTTACTAATGGTCAAAAAAAGCAAAGTGTGAGAGAAGAACAGTCGAGAGTGAGACAGAAGTGGTAATTTTGCTACTGCATAAATCCACTGCACTCTGAACACAGCGTGTCCGTCTAGCCTCCTCCCAAAATTAATACAACGGGCTAGCAAAAGCACTGAAGGAGGAGATGAGGATGGCCAGGGGTAGCAAAAAACTGATATACGAGGGGAGATTAAGTTGAGTAGCTGATTCTTCAGCTCATAGAAGAAACAATGGGACTTGACAGAGATCTGTAAGTGATAAACAGCATACGCAGGATGAAAAGGAATATATCCACTATTACTACAAACACAAGAATGAAGTGGCACTCCATTAAATTATCAGCTACCTGCTTTAGAAACATCTCCAGCAAACAAATATGCATAATTAAATTGCAGAAGCGACTGCCACAGAACATTTTAGATGCCAAGATTATAAATGTATTCAAAAAGGTATTAGGCAAATTCATAGAAGAAAGATACAGAAGGGTTATTAAGCACAATTGTCCGAATGCAATCTACCGTTCAGAAAGTACCTAAATCACTGACTGCTGGAACGGGCAAATGAAGTATCATTTTACCCTTGTCCTGATCGTATGCGTTCTTCACAACTGGCCAGTTTAAAGGATGAGAAACTGTGCTAGATGGACCTGTCTTCTGTCAGTTTTCACATTCTTACCGATCTCCTTAAAACTGCTTTATCTCCTCTTTTCCTTTACAGTTTCACAGTTTCAACTAAAACACCCTAGAAATTTAAGAAGTGTTTAGAGATAAAGCCATTAAAAGGCAGAGCCTTTAGAAATTTATGCAAAGAGGTTGAATCTATTGCTTTGCCCAACCATTGACCTGTTTACAAAGAAAAAGCAAAATAAGACTTGGAAAATCTAGCTGAAGCATATTACATTTATTATCTACAGGTATGACAGTAGTTCTTCCAAATTTCCTCCTGTGTCTGCACTATTTTGGGGTGCGTATGTAACAAAATCCTTCCATTTACTTCTCTGGATGGGAACTGAGCTGCACTTCATGAAAAAGTAAATAATAGTACTAACGTATATAAAAAATTTACTGATAAAGACATCCACTTCTCACTGCACTGACAGTTTAGATTGTATGAATGCAGTACTCCTCTTCAAAATAATATATGCAAGCAAAAATCATGCAAGGAGGAATATCAAGGAGTGCTTGCTGACCTTTTAACAAGATCAGTGATGACACACAATTTATTAGCAAAGAATGAACATTGACAACTCTTATCAAAAATCATTGCGGCGATACGAATTAAAAATGAGGGATTTGAAGACTGCCAGATGAAAGAGATTACAAAAATGTACCTAAGTGTAGACACTACAGGATTAACAGATTGTAAAAGAAACCAAAAGGGTTAACAGCCGTCACCCTGCAATATGTAAACGGGGAAAAAAAAAATCTTTTAAACAATAAAAGAAGTCACTTATTGGCTTTATCACCATTCACAGATGATCTTAAGTAATCATTCCCCACCTGCCCCGGGGTATATAAGATTAAAAAAAATAAATCTGCTGTTCTTAAATATTCAGCTTATTTTATTACATTTATCTTTCTGCTGTTACTATAGTAATCAGAATATCAGAAAGACTTACAGGCTTCAGCACCGAAAGGGCACAGAGAGGCAGCTGCATCCTTGCACTGCCTTACGCAACACCAAATCCTAATGTTCCCAGCTTCCACAAGTATATTATGAGAGGGTATTAGGAACATAATGAAAAGACAATGAACATACTATTTACTAATAAAATACACATAATTAATAAATGCAGATTTTAAATAAAATCTTATCTATTCAGCCGAGCTACATCTTAATTCTTAATTTAATTTTATGACTTTCCTCCGTGTTACAAAATCCTCTGCCCATTCACATCCCATGACAACATTAGCAGAGAAAATTCACATAAATCCAGCTCTACCTCATTTGCTCTACATCAACTTTCTAATTTGAAAAATTTATTCTCTATTTTTCCTCTATTGCTAATATCAACCGCTGTCTGCTTTTAAATTTTAAAACTTCACACTTGGGGCAATTACCAAAGGCATAGCATGAAAGATCCTTGAAATACTGCATTTTTATTTTACTGAAAGTTAAATCTTGCACTGTAAAGGAAAGGTTTATATTTATTTGTTAGTTTGTTAAACTAGGTTACATACATAGTATTATTGGGTTATTTAAAAATATCGGGAGTAGATGATTGAATTTTATAATGAAAAAGCCATCCACACTGCACTACAAACTAGAAAAGTGGCCAGTAGTGCCACAATTGCCCAAATGGCAATAATGAAAGGACAGCCACTTCTTAGTTGAAAATCCATAGCCTGAAGTTTCACCTTATCAGTCAAAAGCACCAACCAATGTGTCAAACAGTATGTTCTGCTCTTAATGTTTTGCATGTAATATTCAATAAACTGCAGCTTCTACTGAAACCTTTTTACTGTAAGGATTGAGCTGCATATGATGTAATGCAATAATTTCAGAGATGGAAAAAAGACATCCAAATGCTTGTGAAAACTGGCCCCAGTTTTCAGACTCAGTTTTTCAAGTTCACTTTAATAATTTTGGGTACCTCATGCAATGCCTAGTGTTGCTTTCATCAGGCAAACTCTCAAGTCCTTGACTAGGGTGAGAATCTCTAAAAATCCGATGACAGAACAAAGTACAATAGCCATGAAATTCTGAACCTGTACACTTATGCACCTATGATTTATTCTTTATGCTGCAGATGACAAACCAAGAAAAATGAAAGGAGCAAGAAAACACACAGCACATTACTAATTCGGTGCATTTGCAAAATACTGTTGAAATATTGATGCTGTACTTCAATGTACTAAAAGTGGTCTCAACACAGTGTTTCAGCATTACTGTACTCTTTCAGTATCCCACATCACTGCTATTTTACAGCTAGATTAGGCTGGAATGGTAAATAAGAGAATTTGGGTAAATTTCCTAAAAATAGTAAATGATTTTGGAATTTGAGTCTCTTCTTCAAAAGTCCCCAAGGATTCAGAAGTCTACAGAGAGACCACGTAAAACCTAAAATTAAAAGAAAAAACGAGACCTGTGGGGGAACTCTAGCATTGGGCTGGCCCTCTGGTTTCTTTACGCCAGCAGAAACCAATGTGTGTCAAACAGGATGCATGTCTTGATTTTTACTATTCATCAGTAATGTCTTCACAGCTGGGTTTTTGCCCTATGGAGAGATGAAAAACCACCATCCCCCTTCCTTAGGGGAAGGGGTAGATAAGCAGGGCAGCTTGCCATAAGGGATGCCATTTCTGGCCTCCAGGTGGGAGGGGGATATGTGCTGGCAGCCCACGTCCCACCGCTTCTTCTGGTTTCCCACATTGGGGGGAGTGAGGATCCCTGCCTTGCCACGTCTTGGCTTCTGCTGGGTTTCTGTTGGCAGTGCTGCACTTGCAAATGCTTTTTATCCCTTCGTAAGCCTCTGAAAGGTTGCCAGCCGATGCCCTGACTTAATGTATGGGTGGAAGCAGATACCTGGGAAGTTGCCACCACTGGTAGGACAGCAACTGCCCGAGCCCGTGACAGAAACATGGGCAAGGAGCATCCCTGCCCTTTCTCTGGGATTTAGGCATCTGACTTCTGCACTGCCAACACATAAACTCCTACTATTGAAAGATTCAGATGATCAGATTTCTTCTAGGACCTTAACTGCCACACCATCTCTTTTCAAAAATGTTGGGGACTTTTCCTTCAAAAGGACACAGTCAGAGAAAGAGTAGTTTTAGTTATTAGTTCAATGATTAATTCATTCAGTAAGGGAGAGACCAAGGGAATTTGAAACTAACTTCCCTATCTTCCAGGAACACATCTTAAAAATCATGTTTTAGGCTGTTCCAGGTAGCAAACAGTTCCTTTTACATAGCTTCAAACAGAATCCCCAAAAATAAGCTCGTGTTAAAAAACATTGTGTTTTGCTACATCCCTTGCTTTGTTCTTGCACCCATTCCAAGCAGCACCACTCAGTTTCCTGCTTTCAATTGTGTACATTTTTACCAATTTAATGCTCTGGACTTGAATTGTCCATGCATATGCCTGCCTCAGGTTTAATTAGATTAGAAAATTCCAGCTAAAGTCTTTAGCTAATTCTTAAGAGAAATTTTCTCCCTCCCTCGAATTAAATAAACAGCAGCCAATTTTTTTTCTGTGGTATTTCTGTTACTTTGCAGAAGGAACCTGAAATGTCTCAGAGCTTAGGTCTTGAATCAGGGATAGCCTTTTGCCATGTCTTAAGAAAATCTTCCCTATTACTATCTCTCAGTTCTCCCAAATCCCTAGATTCATTCAAGGTAAGGCTTCCTCGCCAGCAACAAATGAAGCAAAAATCCAACAGTCTCTCACTACATGATCCTTTATCATCCCTGCAACTCACTGAACCTCAACAATACAAAAAGGAAGGAGTCACACAGGAAAAATACTATGGCATAACATAAATTAAAGGTTTGGTTATGGATACAGTCTTTAAAGCACATACCCGAAGGGCTCAAACTATGATTTCACAGACCACCTTAATTTTGGAATTTTGCAACTTCTCGAATTTGAGCTCACAGCCTTAAGAACATTATTGCAACATCGTTTGAGTCTTATTACATATGCAACAGTCTTCCTTTAAGAGTGTTTACCTGCAATAGGAATGATGTGGTGTCACATACATGACAGTCTTTTAAAGATTTACTGTGGATTAAAACTAAAACTATATATATAACATTAGCTTCGATTACAACTACTATGCTACAAAAGAAATGTATTAAAAAACCCGATATACTGTAACTTAGACACATACAACGTAAAATACACTGGTCTGTTTTATGCCTCTTTTCAGGCTGTTTTTAGGCATTTCTGTAACAGACTGAGTGGCCATTTTCTTATCCATCAGTTCCCATCTTCACGTTTACTTAAGCCCAATTAAAGCAAGAGAATATAGGCATGATCCAAAAAGACAAACAGTACACTTAATTAGATAGGTAACATGACTAAATGAAGGTGGACAAGTATCTCCAGCCTTCCATAAGCCTAACAGGAAATCAAACCACGTATTAGTAGGGAGGCATTTTGCACTGTATTTATACAATCAAAGGTACATTTAACAGCTATTAACAACAGAGATCCTCATTTGTTATTCACCTTGTTTATAGGCCTTCAGAATAAGAAAGAAAACAAGACTATATATCATAGCGTTCCAGAAACATTACGACTTCCTTTTATTCACAGTAGTTAAGAGTAAACGGAAAATTCATTTAACATAAAACAAAGCAACATAATTCTGCTAATGCCAACCTCTACTTTCACTCTTTTTAAACTGTCCATTGAAGAAAATGGTGAACCCTCTAGGGCATCAAATGTATGCTACTGGCCAGGGACCTCCCTAATTACTTCTTGCACAGAGATGGGAAATGATCTCTCCAGGCACAATATGAAGAAATACCAGGAAAATCTTGGCCAGGTGATAACAGGAACATAACTCTCTCAAGTCAGCATCTCCCTTTCATTCTGCACCAAATAATACATGTCCTAAAATACCAAGGGCAGTAAAACACTCAAAAAGTTCCACCAAGTGAACCTTAGGGAGGTCTGATAAACCTCGTGGCACAGAAATGAAGGCCTGTGTTTATAACTACACACCACATTTCCAAGTTCATGGTACTCGGAAAGTAAAGGGAAGACCAGCCTTCAGTAATTCCAGAGCAAAGCTTCAAAGCTGTGTATTTTCATAGACAGGAATATATATTATGTTTTGTGTTTATCTGAACGGTTTCTACACTGAACTGTACCGGGTGACCTGTACTATTCCAGTAATTCACCTCTGATCTTATGTCAAAATTGGGAAAAGTACTGCATCTCTTGAACTTGGAACCACAAAATAATTTAGCTTGGGAGGGACCTCTGAAGGTCTCAAGTCCAACCCCTGGCTCACAGCAGGGCTAATGCTGAAGTTGGAGCAGGCTGCTCAGGGCTTTGCACAGTCAAGGCTTGGACATCTTCAAAGACAGAGGCTCCAGGGTCTCTCTGGGCACCTGCCTATTTCACTATCTCATGATGAAATTTCTTCTCCTGCTGCCCAGGAGGCAGTTTGTTGTCCTAGACTTGCTATGGCAGTCTCTCATCCTTCCACTGGGCACCTCCATGAAGAGTCTGACTCCATCTTTTCTATAACAACTCATCAGGAAGCTGAAGGCTGCAATGAAATCCCCACTGCAGCCAGCATGGTCTTCTCCTAGCTGCACAAGCCCAGCTCCCTTGCTGTCCCAGCCAGTCCCCAAACACCTTGGCCAACCTCCAAGGGGCTCTCTGCAGTTTCTCAACAACTTCCCTGTGCAGGGGAGCCCAAAACCCAGACTCCAAATGCAGTCTCATGACTACCACCCTGAGCAGCAACGTTTTCCCATCGAGTATGAAACATGAGCAAAGAGAGAAAAACCCTCTCATTCCACATATGTGCCCATTACTGCTCTGGAGTAAGCACTGAACTCCTACTTCAAAAGCCCCTGTCCCACATCTCAACACAGCTCCTAGTAATTTATTTTTATTTGTAATTTATCTGCCTTCTGCTACCTTTGGTAGCTCTGCAATGAGTACATTGTTAATTATATAGAAGACCAGACCACTATCTTACATACGTATCTGGTTTTGGATGGATGATTTTATTCTGCACTCCATAACGTTGCACTGCTATTCCTGATTGGATCCCAACCTCAACCTCAGTATAATTCTGCTGGCACCTACCTTCAAGGCTTGCAGCGTAAAACTCACAATTGATCTCGACTTTGGGAAGCTGCTTCTAGCTGCAGTATCAAGAATGCTCGCAATGCACATACACTTTTATTTGCAAGCAGGATTGATTTCTCTGTCCAATAAATGTTGAACCCCCGACTGACTTTCTTCAGATGAGGGAAAGCTGTTTCTGTGTTTGAACTTTTAGTCTACATTTCCCCAGGAGAACTAAACTCTTCAAAGTTCCCATTTTCACTTAGCTTTAGCTACAGATACTTTTTCTGTGATGATTCCCTAATGTCCAAGTCACAGTGGAGGTGCTTTTGACGAGGAAAATGGCTGACACTACATTTTCAACCACATGCAGTGAATCACCAGTTCTTCCTCTTTAAAAAAAACAATGCAAACCAAACAATCCTTCTTTGATATTGCTCACTACTTTGGGACCAACCTCATACGCATTAATTATTTAGGAATTCCTAAATCAAAGAAAGACTATTAAGATGGACAGCGACAAAGCGCCTTCTTCTCCAAGAAAAACATTTCAGAAACCTCCAGTAGATTGAGTGGTAAGTTATTTTTTCGTCATTCTTTTCCCATTTTTTTCTTTCTTTTTTCTTTTTTTTTCTTCAAGAGCACCCATATCCTATTGATTATATCTCATTTTTACCTCTGGGGAAAAAAAAAAAACAACAACCTTCTGGGATAAGCAGATGACATGACCCCAGTTTGACTGCCTGTGTATTTGCTTAAATTTTGACTTTACTATCTTGGAATAAACACTGGGCGAATGGAACAGAAATTGAATTAAACTCATCAAAAGCAAAGCACTAAAACACAAACTTAAAATATGAAGGAACACACATACTCAGAAGGAATGGTTCCTTGGTTGATCCTCCTTTTTATCTGAACGCATCATAAAAGAAGTTACGTTTCATTACTGAAAAAACATTTGGGCTTCTTTCATGGTTGCAAAGAAGGGTAATTAAGACTGTCAAGCAAACACATTGAACAGCTGTATATTGTTAAGAAAAGCACCATTATATGACTGCGCTGAAAGCAACTGGCAATTTAAACATTCACATTTCCTAGAAGTTAGATATTTTTCCAAGCTCCAGTAGATAATGAAAAATGTTTTCTTCTATAAATCTTGGTTGTGTATCAGTCATATTTCAAGGCAGCAGGATGGCCCTAGTTTGAGAACACATCCACATACATAAGGAGAAGTGGATGACAGTATCAAAGCTTCGCCAATTGAAAACTGAGTCACTGAAAAAAACCCAAAACATTTAAGCTACTTATTAAGCCAGAATTAGTTACAATTTTCTTAAGATTGCAGGTATGCCTAAAAATCAAATAAAGACAGAATAATCCTTCCAGCCTGCACTGAAAAGGACCGTTAAAGAATACTTACTCATCGAAGATCAGGTCTGGAGCAAAATACAGAAACTGGCTGTTTGTATGTTTGTACGATCTCCAACTCAAGGCAAACGATGACAGACACATCCATGAATACTGAATTAAAGTAATTTGGTCCTCGAGAGGCAAGTTTCTAAATCCTAGAGATCAAACCAGAAAATACCCATGAACTACACTGCACTCTACAATGGTTGGCCAAACCAGCACTGAATACATTGCTCATTATTTTTCTAGTATTAATGAACAAGAGCAACACTCCCGCAAAGTATACTTCTGAAAAAACAAAACCATAATTTTTCATCCCAGTGACAAAACATGTTTTCTTCTTAAGAGGCTATTATTCAAAATGAAAGCTTTTTAAATATCGATCACAGAGATATGAAACAAACATTACATAAATCAAAAACCCCAACAATCTTCTCTCAGATGTTCATCGCACACGCCCCTGTGAGGGTTTTCAACACAGCCCACAGATTAAAGAAGCAATTTGTCAAGCAAATAGTTCATTATGCTAAAAGAAACAGTGAAAAGAAATTTCACCGAATGCCTTGTGGTCCTACCTGGAAGTATCTTTGCCCACTTCACCACCTGAATCATCTGCTTGCCAGCCAGGCGGTTTAAGGTGGAAAGCAGGTACTCCGCTGTGTCTGGCTTCGAACTGTCGTATCCTGCATACACAATCTCCGGTTCAATGCTTTCAAGGATCTTCACAGGAGAGGGAGTAAGTGCTGGTGAGATAGCAGACATGTGGGGGACAAGTGCTGTGTTTACAGAGGGCTCAGTCACAGGTGCGATGTACGTCGTCCCTTCCTCAGGGCTCTGGGGTGGTGGCTGTTGCCGCTGCTGTGGCTGCTCCTCATGCATCCCTTTCAATTTCCCCAACTTTTTGGACTTCCGGGCTGTGAAGATAAGCAGCACAAGAACCAGGTCAGTACAGAAAGCCAGCATAACCCTGGCTTTATAGAAAATGGAAGCAGAAGTATCATCTCAAAGTTCTCAAACAAAATAGGTGCAAGACCTTAAGAAATACTTCACTGCCTGCAGCATTGTTACACTGGAAAAAGGACCGAAAGACACATATAAGCTCATTTTCATTGCTTTATTGGATGTTTTTATAAGTGACAGAGTGTCCAGTATCTGTCTCTATACAGACATGCATAAAACATCCTAGTTACTGTGGTTGGTGCCCATTAAACATTTCAGAAGCTTACCTGGTTTGTAGCTTAAATGAATCACTTATCACCTACAAGTCTGCAACTCATGTTCCCCATTGCATTTGGTCATCAAAAGAAATCTCCCTGGCAATGCCTAAAATTAGCAGACCTGGAGCCCTCTTAAGCTTTTGAGTCCTAGTGCCGACACTGGCTGCGCCTCAACTTGAAATGCAGTCAATCCATTTTGAACAGCCTGAGCTAGTCAAATCCCTTTGCTTTTGCTGCTTTGATACTTCCATAAGAGCTTTGTCTCCTTCTCTTGAGCAGTTCTGAAATAACACTAAAAATATTCACCCAGTTAAAGAAAAACACTGAACTTTGCATAACACCTTTTTCACGGCTATCAACATTTCTCTAATGATTTGCCTTCCCTTTTTTTTCCTTTTCGTTTTTTCTTTAATGCTACCCTCCCTACTTCTCCTTACTAAGTATTCTTAGAAGACAGCAACGCTAGTGTGCTTCCACTCTTTGCAGAGATGCCAGCCATTCTCTGTGGTTTGCCTTCCCAACCTTGCCACGTGAAGCACAGGTATATAAGCAGGCAGAAAGCCCTGCTCCTGCCCCAGCAAAATGATCTTGTAGCATGAGGAAAGAATGGCAAATAAAAAGGAAGACAATTAAGTTAAAAAAACACACTCAAAAAAAAAAACAAAACAAAAACCCATCACCCCGCTTTTTGCAATAGGAAAACATAACTAAAATAATCTTTAAAGTCAATAAATAATGAACTAAATTTAAATGTTTGCAGCTCTTTCAGAATAACTTCTCTCAAGTATAGTCTTTCTTATCTATCTGTACACAGCTAAAGCCCTTGTCTGGACTTTTATCTTCCTGTCTCTTAATTATTGCAACATCCCTTTTACTGGCATCAGTAAATACAAGTCTGTCTCACTCCTACTTAAAATAATACTGCAAATACCCTTCTTAGTCCATGCCCTGTTCCAAGTCTATCTCCTCAAGTTTCTTCCCCTGTCACCAGTTCCCATCCCTATCTTTCCTTAAATACAGTGCCTTTTCTGCAGTTTCAGGATCCTTTCTGGCCAACCTCCATCTCACTCCTCCTCTCTTTTCTGTTATTGAAACATTCTCTTCCACCCCAGCTCAGCATGCCATGTCACTGCCTCCGGGGAAGTTTTCAAAGCTCGGTCTATGGGCTTCTTCCTACTCCTCTTACTACGGTGCAGAAAACTCCCCACAAGGATCCACAGAACTACCTCATTACTCTTTTAAAAACTCCTTAAAACCCACGTTTTAAGAAACGCCTCCTCAACAGCGGAGCTGCTGCTGCCCTGAGACCATTGCTGGCGACATTCAGCCATCAATTTTACTGTTTCCTTGAAATTGGGGCTGCCTGCCCAGAGCCAGCGGCTGTGACTGAGCTCATAGCGCCTGCAAGGCAGGATACAGACGCCCAGGGTCCAGGACAATGCACGCCCAAGCACAACAATAGCCTGTTGTTTTCAACACTTCCTTGCTGGGACAGTACCTTGAACTCTGAGGAGCTGGATCATCCCAAGATCCAAAAGAAAAGCTTACTTGTTAGGATAAACGTGGGATACTGCTATAGAAAACAGCAATGTAACCACTCATATACAAGACCTTAAAGGTGCCCAGCCTGACAGCCGCTCCTTGACTATCACCTTCAAAACCCGAACACAATTCATTACTACTGCAGCACGTATTGCACCGAGCAGTAAAGTGCAAAATCTGAACATCAGTTTGGTGTCGTTTCTATCACACAATGAAAGAAGGATCTTCCTGGCTGATTTCAGCATCAACTTTGCTCAGGAGATCTACAGAGAGTGTCAGAGATCTTTTGTAACTTTCATCACTTTTCCTTCAGAGAACTGGACACCATTTCATTAATTCACCTACAGAATGTATGTCTGCTTTCAACAATTTCTTAATTTCTCTATGCCTGCAAACTTCCAGACCAAGAGAGACGGGTTGAATTTTTTAATAAAAGGATTAGATATGCAAATAAAAATGTGCCAGTCCCAATAAAATTTAGTTTAAAATTCTGTTGTTCAATTATCCACACGTACTTAACAAAAACTTCCTAATTACCTGAAGTACCAGCACAGATTACATAGGGAACCACAGGAATCGCTGTCATTTGAGGTTATAACGAAGAGGTGAGACAAGTATCTGTCAGAAGTTTCACTGCAGCTGATTCTGTCTCAAGAGACAGAACATACAAGAAGACCCTTATAAAAGTCCCTTCCAATCCTATTTCTTACTCATCTATTACAAAACTCTTAAAAAAGCTCATTCAAACAATGAAGCACTACTGAAGGATTTTTCATCCTCCAGTGCATCAAGTTACATGGATGCTGACATCCATTCTTCAAGATGCAATTTCCGTTCCTAGTACCCAAAAAGCCATTTTACAAAGCAGCAGCTGATCAGACATTTTGTTAAACAAGCTTTTTCCTCACTCTGCAAAATAAAACGGAGAGAGTTACAGGCAAAGCAGACATTGTGATGAATTTAATTCTGAAAAGTAAGTGAAAATGCTGCTGTTCCCTGTTTGGTGTAGTCGCACCTACATCATGACATCCTGGTGAAATCCTTGTGAGCATTAAATATAGTTTGCTTTTATCTTAGAAAGGCAAAGCTGAACTTACACAATTTTCAACACAATAAAAGCAAAGCAAGGATGGCCAAGTTCAGCAGAATACCTGATGATGAGTTAACGGAGCTATTGGCCACTGAAAAGAGAGTTTAAAAATAAGCCTGAGGGAGTGGATAGAGATTAGTGTTTGTTGTTATTATTCATTAAGTTTTATCAGGCACTATTTTTTTTTTCTGTTATCAAAACAGGATTAAAAATTAAGAACTTTACATATCTTTCATGTTTGCAGAGGCAAAAAAAAAAGCATTCTTACCATAACTACACCAGAATAAGAAACGTGTTAGTTTACCAACTCCATCAAGTATCTAGCAACACAGATAACTGATTACATATTAAGACATAATTTCGGATGTTCTAGTCTCTAAGAGTTTTTCATTATAAGAAAAAGGAAATAACATTCTTCCATGTATAATACTGGCATAAAAACGTGTTTTAGTTTCATTTTCTCCCATTATAATCCCTTTAAAATGAAGCTGAGAAAAACATTACTGCTTGACAGTCATGTTTACAGTGAAGAAAACTGTATTTTTCATTTGGCTTCATGCCAGCACTGTAGCTCAACTGGTTTGGTAACTCCCACAGAAACCAACAACTAAAGATTAAATACAAACTCTGAGCAGTACATACTCCAAGTCGGTCTTTTGAAGCTGTTTTTCACATTTGCTCTCTAACTTCACTACGAACTGTAAGACCGACAAAGCCATCTCTGAATCGCTGGGTAAAAGCCATGCTCATCAGGACTGCCATGTGGAAATGTTCCAGAAGTCACAGGCTCTCCACGAAAACCAGGGGATGCAGCATGCATCGGGCATTTCATGTGGCGAAGCTGAAGTCTGAAGCTTATTTGGGGTTAGGACAAGACTTTCATCCAAATGGTTGCACAGCCAGTGACTGCATATTATCTCTAATTGCAGGACTTCTTGCCCTTCCTATTCAGTGTTACTGCAGCCAGGACATCGTATTATAATCCTTGAATTTTTAAATAATCTGAGATAGAGTAACAGTTGCAGAAAAATAAACAATAGTGAAAGACATGCTGCAGATATACCTGAGGTTAACACCTCAAATATCTGACACGACTTGTTGAATAAGTATTTTAGAAGGTCTTGTACGTTGCAATAACAATAATGAAAAACTAAGTGAAGCATCTGAAAAGTCACATAAAGTTGGACTTTAAAAAGGCACATCCAACAGACCTCCTCTGTAGCTCTAACAATAAATTACAGTATAACAGAGGAATAAGTAAGCTACAAGTCTGACCACAAATAGCAGTCCCTGTTCCTCTGGAAGCAATAGGCAAAGTTTTCCCTGGATTTAATATGAGCAGGCCTGTGTCCAGCACATTCAAAGAAAAGGCTGCAAATTCTGCAAAACCACACCTTGTTCCACATGCTTGGAAGATCTCAATGAGAGCAGCCTGCAAACACCAGCTTGCTTGTTTATCACCCTCCATGCGAGTCCCACCTGCCAAGAAAGGGACGATGGTATTGCTGCAGAGGCACCGAGGAAGGCTGAGATGCCATATTAAAACCAGTTTAACGGAGTCTTGAGCACTGTTAAGACTGTAAGGCAAATTAGTATCTTTCGCCCCTTACTACAGCCTCAGCCTCATGATCTAGCAAAAAGATGGGACTTAATAATTTGAAAACAGCTACTGGCAGGAGCCTGGGGTGAATTCAGACTTGTACAACTGATTCC
Source organism: Burhinus bistriatus (assembly GCA_013397275.1). Classification (NCBI taxonomy): domain Eukaryota; kingdom Metazoa; phylum Chordata; class Aves; order Charadriiformes; family Burhinidae; genus Burhinus; species Burhinus bistriatus. Next base: position 172,336 of record VYXH01007739.1, on the reverse strand, counting down.
TTAGTATTGACCCTTCATCTGTAAGGCTACTGTCACAAAACCACAACAGGGAGGACTGTGATTCCAGTATCTGGAGTTTTCGTGCCATCTGTAAAACACTGAATAGGCTTCTGGTTATCTGCAACAGTGAGTGCCACTCTAGGTCAAATAACAGGACATTAACTGGATGTGATCCTATTGTAAATTGTTTTCTGAATACAAATTCATGTGAACATCAGCTACAAATCTATGGCATTGCTGATTTTTAAAGGTGAAGTTTGAGGTTTTAGGGTAGTTATAAGACAGGTAAGCTACTATACGCTCTTTTTAAAAATACTATAGTAAACTTGTACATGCTATACAAGTTGGGTCTAGTGGGAGCTAGTCTATACTCCCTTTGCGGTCAGCGAACATACACAAATTAAGTTATGGACTCCCCACAGTCACACATCTCATAACTGTTTTTCATAGGCTCAAAATTAATAATTTTCTTCAGCATTATTGTTAAAAAAATGCAATCCCAAAATGCCAAAGAACAAAATGCTATCAATAGTAGGTAAAAGAATCCATAAATATTATGATTTAGCTCAGCAGTTTTATAACAGAGTAATATCTTGTTTGCAGAATTGTATTGATGTTCAAATTCAGCAAGTGAACAACCTAAAATGCTCTGCAAATTCATAGTGGCATCCAGTGCTCTAAAGCAAAATCTGAAGTTTAGAAAATTATCTATAGTTTAACGTAGAGTGAATTACAAGACTTGCAATGATAATCCCCTGGAACTGAATATTTTTTAAAAATATGATATTCAGAGCTTGCCTTGCTACCAATTATTACTTGCTTAGCTAAAGACATGATATAGACGACTAAGAGCTTTATTTATCACATATGTAAAGCTCCACTAGAGCCAGGATCAAACTGATCCTGACCCAACAGATCTTTATTCTATCCATGTTGCAGAACATATTTGAATCAGTAAGTGATATCAAAAGCACATAAGAACATATGCTACTTCTAGTGTAAAGCAGAGAACATTGGTGGAAGGGGAAAGCAGCAATTTGAGTAAATACATGTAAAAGAAAATGGGAAAAAAAAATCACAGTATGTACTTCAAATAAGATATAATTTGGGATTATTTCAAAGTATGTACAGTACTACCAGTGATCTAGGCAGTCTAAAGGTAGACAATATGTTGCCACACACATTCCGACCACCGTTAACTGTGCTGGCTCTGTACGCTGGCTCTGTACACCACGCCAGTGTACACATGCATTTCAAATACTTGAGCTCTTCCATCCAGGTCCCAACCTCATGGCTTGAGCTCCACACCTGAGCTACAACCACCACCTCCTTCCCAACCTCAACAGCTGTCAGCTTTCTCCCTTCCACCCCACGCCAAATGCTTGAAGGCTTTCCTCCACACTCTGCCACTATCGCCCGCCTCTCCTCTCCAAAAGCCACCTACAGCACCTCACTGCACCAGAGTCACCAAAGGATCATGCTGCCAATTCTCCATGTGAGGCAGCCATAACAGCCTTTGGGTAGACTCTCCTGAGCCTTCACCAAGCATACGTACTTTGTCACTTGCTTCCACCTTTGTATAGATAAATCTCCATCAAAATGCCACTTTCTCCTCCTCTGAATCTTTTCATCATGTTTGCCTGGTGCCTTTGCCTCACTTACTTCAGTGAGCTGACATCTGTTCTCATTAGCTATTTTACTGCTACCACAAATAGTGTTTCCCTTCCCCCAAATCTGTTGTATCTTGACATATATGAAAATTTTGAGCTATCTTGGTACAGACATTTTTTCACTTAAGCGTCTAGCACAATGGGTATGAGATTTTGCTGAGAAATTTCTAGATAATAATACAGACATTTTATATATATATACACATATGCACGCAAATGCATGGAATAAAGTGAAAGGCAGTAATGCAAACAAGATCTTACAGCATCATCCCATTCACTCTACAAAGTACATTCAGGCATGCACCCTTTATTCTTCAGGAATCAAAGAAGGGAACAACCAAGACAGGACCCTAAATCTTCCATAAACCAACAACACACTCTGGGAAGCAAAACACTGCTTTTCAGGTAGAACTGCAGTAGATGAAGAACCTCAAAATGTGACCCCGAGCGTTGTCGCATGCGTAAGAGGAAGCGCCAGTTACAAACCTGGGAGACACACGGACAAGCGGATGAGTCACTGGTTTGACTGGACAGACCAAGGGGAAGAAGCACATGAAAAGCAACTACTGAAGCAGGGGACAAGACGTACAGGGACTTAAAAGGAGAGCACAAGATTACCATGTAAGACACACTACCAACAAGACTTTGCTCTTGCAAAGCAGTGGCCTTTCAAGGGTGATTTCTGCAGTGGCGTTTGGGACATGCTGAAGAGACCAAGTAGTTCGTCTGAATATACAAAGAAAGGAAGACTGCAGCTGGTGAGGAAGAAAATAAAGGTCTGGCCTTCACATAGCAAAATAAATTCTAAAATCTGTTTCTGTGACCCAGAGGAGACAGAAAGTGATAGAAAATGGTATCACTTGCTGTGAGCTTGAGGAATCAGTAGTTTAATTAACAAAGCAATGAAAATTTCCTAATTTCTTATCCTCCACCAGCAGAAGCAAGCTTTTACTGAAGAAGCGCAAAGCCAATGATTCAAGTTCAGTAGAATGAAATGGTAGGAATAACTGAAATAATGACATAGGTTGGCACTGCCAACATCATTCACAACTGCTCACTAATTAATAAGCAACACTTTAATCTGACAGGATTGGACATCTTCAAGACAAGGAATAAAGACACATGAAGTCTGATCTATGGGTATGCCACATTTTATTTGCCTTCAGTCAGACCCTGCAAAGATCCAGGCACATCCATGAATGTTATTCTTGTTCTTGGTTCACATTCAGTATACTGAAAAGGGAGGTAGAGCATGGATGAAAGAAAGTGCTTCTAATGCACATTGTAATCTACATAATTGTACAGTATTTTCATTGGGTTCATTTAAACATATTTTGGTTCTTTATTCTAGCTGAATTTAAACTACTAATAAAACTGACTGTAACTAGGTAAATATTTCCTGCTTATTACTTTGCTTACTTACACGCCAATTTCAGAAGTGTCTGCATTGTGTTTTGTTTGGAACAGATTCTAATAAACAATGCAGTGCAATGCTGCTCCAGTACAGCATTGTAAAGCACAGAAACAATATATGTGAAGCAGTTTATCCTCTTGCTTTGAGCAGGATCAACTATGCTTTGCCCAACCCAGGACGTTATTAATCTCCAATAAAGGGAATTCTGCAATATCCCCCATCTTCCTCCCACATCTAACCACTCAGTTTTCCTCCAACATCTACATCACATCATGTTTTCTGCAGTAAAGTTGATTTCTCTTCATCATTCCCCCAGTGGCCATAAAGAACAACTTATCATTCCTGTCCCCTCTTTTACACCACTTTTTGTATTGGAAGACTGGTATCATGGCCTTCTTAATATGTTTCTGTCTTCTACACTGAAATAAATTGTGTTTCTTCAAGTCTTCCTTACAGATTTATGTTTTTTTCTAAGCTGCTTATTATCCTTGTTCTTCCTTGGGCAGTCTCTAGTCTGTATACACCTTTCTTCAGGCACATGATACAAAATTTCAGGAAAGAAGATTCAGTTTAGATGTTAAGGAAACCTTTCTAAATGTAAAGGTCTGTGAAAAACTGGAACAGGTTATCAAGAGACACAGCAGAGACTTCCACACTGGAGATCTTTAAGAAGAGCTGACAGATGTGTCCATCAGGCAGGACACAGGTACCCCTAATCCTACCAACTGGTACAGGAACGTAGGTGATAATTTCATAAGGTTGCCCCATCCCCACCACCCTGACCAGCAGTGCTGAAAACCAGACACAATCATCAGGCCCACACTTGCCACCTCTGACAAGAACAGAGTAATGCCTTAGTATCAAATGAGACTTGCCTATTTTTGCAGCAATTTTACATCGCTGACTCTAAATTTAATGTACAGTCATCATGCAGCCGTGCTTCTTTCTTCACTGCGGTCTCTAAACAGCTGCTCTCAGGTATTTCACTCTTGAAGACCTCAACTTGCACTTCTCAGCATAACCCTCTGCACTTTACTGAAAATGCCATCGTATTGGTTTCAGACACTAGAACTGAAGACGCTTTTGAATTCGGATTCTGGCCACAGAGGAGAATTTCCAAATCTGTACATTTACATATTTACTCTCTACTTTGTTATGCAAGTAATTACTAAAATTGTAGACCCAGAATTGACCCTCAACAGGACCCTACTTCAGATGCCCCTCCACTGTGACAGCAAACCACTCACAGCTACTTTTGGAGAATGCTATTTCAAGTAATTACGTGCCCACTTAATGAGAAATCTTATCATATTTTAATGAGAACTCTGCATTTCCTTCTGATTATACTTATGGCTAGAGATATTGAGCAGTGAAATACAAACACCTACAGGGAGGTGGCATCTCACGACAGCACTTGCACACATCTCACGGAACAGACACGGTTCCTCTGCAGTGCGCTGGGTTTTGCACGCAGGGTTCAGGACTCTGGATCCATAGCCACAGAGATCTGCTCACAGGGATAGTCTTTGTAGCACGGATAAAAGAAGCACACTTGCAAAGATGGCACAGAAGCCATCTCAGTTGCCTCAGAAAAACTAAGGTGAAAGCCCAAATCAAATGTCGCGTATTTTGAGGTCTGACTCAATGATGAAGCTCAGGTTACCTACGCGTCTGATGAGTGGGACAGTGACGTCCTCAGCAATCAAGAAGGGGAGGCACTGGGGAGGATTTGGGTAAGAGACAGAGAGAATTAATCCCTTTTTAAGCTGTGCCAGGCTTCAGGCTATGCATTCATGAAGAGATAGCGGACAAAAGTGACAAAAGAAAGCTGAGTTCCAAAGTGCAGTTTACAGGAATATTGAGGTTGTCAGGGAAAATGTCTAACACATTTGCTTGTTTCTCAGCAATCCTCAAAGTGATAATTAATTGAAAAATAACAGTTTCATAGGGGTACTCCTCCCCGTGTGGGAACAACTTTTACCAAATGCCAATTAGTGGTTTCCTGTTAAAATCAAATCAAGCTGTTTTTGATAAAGCTTTTTAATGAGAAATGGCTAAAGTATGAAAATTTCCCCCACATCTATTTCATATAAAATCCCAAACTGACATAATACAGTCCCACAGCTAACATTTTTGGTATATAAAACTCCCTCTTGTACTTCTTCATTAATTTCAAAAGAAATGTATTTACTAAATATTTAAATCATCCAATAAACAAAGCCTTAAAAAAGCTTACAAAAGAAAATTATAATGTTGATGAAAGCCAATTTTAATCAGGCCTTTTCAGATGCTCCCAAAACTCACATTTTACTGATTATTTATTCATTCTTCAAATGTATGGCAAATTCAATGATTTTTGAGCTAAGCTTTGTCTACTAAATGCATCAGTAGTTCTTACTATTCATCAAACAGATTTAAAGACTAGCAGTAAAATACCAACAATGAACGCGAAGAGTAGGTCACCTACAGTTCCAGTATTTGTCGCCTACAACTCTAAGACACCTGCAGCAATGAAACATCAGCAGCTTGAACTGCTAGCATTGGTAATAATTTGGTTAAAAACAAAGTTAGGGAAACTTTGGAGAACAGATTTTGAAATCTTCCACTGTACCAGACTGAATGCTCTTGGCTATGATCACTGGTTTCTGCCTTGTGCCAAGCGACAACCTTCCTCCCAAGACACCCATTCCCGTCCAACCTTCTGCAGGCGTTGCTCATCCAAGTCTTCTCTCTTGCTTTTATTTGGGTTGATACCCAATGCTAAGTCTGTTCCATGATTTATGTGCCCTTCATCCTGATCATAACAGTACGCCATCTCAATTGCCTCTGATACTGTCCTGTAGACGTTTACTGTGTGTGAAATTTCCTCTTTGTGTTTACACTGGAGACACAGGTACTCAACAAGCTTTTCAGTTTTTCAAAAGCGTTGATAAGCAATCTCTGCTGCAGCACCTCTCATCCTGTATCTTGAGTGCACATGCTTCCACTCCATACTGAAGAGTGTTCCATGTTTTAAATGCTTCATTTTTGTTCTTGCACTACTGTTACTAGAACTCAGCTTGGTAAGTGCTGCACTTCCCTCTGTGGTCTTTCTGGTTTACGTTGTAATGCACCACATTCCCACTTTTATTTTTCCCAAGTAAGAAAAATTTCGAGATACTTCCATCTCCTCACCTGTATGACTTCCATATCCCCAGTTTTTATCAACTCAGATTTCTCTCAAGTGATCTTATTTCTAATACATTCAATGCTGCTGGTCTGTCCCTCATCTTCTAGAAATCATCTACTCTGCTTCCCGGAACAGCAACGCTATCTGTGAAATACAAGCTGGCTGTTTATCTTCTGCAGTTGTCTCAGCCGTATTTTTCACCATCCAGTTCATGATTAGTCATTAAAACCAAAAAAGAATATAACCATGTTAATCTCCTGCTTTAATAAATCACCCTGAACATTAGTGAAACACCCTGTAAGTGATATTAACCACCTTTCCAGGGAAAATGCAAGTCTGCAATATTACCCGTATGTATCATCTGAATCATGAAACCGAGTATCTCTTTGTGACTGACAACATGGCACATTTCTAAATTCTCCTGAAGTTGAAGTAGCTGTGTATGAGATGTCAATAATGACTAAAATTGAGACATGCCTCTCTAAGAGGATGTCTAAATGACATGACTGAATGTGCTTGGGTCCACGTGCAGACAGAGCCAGAAGCCACATGTGGGTTTCCTCAAGCTCTTTCTTTCCAGTATGACAACTGCATGGTTTTGAGGGCAGGAGAGTTGCCCCACATCAGTATCTTCTCTGCTCCCTACTGACAAAGCCCCTTACTGTCCATTTGGGATGGACTGGTCTTGTGAGCTCAGGTTCTACAGCCTTCCTCCTCTTGCGCCTTCTGCAGGCATCTTATGCAGGGAAGATGATTTCCGTTACTAAAACGTTACAGTGTTGGGGGAAATGGTAAAACTGATGGCAGAGAACCACAAAAGCACACAAATCACCAGCACGAATTTGCAGGAAGATGTGTGTTACTGGGTGGTTCCAACCGGTGCCTTCACCTTGCGTTCGTCTTTGTTAAACACCACCTTCTTGCCTGTTGTGTATTTCTAAGGCTTAAATGTGCTTAACATTTCCTTCATAACCTGCTGTGGATTGTTCCTTCTACTAACACTGAACTCTGAAGTATGCTTTTTGAGACAGGTATCCTTGCCACTTCTCACACTTATTTTAGCAAAACACAGACACTAAAAATGGAAAGGCATGCACTTGGGAATTGGTGGGGAAAAAAGCAGGAAACAAGACTCAAAACAAAATACAAGTTACTAAGGTAATTCTGAAGCAAAGTACATATGAGAGGACAAGGGGAAAGAACAACAGATTCACGTGCTAAAGCACAATCTGTGATTGAATAAATTTTCCTTGTGACATTATCAAAGTAAACCACAGCGCTAGAGTCAATTTAAAACCTGTGAAGTGCCAAAGTAGCAGACAATCAAAAAAGCGACATAATGTCAGAAGAAAGAGCATGTGAATTGTGTAGTCTTAGCATCATTGCTTCTTCAAAACATACCGTCACACAGAGGACAGAGATACAGAATAGCTCATTCAATGAAGATCAGCGATGTCAAAATCTAAAAAGTCTTTTGGTACACGGAAATAACATTTTCACATTTTTTTGTTTTGCACACAAATTATCTAGCTTAACTCCACTTACCTAATATTAATCACAGTCTGGAAGACACCTGGGACAGTCACATGATCCATCCTCTTGCTCAGACCAGAGCCAACTGTACCCTCATCACTTCTGACAAACATTTGTCTCATCTGATCTTTAAGATGCCCAGTGACAGACATCTTCCCCAGACTCCCCATTCGAGTGCTTCCCTGGCCTTACGGTAACAGATACTTTTCCGTTCCTCACTTACATCTTCCTTGCTGCTTTTTACTTCTTGTCCTGCTTTTCACAGACATGGAAAGCAGATCATCTCCTTTTTCTCTTTACCAATGCTGTTGCTAAAGCAACACTTGTTGCCTCTCTCTTCAATTTTCCCTCCAGCCTTTTTTTGGACTAAACAATACAAAGTAATTCAATCTGTCCCCACCAGTCCAGTTCTAAAGACTGCTAATCACTCTCATTGCTCTACTACAGGCTCTTCCAAATTGGTCCCCAGCACACTTGGAGGCAACTGACGAGGGTTTTAACAAAACCCACTATTCAGCATAGTGAGCCCACCATACTTTGGCCAAGGTTGTGTCAGGCATGGCAAGTTAAATCTTCATGCCCTCTTACTCAGGTGGAAACTCTCTGAAGCAATGACTTGGCGGAAGCTAGAAGGACAAGTTCCTCCTGCTCCTACAGCTTCTCGCAGTGATGGGGAAGTGAGTAATGGAAATGCACCCCCACAGACCACAGTGGGAGGTTTCAGAAGGGCTCTGGTTGCCACCAGCAGCTCTGGAAAGAGGAACGGGGGACACAGGCATGCCTTCATAGCCAGGACCACACTTTTGGACTTAGAGCACTGTGAAAGGAAGCGTGATATTTTGGTGACTCAGGAAAAAACAAAACATCCCCAAGAGCTGTGTGTAACGAATTTCAGAAACACTGAAGCACTCAGGTCTGGTTCAGCACAGTAAGACAAAGCAATGAACAGAGGTGTTACAGGCTTGCTTGCTTTTATGCATCGGTATGAGCAACAAAGATAAACATTTCGGGATCCTCAGGAAAATAGGGTTTTAAATTTAAATGCCCTACAAGACAGACAAGTGGTGTACCAGGGCATGGGGGTACTGGGTCCTGGGGAGTCAAGAGGCCACAAACTTCATCTACCCTGGGAGCATCCTGGAGGTGAATGCTGGAGCCCTGACAACAGACAGGAAAGCTTAAAAGCTCATGGGCACTGCATAGAGGATCCACGCAAGCCAGCCAGCGAATGCCTGGCAGAAGGCATCCAAGCATGAGTCGCTGCTGTGCTTCAGTCGTATCACCTAACAACAACACAATGGTGGGAGAGTTTTTTGCACCTCTTCTGGGAGGACCTAAACCCTCCTCTCAGAAAGTTGTGATTGCCTGTCTCCATTTTGTGTTTTGAACCAAAGCAAGACATCACGTATAGAACATGAACTGTTCAGGAAAGAGCAACCTCTGAGCCTGTACAGCGAGTGCTGTATACTGCTGAAATCAGACAAAACCCTATAGGGCCCACATGCACAGTGGCACCATGTGACACAAGGCAAGCTGGGACACGCACTTCTGGCAGGAGCCCAGAGAAGTTGCAGCTCCTTTGTGAGGCTGGCAACCAAGGGTGTTATGCCATGAATGGTACGATAGAAGGTCCAGATAAAACAGGGAAGTGTGGAGTTCAGCAGACCCATGCCAAAAGCCTGAAAGGCTGTTCCTGGAGAAAGACAAACGTTGCTGGCAGCTGGGCGCTCGTCAGAAGGCAGAGCTGAAGCAAAACTTGAAAAAACAAAGGAGAACTGAGAACATGAACCTGATTAGGAGTTTGATCAAGGATTGCTGGATGCAAGCTGTGTGCTTTTGGACTACTGCAGTGCATCTTCTTGAGCTGCCACCACATATGAAATAAAATCATCAGCAAAATGCAAATTACAAAGACACGCTTTCAATACCATTTTTTTAATCGATGCCTGAGAGATTACTCTGACATTACCAGCCCTCTTCAAAATTCTGCATTTTTAATCATTATTTCCAAATAGTTTCTTAATAGTTGTGGCAAGTGACTGTTGTGATAATTATCTACAATATTCCTGAGGATGGTTCAAATTGCAAAGTAAGAGGGTCACATCAAGAGCAGGGCAAGAGCAGTGGAGGAACATGGAGGAAGACGGACACAAAAGTAGGAGAAGTTCATTGCTGAACAAATTGGTTCCTACAAGATCCAAAACAGCATGACTGACTTTGTTTTTGTTTTGTTTTGTTTTGTTTTTTTTAAATATATATCCACGAGGTGTGGGGTGGTGGTGCAGCAAAAGCAGCACCTTGAGAACAACTGACCCTTACTCAGACAGAAGGATGTCCTCTTCTGAAGAGTCACCAACACAGACTCCATGCAGCAACACAAATTCCCCTGCTGATCCCTCTTATGAGTACACTCACGAGACCATTTGGGAGACCTAACAAAATCACAGCACAAGGTAGCATGGTTGCAGGCTATATCTTAAGGTTACATTACTGACTGGGGCTCAATACACTGTACATGCAAATAAAGGTAGGTAAATCAGTGCTTCACTTCTCTGCTAAGAGAAAGCACAGATTTTAACATAACCTTATAACTTGATGGATTTCTAACACAAATGTTTCCTGAAATTGTCACACCTAGAAAAACATGAATGTTCTTTGAAACTGTACTAATGATAACCTAGACATTGGTAGGTACCACAACTAAGCTGTGCAGCTAAAATGAGAGAAAAATTGACAACATGAGGTTTTGCTTCACAAAACCCACAAATAACTTTAATATACTGCTGTATATTGGTAAAAGTCTCTTGGAAGAACTGACACAAACTGAGCTGAATGTTCAAGTTAAAAAAATTTTTACTAGATTCCCTCAGAAGAAAATGCTACATATAAACGCAAATAAAAATGCAGTTAAAGTTAATGGGCTTTTCAAATAATTTGCAGTTGAAGTTTAAATGAAAAATAAAAGTTAACCATACGTGTACCCAAAATTGCTTTAGTTTCTTACACGCAGGGGTCTTTTTTCTCTCAAATTTATGAAACCTTGGTTAGTAGAAAGTTGGTAGAATTTTTTTAAGAAAATCAAGAGGATACATTTTTGCTGTATTTAAGTTTTTCTTAGTTTTCAGTTTTCTCATACTTGTGGTTTTTTTCTCTTCCTTTTCTCCCTATTGCTTTCTTTCTCTGAAAAAGATCAGAGCAATGATAATACAAGCCACATAAGCTGCAGTAACTGAAAATAATACCGCAGTTTTAAATCCCTACTAGTATGAGTTATTAAACAGAAAATGGAAAGCTGGGCAAAAAGGTGAAGTACAGTATCTTATTACTGATTCTCTCATTTAATCTATTTTTCAGATTATTGAAATATTTTAATGTATAAAAAATAAGGGTATCTGCAAGTGAAGACTACAAATCACACACAGCATCTTGTGCATGAAGTGTCTTACATATGTAAATGTATGCAAACCCGAGACTCAAATTTCACAGGCAGTCTCTGCAGACAGAGCGATGAACTATGTAATTTGCGAGGTGAAATCTATTTTATTTCCCTTCAATATCCAAAGGGTACTTCAGCAAGCTGCTTCTCACTGTTGTGGGAGGCCAGTACCAGTAAGTCTCAGCAGTGTTTTATATGGGAGCCGAGGCAGGAAAGGATTGCAGTCCTACACGGTACAGACCACTCAACACTTTTTTGTCCCCTAAGCATGCACGATGGCACATGACATGGCAGAAGAGGCATCTTCTCTGATCACGCAGCAGAAGAGGGAGGGATGCCTGGTCACTAGGTCACATCAGAGGGGCAAGGACTAACCTGCCAAGGAAAGGCGGGGTAGGGTGGGTGGGGTTCCCCTCAAGTCACACCATATAAACCCATTTCCCTTCTCCAGGCTTCAGCACAGAGTGAGGCACACAGCAGGAGTCAAACCAGGAGGCTCTGCCCCACCCTGGTTGCAATGCAGCATCCTAGGCGCTGCTGCCAGCCACCAGTTGCCTTGCTGGATGCAGCTGGCAGCAGCACAAGAAAGCATGCTGAGCACCACTGTGGGACTGGGGGGGTCTCACTGCAATCTTCCCTGCCCCGCTCCCCGTGACACCATGGGGAAAGATATAACTAAGGAACAGCAGCATGAGGTGGGAGTCAAATGAAAATGTCTCGTGTGGAAGCAAGAGACTCAACAAATCTGATCACAGCCTATGCTGGAAGAAACTTTGCAATTCATGAAGTCATTCTGGTCCATAATTAACTGAAAATTAATTACAGAATCTTGAAAAGAGCATAAACCAAAAATGGGCCAGCATACCTTCATAGTGCAGTTGCTCACTCTGAATCTCTTCCAATAATTAAGTCTAGCATATGGCACTGGAGTTTTAAAAAAAAAAAAACAACACCAAAACAACAAACAAACTATGATTCCCAAAAAAGTTTTGGAGTCCTACTTGCTGAAGGGTTATGTCTGTCTGCAGTGCACACACACACCTTCTAGAAATAGGGAGGATGAATTAACATGGTATTGGGCAACTTCAGCTTTGCAGAAACTGCAGGTTGCAGATGCTTCTTATAAAGTCAAAACAAAAATTGAGAAAAGAACGTAATTAGTTAAATTATTCACTGACTTGAATAATTTTCTAAAGATTATTAGAGGATATAAGAGCTTGGAAAATGCTCCAATTTTTCAACAAACAAAAGGAGAAGGTAAACAATAAAACTGCCAAATTATTTTGGTTGAGCATTCATGAAAAGGTGTATTTTGTATCACTGAATTACATATATTTTTTAAAAGGTGCTTAAAGCATGGCATGCTGTCACACATCAAAACATTATTTTTTTAGAAAAAAAAATGTTAGTATGCTGGGAAGTAGAAGATATGCCATCAAAACAAACCTTTAACACTTTGACACAGTAAACAAAAGAAAGAACATTTTAAAAAATGTTCTTTAAAAATAGAAAGAATATAACCAAAAGCAAAAAAAAAAACCACCAAAGAAAAAAGATCAGTAGATTAATTGGAGATTGTGCAAAAATGTGCTGCAGGAAACATGGAAACTCTCTTTCTGATTTCCAGTTTTCCACTACAGAGATTAATATCCTCAGTAACAATAGGAAGACAATCACAAACTTTCAAATTACAAAATTTGCTTTATAGACCCCCTATTGCAGTAAGCAGGAGGAGCTGGGTGGCAGCCTGGGGTCCTTCACTCTCATGTGTAGATGGGGAGAGCTGCAAAGGAGAGTCAAGTTCTTTTCCAGTCCATGGAGAGACAGGGAGACAGGACCTTGTTCCCTAAGGCAACATTTCTTCTAGATCAACTGGAGGTCGTTTTGGTTTTTTGTTTGGGTTTTTTTGTTGTTGTTGTTGCTTTTTTTTTTTTAATGAGTGGATAAAACATTATAATTATGTACAAGTGGAAAAGAAATGTCCATGGCTCCAGCAACTTGCACACATTTCAGCCCTAAGCTATGCTTATGACCATTTTTATGTATCATCTTACTCTATTTCTCAGGAACCAAACACATAGGCATCTCTGATACAGTTTGTGTTTACCTTTGCTTCCGTTTGGAGGGTGAGAGCTTAAATTAGATCTACTGCACAAAGAGCACAGCACTGTGCAGTGTGACTCAGATATAGAGAGTACTATGCTGCAAATAGGACTTAAACTAAATTGCATTTATAAATTCATTTTCCTCCGGCTCCTTACTGATCACACTGCCTAACAAAATACTTGCGCATTTTGCCTGTAAGTCCAGATTAGAAACAGGTAAAAGTCCATTTTTATTGGAGTAATGTATATTCTTGGCAAAACTAGGCTGACCACATGAAACTGTAAGCTACGATGTATCTTCATAACAATATGAACATACTCAGTCTATTCAAGCTAATTATGAAAAAATGTTATTTAATACCAAACCTTGGAAATTTATACGAAGAAAAAAATACTGTTTTCAAATATACATTAATAACTCTTCTTGCCATTTCCACCTCCTTTTTCATGATGATCTCCATCATACCAGAAACCCCCTGCAACAGCACACAGAAGTTTCCAAAATTAAGTTTGAGATGCTGTGTTGCTCCTCTGTAGATGCCCAACGCAAAGCTCACCACTGGGGAAGAAGGATGGCCTAAGTAGCGAATGGCCTTAAGCTTCAAACATTTCTTGCCAGACGTGGGCTGGCTCCAAGGCTGGAAGGTCCATTAGCATAACTTGGCAGCCTTTGGGGCCCTCTATCCAGTAATGCTGTCTCTGGGCTGTAGGCACTTTACCTCTGTTCATCAGTCCTCCCCTGTGCCTCCAACCTGGCCTTTCTCTCCCAGACCACGCAGAAGGCACCGTATTGCATTGACTTCCAGAGCTGTTCCCCTGCTATCTCGTTCATGGCAGTGATGGAAGGACCATTTTATGCCATTTGAGCTCCTTTATGTGCCATAAGGGGATAAAACGAAGAATGAAAATTTCACCTTTCTACGTGAAGAAAATCACCAAAACAGCTACACCGCAAAGGTCAGCCGCACACCAGCTGTACACTGCAGAGGCAGACTTGGCCGTCTAGGTCATTAAATGCAGATCACTAATTACAATTTCCAGCAGACTACCAAGCTCCAACACAAGGGGAGATTTCTCAATGCATTCCTCATCTACAGCATTCTGGCCAATTAAAAAAAAAGGCAAAAGAAAAAAAAAGGAACCCCCTCAAGCAAAGTTTACCCCCTCCCTTGCTTTTTTGCAGACGGCAGGGTGAACAAGTCCTTTGAAACACCCCAGGAAATTGCAGCGATGAACTTGCAACATTGCAGACGAAGTCTCACGTGCTGCTGTTTCAAAAGGTTATCAAGTCCGATGGCAGCCCTGTATTTCGCTTGAGCACTAAGCACACACGCCCGTCCAGGAAGGCAGGCTTGCAGGAGCTCTGCTGGTACCACGCTGGGCCTGGCAACGCAGGATGCCCTGCACCAGCCGCTGGCGGGCTGCAGCAAAATTTCCAGCACTCCAGGGAGCCAGGCTTCCTGCTTCAGCACCTTTTTTTGGGAAGAAGGAACTACAGTCATGGAGCTCCCATTTCATCCAGCAAAGGTGCCACTCTGCTTCCCTTGCTAGATTCAGTAGCGCAGATCAAAATCAGGGGAAAGCTGTCAGCCCCCAGCATGCCACGATCTGGCCCCGTTTTCCCTTGGGAAGCAGAAGGAAGGGGGCAATGGAGCATCTCAAAATTGGGAAAGGGGTTGAAAGCCATCTTAACAGGGCTACTATCCCCCAAAAAAGTAAGAAGTGGCTTGCTTGAGTATTTCTGCTAGGAGACAAGACAGAAAAAGAAGTCTGGGAGGTAGAAAAAGGTACCAGGCAGCAGGCAGGAACCAGGATTTTACATATAACCTATAAAAGACAAGCAGCTCAATCTGTCTGTAGAACTAAACTAAGCTACTAGGAGAATAGGTCCAGGAGGATAAAAAGCAAATTGCGAGATAGGAAATTATTTGGAGGAATTCATGTGACCGTGTTATAATTTTCTGGAACAGTGGAAACACTCTAAGGGAAGGGTCACTCTGTGCATCAGGGAAAGGACCTGCAGCAGTATCCAAATCCCTGTTCACAGACCACATAATAAACCTAAGAGTGGAGGGAAAAAGTGATTTGTAATACAATTTCCTCAGGTGATGACTTGAAACAAGATGCCCATTGAAGTACAGTCAGAATTGTGTAGGTGTTGCAATGAAGAACTAAAACAATGGAAAAAAAACTATTATATGTTTTGCTAATTACTAAGAAAAGGTTTTGCCTTTTTGTTGTTGGTATATGAACAATGGAGTAACATCATCAAAATTACTGCATATCCGACCAGTCGCAAAAATAAATCAATATAAATGTTGAATAAGCAACAAAAAAAGTTGAGAGGTTTCACTTGAATTTGCTTTCATGATCATGTAAAATGTTTTTTGGTATTTGAGAGAATGCTCATCACCAAAAAAAAAGCATGCAATGCTTGAAACCTTAACATTTTTAGCTATATGAGATTCCACTAAAATTACTGTCATCATAAAACACCCACTTTTCTTTTTTCTGAGCCATAAAATACATATCTCAAAAACTTGATTTAGAATGACAATAGTTTATTAGCTATTAAGCACTTCTTCAGGATAATTCCACCTTAAACTTTTGAGATTATGCAGCTGCCAGAACTATAAAAAGGCTGCACATTTCCAATGTTTTTGCCTAATTAAATTAAGAGACCAAACTGTTAATATTCTGCTTACCTCCTAAATTCATTCCAGCTTGCAGACATTTCTGTAATCGACAGGCTGGGCAGTTCTTCCTCCGAATCTTATCAATTATGCAGTCATTCCTTCCCGCACACAGGTAATTGTGCTGTCCTGAATGACCCAAAAACAAAACGCATTATTAGAGGATGTATTTGCATAATTCCAATTTGTTCTCCTCTGTTGTTTTGCAGTCATTTTGAGCTTCTTATTAATACAGACATTCCCAATCCCATTCTTTGGCCTTCCCAATAATCTTGGTGACTTGTCAAGGGCCTCACTAAGAGCATCTCTTCTGTTTAATTTAGGAAAGAGTTTTGGTGTGTTACTCACAAGAGAGATCTCATTACTTTTTTCTAAGCAGGTCTGGAATTTTTGTTTTTGTGAAAAACAAATGATTGGTTTGAGCTTTTTCAAATCTTCTTACATGTGCCGTATCACAGAGCAGCCTGACAACTCTTAGTTTTGGTACAAAACCAAGGGCTGTTCTCATGCTAAAGAAGTTCATAACCTAAAGCAGAAATGCAAAGTAGAGGTTAACCTTCCCAATATACTCCACTGCCTTTAACCAGTTCACTGAGTGCTTGATTTCTGATTTAATCAGTTACTTTCTATACAGCAGAAGGTTTCTGAAGGGTTTACCAAAACAGGCTTAAATCACAACCATATTATTTCAGTTCTGTAAAGCCCCACAGAAGCACTCCTGAGGAAACAGCAGGTATTTAACACATAACATTTAGCAGAAGGGAAATATATGGCAACCAGGGAAATAGGCTGGCATTTAACAACTTGGAGACTCAAAAGGTGTTTTGCTTTGTGGGAGGAACGTAGGAAGAGCAAACGGATGCAGTGTATCAGACGAGGGCGCTACCACGTGGACTTCTCAAAGTAAGGTGCTTGAATTTGATGTGGAAGAATAAAGGAAGCCACGAGGGGTTGGTGCAGCATGACAGGAAAAGTGAGAGGAGAAGATGATTTTAGCTGCCTCGATCCAGAGGTGGCACCCGGTCTGCAGCAAATGGGACAAAAAGCAATGCAGAAGGTTTCCCGGGGAAGGATGAAAGGAGAGGACACAGCACACAGTACAATGCATTGACTGTAACGTAAGCTGCAGGATTTGTCAGCATGCAAAGGTCAAGAAAATACTCCTGTGTAAAATACAACAGCATGTTACGGGCTTATGTAGCAGGCGCTGTAAGAATACCGAGCCTCAGGCACAGCCATTTTAGATATAAGGTAGGAAACTCATTACTCCATAAACTAAACACAAGTTCAAAACAACAATGTCTGAAATGCAAGGTAGAGGAAAAAAAATTCAGATTGCAAATGCAGTAACACCACCCAGGAAATAAGCAGAGAGTCTCCTTAGCAGGTCATGAATGAAGCAGGTGAGATGTGCAGAAACCCAAGAGGTGTACAAGTAACGTTAAAGTTGATGCCAATAAGCGATCCCCAGCTGTGAGTGGGGAGGGGACGCCTGGGCAGGGCTCAGAAGCAGAACTGCACTGAAACACGCAGGAGGCCGACCCGCGTGGGGAGCGGAAGCGAAGATGCAGGCTTGGTAAGGGGACAGAGCTGCTGTAGCACAAGAGGCATAAAATACGTTTGCCAAGATATTTTCCACAATACACACATGCTTCCTTGGGGAAAGACAAAGACACAGGGGACATTTATGGGACACAGGAGACTCAGCTTCTGTTTTGGGCTCTTTCAGGAATTTGCCTTAGAACTTCAGATAAATCATTTTCTATCTCTGCATCTGACTTCCCTTCACCCTTACCCAATGTTACCTATACAGACAGCGAACCGAAGTTTGGGCTGCTTCTTGCATCTCATCACTGAGCATCTCACACACAGAGAACCGATCTTATTTGAGTAAGCAAAGTGCTACCGTAGTATCACAAAGGTACCAACATTTAGATAATGCTTTAAATGTTTAAACAACAAGCACATGGGCAAATAAGGGTTTTTATTAAGGGACCTTACCTAGCGCTGTGAAACAGATGAAAACAATAAAACTTTAATAAGCTCATGAAGTTACGCTGGGCATAAAATCAAGTTGTGCAATATAGTGACGGTATCTATCTATCTATCAGCTGGTCTTTAAGTAGGCCTGCTAAACAAGAAAAAGATAAAATTCTCAGCTAACCATAAAATGAAAACCTACTTATCACATAATGTTTATTTTATGATGTGATCTATACAACAAACAGATACATAAGAGAAAAGTCAACTTAATTCCTGTTTACGTTTTTGCTCTGTACTGACCTGAGCACATCTCCTAAAGAAGTATCATGCAGAGAGCATGAAAGTAAAATAAAGTAGAAAACGAAAGTATTTGAAATAATGATGTACAGTATAAAGATGTTTTATATGCCCTTACAAAAACTGGTAGACTATCTTTTTGTGGGGAGAGGGGGAAAATGGTTATTTTCTGCTAGGAATTCAAGTACGATTGCTCAGTGCTCATACAATGTCCTTTGTACATCACGGAGTACTGCAATACCATTTTTAGGCTTCCACAGGCGGGTGCAGGCTATTAATATGACAAGTCAGCTCTAATGCTGCAAAATGAACCCCATTGCAGAATTACCCTGAAGGCAGTTTGCTCTACGAAATTGTACACCTTTTAAGTAAACATTTTTAACTACTGCTTTCAAAAGCTAATGGATTTAATAAAACAAGGTTAACATTTATATACTCCAGGATAATTACTTGGGTCACATTCTTAAATATTGTGGACCTGTTTATTTGATTCAATCCCTGTCACACTGTACCTTGATAAGAATTATTCCCACAATAGCAGAATACTTCCTTAAGTCACTCTTCATATGGTTTAGGTAGCCTGCAATTATTACTTTCTGGCCTATCTACTCTAGACCAAATAATTTCAGAAAACGTAACTTAGTCAAGGTTCATCAATTTTTGAATCATGCATCTCTGAATACTAACGTATAGTACAAAATCTGTAAGCAGTTTTTCTAGCAAGCAAGGCAAAAGTCTTTCCAAAAAGCAAATATCTTCTTGTCAATTTTTTTCATTTCTAAAAAAAATTAAATAACCACAGTCATCTTAAAGCTTACATTAATGGAAGTAACTTGAAAACCCTAAAAAACAGAACAGATCAGCATTCAGACAAACCCTCTATGTGGAGTACAGCTATGAAATAATAATGAAGTTTTTCAGTTAAAACGTTTATCATCTATGATGAAAAAAATGGCTTCAGACTTCCATGCAATCAAATATGGTACGTTTCAAATAAAACCTATTTTGTAAAATAAGTCAGTAAAGCAAAGATACTCATAATGAATCAGTATCTTGCTTTGTGTAGCATGAGCCTCACTCATCCCTCTAAACTTCAGAATCAAAACAAAAACCTACACATCTGAAATTGATGTAGCTCTCAAGACCTCCAGGGCTCTTCAGGATCTCAATGAGGTGATGGAGACCATCCTGCAAAGAGGCTGATGTTCTTGTGGTGCTAGATCTCTACCTCTTTCAAGACAGGTATCGATCGGCTTGTGTAGTTTGTGTTTAGCTTAATCCAGTTGTTCATTTTATCCAGTTTAATCGCTCACAAGTGGGCTGGAAAGTGATAGAGTAGATATCGAATTCTCATCTCCCATGTGCTAAATGCATTAAGATGAAAGTAATTTTTACATATGCCACCCTTAAGTGCACTTATACGAGCTAATTCCCGTTCCATCTAAAATACAGAGTTACAAAAGATGCCAGGAAAATTTCCTGTTTGAAATAAATAAGTAATAGGTACTACACAGTTACACACTAAGAAGAAATAGAGGTCTGTCCTAGTCACAGTAGAGCTAGAGGAATATTTGAGTTTGCATTTTCCAGGTTATTGTGTCACTACATACCACAGAATGGCACATCCAAATGTACACACAAAAATACGTTAATGTTTCCAACTCTCTCACCTGCAAAGACTCTTTAATTCCCTGCTTTTATAGGCTTACAAAAGAAAACAAAAAGGAAATATTCATGAAATTCAATCTTCCCTCTTACTACATTTTCTTGAACAAGCAAAATTCAGCAGTAAAGGAGGGGAGGAAAAAAGTTGTTCTTTTTTGGCCTGTGAATTACTGCCAAAATGAGGCTGCAGCAGAAGTTGTGCCTTTCCTCATTTTAAAACTCCAGCCCAATGATTGAGCCACTGGTCCCAAACACCGACTTGCTAAGATGAACTCACGTAAGTGTGCAGAGCACTGCTGCACTCTTCCAGTGGTTGCGATACTTCCAGATATGTAACACTGCAATAGGAATGGGGTATAGATATTTCTTGTCAGAAATATTTCTGTTACTGTCTAAGGCAAAATTAGAAAATTACAGAAATTTCTGAAATATTCCACGTTTTATCTTCCTCCTATTTTTTTTTTTCCCCCTCCAGTTTTTTGAAGCCTGTGTCAGGAACTGAAAATCATTAATGAGCCTTCTACATTTCTGCTTTCTTGTTAAAATAGCAACTACTATGATCAAATGTTAAATTTTGTAAGGGAAAAAAAATGCGTAGTGCTGGAAGAGGATCCAAAGATTGTTTAATTCAAGCCCACTCATGGAAACATGATAAGACTAGCTCAACAGTTCAGGCAGGTGGTTGGTTGGTTTTTTGTTTTTTTTTTTTTCTTTCTCTAAATTTGTCTTAAAACCTTCTGAGGGAAGGTATTCTGCAAGTTCCCTACAAGCAATGTGATTAGGCTACTGATTAGCTAGCCTTGAACCTGTGTTTTTTCCCTTTGCATTTAACCCAAACGGGAATATTTTGCAACTGAAAAGATGTTAGCACTCCCCCCAAGACATACAGAGGAATAGATCGCCACACTCTTACAACCATCTCATGCCTATTGAAAGATTTATGTTCCTCATCTCTTCGCTAGACTAAACAAATCCCGTTCTCTCAATCTTTCCTCATAGGTCATGTTTCCTAAATTTGTCGTCATTCCTCTTATTCTCCTCCAGCTTCTTTCATAAAATAAAAGTGCCCAAAACTGGGTACATTTTTCTTGCCGAGTTTCACCATCACTAAGCCCAATAAAATGGTTACTTCCTGCATCCTGCACACAACAGCCCTGCTAATGCAATCCTGGACCAGACCTGGCTTTTGGCAACGGCATTAGGTTGTTGACTCACTCTCGCTTGGGTGCCACGAATGCTCAGCTCCTCTCCTGGGGCACCGCTGCCTTCCATGCATTCTTTCCCGCTTGTACCTGGGCGGCCAACTCTCTTTTTCCCTCTGCTAGAGCCACACACCAACTGCAACATCCCCTGGGAGAGGTAAGGAAAAAGTCCAAGAGCCACTCCGGGTATGACGTCTGAAACTGGAGTGTGCTTTGGGTCCCAAGACAAAGACGTGATTGAGGAAGCCTTGCAAAAGGACGGGAAAGTGAGAAAACAGAAGTGGCAGCTAAGGACCAAATAAAGCAGAAAAAGCTTGAAAAAAACTCCATTTTTAAAATAGCATCTCACTGAAGCACATCAAAATGCACGTAAAATTCATAAACCTTCCTTCTTCCTCCACAATGAGAATTAATACTTTGACTTATAAAATTGCAGGCAAAGTTGTCTTCTCCCTGCAGGCTGCCAGAACGTCCAAGCCTTCTTCCAGGGTTTGAGGAGAGAGGAGCTGGAAGCCACCTCCAGCTCTGCCTTGCAGAGCTGCACATCGGAGCTAGGATCCCTTCTGCAGGTTCTGGGCTGGGATAAGAGCTTAGATTTCTCTCTGTTTCCCGAGTGAGAAGTTTATCTCCATGATAACAGTGATACGTGTAAAAGTCTTACTGCTTGGAGTACCTATTGGCACCTGCTTGAGCAGGCATGTATAGCTGGTTTAACACTATTACCTGGGCATCCTCAGAGCAGGGAACTCCTCTAAAGATCCTCCTGCTGCTCCTATCAGTATTTCCCAGCGTAACCACCCATTTTACTGAAGTTACTCCTGGTAACACTAAGTGAATGAGGGGGAGAATAAAATCTGGGTTGAATGGCTGGAATTCTACACTGTTTCCCTCAATTCCATAAATGTATTTAGCACTTAACTCTATCCCTTCCCTTTACCCACCAGCCTGTCAGATTGCACAAGCCCAGCCCCTGCAGCCCTTCTGACCTGGGCTACAGACCTTCCCTGCTGAAGGCAAGACCCAGAAAACATGCTGCAGAAAATCATCAGGATTTTCTGAGGGAGGCTTCTCACCTCAAGACTATCTGGTCAGCAAAAAGAACTTAACACCAGGCTTTTCTGCTTTCTGTTATAGCCCTAATGAAGGGCTTTGCCTCTTACAGCAAGACATCACATAATCTGCACATCCTGACCTCTCGTTTGTGCTCACTGAGGTACACGACGTGTTCCTTTCATCCAGCTCCAAAACCTTCACAGATTTTGTGAAACAGATGTTATCTCTGTAACCCGTATAAGCTCTTTTAATTAATAAAAAATAAACTATATCTACCTTTTAGTGATCGGCATATAAATAAAATTACTGCTAAGACTTTTCACAATGATTTTCCACGTACAGAAAAGGATTTTCTGTTTGACAGGAGTTGTACCACACTATCAAGAAACAAACTGCATATACCTGAGCTTTTTATTTCACCGTCTGCAGCAGGTAGGTACTCCCAAATAAATCAGTATGGTAAGTACAATGACAAATCTCTTTCCAAATTTCAGTTTTCACAGAGCCTCTCTTTCTTGCAACTGAGAAAAAAGGAAAATGCCTGCTATTCAGTGGAAATCAGAACTGCATTTTCATTTAAAAGGTCCATTTGTTACACGGTTAAAGGCTTTTTTTTTCTTCTTTTTTTTTTAGCAGTTGACAACTGCCCAGCAACAGCAGCCTATGTTTGCAGTCACTATTTTAGGCTACATCACATGTCAATTACATAACCTTGTTTTACTGCTCTTGAACTGGTTCGAACAACCTGGGAAAGAGATTAGGGCAGTCCCTCCCAGCCGGCCATCCGCGTGCAACGGCAGGACCCGTCCCCCCGCTGCAGCTCCAAAGGCTGCAGCCACGGCGAGTCCCTCTCTCCATAACTAGTTACTCATTGCTAGACCCACCTGAGACATTGGATAATTAACTTCCTCGGCTCTGTTTAAACCAGTCCAGTCTGACCACGGTAAACTAATAAACTTGATTCCTCACCCTGAGATTTACGAGTAATGCAGAATAAGCTTACAAATGCCACAGACAAGGTACAGAACTTAGATATGACTATTGCCCCTTCATTTTATATAGTGAACGCTTGGGGTTTGTATCTCAGGGTTTCCCAAAATTCAGCCTGACTTCAGGGTCTATCTCCCTTATTGCTCCACAGCTTTACTCATCTGACCGTATCTTTTCCAGACAATACGCTTTCCGGCTGCCGACAAAGGCTGTATCTGCCAATTGCTCAAGATTACAGTATTGATCTATTATTAACATTATTACAGTGTGCTTATAGCATAGGTATAGTCTGAATCTTTCTCTGAAGCAAGAATTTAGACCTTTCCCGCCTTTATGATAAATTAGAGACTTAATTAAAATTTGTTTTGATTTTGGCAAAATATTCACCACATCTGGGATATTTCCTGCTTGCATCTCATTCTTGATTACCTTCTGCTACTTCTAGATCCCAAGACATCGTTCAGTTTCTTTACTCTTTTATATTACTGGATTAATTTACTATTTTTATGATATTTTTGTCTCTACTTTCTACCCTCCCTCCTTTTTCTTTCCTTCAATAAAATTTATTTTCTAACCTTCTCCTTTACCTACCTTCATCTTCAGTCTTTTACCCCTCTCCTGTTCCACAACTCTTTCTTCAGTCTTCTCACTTACTTTCTAAATGTATTACTTCCTCCATTCAGGCAGTAACTGGTAATTTCATAGGGCACATTTACAGTGCAGTCAAAGGTATGGCTACAGCTCATTTCATATATCCAAGCAAAGTATATTAAAACTACTTGAGACATGGGTAAAAACATAGTCTCAACAGCATCATTTTCTGCAGGGTCTACAAAACCCAGCTAGGGCTCTTTTAAAAGCACAGGCACATCAGCTGGTGCTCAAATAGCAAGAATAATCTACAAACTTCTGCAACACAGTATTTTTCTGAACCTCCTATGTGCTTTAAACCTTGTGTTTAACGGCTATTTAATTATAACATGTCATAATTAAACAGTGTTGGCAAAAACATTCTCAAATCCAGCATGTTGACCTGTGATCACTTGACCTTCTTTCTCTGCCTAACCTGAAATACACTACCGATTCTTATTCAGTATCCCGGAGAAAGAGCTGCAGGTTGTCCTTAGGTGGTGGTTACGTCATGAACAATTACTTAATGCTCTGCACATTAACTACCACATTTGTTTCCTCCAGAAACTCAAAAGTTTGAAAGCACAGATGAACTACCAGCAGTACCTCCAACGCTGACTACACCTATAAACCTTTTCCCCTTTTTTCTGGAAGTGGAGCAGGGTGGGCTGTGTCCCCTGATAACATAAAAGTTGTCAAATTGCCATACTGTTATGCACTCCCTAAGCACATCTAAGAGCACAGACTCCAATGCTCTGCCAATTTTGATACAGAGACTGTCTCCTGCTCCTTCACCTTCCCAGGAAACTTGCTTTCACACTGGGCTGAGACCAGGTTAACAAAAACAATTGGTATGGTCTGGTGATCCTGGCAAAGGAGACGAGAAGTTATAAAAATGGATCTCACTCACTATTTTAAGCAGACTGAAAGGGCACCGATGACAGGGATCAAGGAGAGAGAGGAAATTTGGCAAGGGAGCATGGGATGTAGCCCAAAAAAGGCTACTATTTTCTGCAGGAGAAACCATCCAAGCAGGGATGAAATCTGTTAACAACAGTGAGACAACTGAGCAAGAAAATAAATGTAAATAGCTCGTATTTGAGGTACATGTGCGCATTTTCTTCTGCCATGCTTAAAACATGCTGCAGAATTTTGAAAGTCTCTCCAAGCCTGTGCCTGGTGCTCCAGTCGTCCTGTTATCCAGAGGGACTGAGCCACCAGGACAAAATATGCCCCAAACTGGTACCGAAACCATCTCCGGGGCTCCCAGTGTCATCTCCACAAAAGAGGCCGAGTTCTACCAACCAGCCACATCAACAGTCGGTCGCAGAGGACAGCTGGGGCCTCCTGAAACCGAGAGGAACTAAGAAAGCTTTTGGTTCAGCATTTTGGAAGTCTAAACGGCCACGTGACTGACTATGCGGTAATTCCCTTTTCATGTGGTCAAAGAAATGCCAAATGATACTAGATAGCACAGAAAAGGAATAGGAAAAGTATCTGATCTTTGCAAAGCATTTCAGATTCAGTGAAACCACACAGCATTAGAAATCTTTTAGGAGGAAAACCAAGGAAAAATATCTACAAACACTAACATAATTCTATTGCCAAGCTAAATAATTTTGTTTCCATTTTGAAATTAGTTTTCAGTTCAATTACTTTTGATTTTAGATTATAATGGGTACAGTAATACAAAGAGTGCGAATCAGAGCTTTAGACGATGTTGTTTTGACAAAATCAGACATCTAATATTTTACAGCATTTTCTTTCACAGCAAGTTTCCAAATTTTCATTTTGGTTTAAATTTTAACTGCAGACTAATTTTGAAGTCTCTAGATGCTGTTACCTGCAGAGCAGCATGTATGATAGATTTATAAGAGATCATGTTGCATGCATGATGCCTACTTTTGCTTTCCCATGCTAAAGATCTGATAAGGCATTCTTGACATACTATAAATTTCAATGCACATTAGTGGAAAATTTCAATGTACAAGAAATCATCTAGAAGGACTGGAAAGACTTTCTAAATAAGCATCATTCAAAAATCTTCAACTGCAACGCCCTTCCATTTTTGCCAATAAAAGTGGTCAACCACTCTGCTACATTTACATATGCAACGTAGTATCCTGCTCTACAATTAGCTCACTGTTACAACTGGATTTCAGGAAGTATAGAGTGTAAAATAAGGTTCGTGTGAAATATCAAGTTCATTTAAGGGAATGTTTGAGAGGGTGAAGTGTGGGGGGTGTATTCTGGAATATGGAGCACTAATTTGTAATGTAAGGATTTCTAGCTGACTGCATGGCTCCCTAAACTATACTCCTTCAGTGAATACTCTACTGAAAATATTAACTTCCATAAAAATATCCGTATTTATAAGTGTATATGGAGCTGAAGCCTGTTACACTCTATTCACTATTTCAAACTGCTTAGTCTGCCTCGCTATCCTACTGATACATTCAGGCATGTATCAAACGGTCTTTGTAGTAATCATATGGAACAGACAAACTAAGAGAGAACTTCTGTTCTCATAGAATAGACAGTAAAATCAAGGTATACAGCACTAATTCTGTGTTTTGCCACTCCCTTTTGTAATTTGCAATTCCGACCAAC
Source organism: Burhinus bistriatus (assembly GCA_013397275.1). Classification (NCBI taxonomy): domain Eukaryota; kingdom Metazoa; phylum Chordata; class Aves; order Charadriiformes; family Burhinidae; genus Burhinus; species Burhinus bistriatus. The sequence goes on along the minus strand of VYXH01007739.1, from coordinate 145,886 downwards.
TCCTTCAATGACATTCATGCTATTTATATAAGATATTACTAGAAAAATAGGCAGTTTGTTTCACAAAGTAAAACTTTTTCCAACTCTTGATCTCAGTGAAAATATTCTGTTAACTTTTGGTTTTTTTAAAGTAACTACCCTTTGGTTTTTGCAAACATTTTGAAGTTCAAGTCTGCTATGTTCTTGCATTTAGCATGCTCAGCAGATCATAAATTTTATTCTGTGTGAATGACACATTATCTTCAAAGCATATTTTTCTCTTGCATTTTGCATGTACAGTTTACTACAGCTAAGACTGGAAATATGCTAAATTCATAATAATGAATATTATTATGAACAACAGCGACAATTTAAAATATTGTCAGCACATACGTTGACAAATCTTTTCCACTGGAACCCTGGTCAGTAATAATTTTCTTTTAAAGGCTGCAAGCAATTCCATCACAACAGAGCCTCTTAGCAGAATCTCTCAAGATCCCTAACACAGAAATGTTGACCAAAGCAATATTAGATGCTCACCAAAGTGAACTTAAAAGTTTTCTGCATTTGCTTGCTGGCTTTTTAAAAAGGAGTCTGTTTTACCCTTTGGAATATGTACATGTCTGCCTATCTGTTTTCTTCATTTTTCTCTCCATTAATTTATTTTTATCAGGGACCTCAGCTCTCTTATTCCAGGTAAATGTGAAGAAACAGTCAGAAGAAAAAGGATGAGGGGATAGGAGAAGATTTGACAATCATGATGAAATTTCACAGTACATTTAATGTTAAAGTACTGTAACAACCTAAACCAAAAAGTTAAATGAAGTAGCAGAAAGGGTGTTACACCAATTACGATTGCTATTTTCATCTTTAAAGAGATGAGCAGGTCTTTCCAAGCACCCCCCCGAAGCAGTGCAGAATTTCCAGGCTGCAGAGCCATGGATCCCAGCCCTCTCCACCCCCTGAATTCTGGTCAGGTTTGCCAGGTAGCCCTGTCCACAGTCCTGGTTCACAAACCCCTGAACGGGACCCCTGAAAACAGCTACTTCACCCTTTGCTTACTCCTCCAACCTCAAGAGGCTGAGCAAAGTATCACAAAAACACCGATGAATCGAAGCTCCATCTACTTATCCCAAATTTTACCCGAGATCATCTCGCAAGTGACACCCCCATGGCTCCCTTCAGCCAGGCATGCTGGATCTGATGCCTCTGGCTGCAGCACCGGCACCGGGATGACCTCAAAGCAAGAGCAAAGCTTTCCTTTCAGTGACAGCTGTCGTGCTGGGCACTGGACCCACGCCTTCATTACCATGCCTTTTCACTAGGAATTGCAATTTGCTTTGCCACAGAAATAAATCAAGCAGTGATCTTTCACACTGGAATCATCCTAGGTCTTGAATAACTAAAGCCACGGATGCCTTGATCTGCATCCGGCATTTTCAACACCTATAAAGTTGCCACAGTTGAGAAAAGAGTCATCTTTGATTTTTTTTTCTTCTTTTCAGACACGTAATTCATAGGCCAGAGTGAGGTCTTGAAGGGATCAGTCCTCCCCTTCATTATAAAGCAATGAATATTTAGGTAAAACCAAGTATGTCAAATTTCAGCCCAAATGATGGTGGCCACTGAAAACAAAACTGTGAGAAGAGACATAGGACAACAGAAAAAAGTCATCTCAGGGCATAAATACAACATCACCAGGGCATAAATCAAATTATTCCATTCTACTTTCAAAGATCATTCTGCCTAATTGACATAATTGCTTTTTCAAAATGTGTTTTGCTTAGAGAAAACTAAAGACCAATTACAATATAATTTATATCCAGAATTAACCCCTGGATTAGGGTAGGTGCTCCTTCATGGTATGTATCCTCATCCCTTGCATTCAATACATTTAAGAAAAACAAAATAAAAAAAACTCTATTCACATTTAAATTCACAAGGGGCATGTTTGAAAACAGATTTTTTACAGTTCTAATTCAATTTTCATAATTAAAATTCTGGTAGTACTAAGCAGACTGAATTAATTTTAGTTTCCTGCAAGTAGCTATTTAATACAAACTCACGTGAACTGAAATGTCACTGCTTACAAGAAGTGTACGAACAGCACAAAAATCCTTTGGGTTAACCTTCATAAAATACAGCAATTTTCTCATTAAAGTGAAGTTAGCCATTGCCAACACCCAATGTCTTCAGCAACAGCTATCGCATCTAAAGCTTGCAAGAGAGGTCAGTGAAGCCAATGGATGCTTGAGGGTGGTGGTCATTTAGTGTAAAGCCATTGTATGAGCTTAACCTCAGTTTCACATGGCTGACACTATTTTTGTATTCCATAAATGGTGAGTTTCACTACTGGCATCAAAAGCAACTGTTTTATCTTTGAAAAATGATAGCGACTAAAGGCAAAATTCCACTTGTCTGAAACATGTTTTCTAAGCAAAAGTGATAAAATTTGAATTAAGAAAACAGAAATTTTAAAAAGGTCACTAACATTGAAAATCTGATCTGCCTTCTACTTATGCCAGATTTCAGTGTGATTTATAATTATGAGAGGATAATCCAGTCCTATGCTTTTCCTAATACATCCCAAATTTCCTAGCTCTGTTTTGCCATCTTCAGAAGTAACTTTGAAACTGCCAGGCACCAGCATTAAAAGCCTCCCTGAAAAAGTGCACTCGTGTCTGAAAACACACAAAGAAAAGATCAAAATGAAAATTAAAAGCAGATGCACTTTATGTACTAAAAGGTTTTTCCACTTTTATAAGTGGATTATAATGAAGTGTGGCACCATGTTTCATACAATTTATTAATCCAGTCCCACTTATTTACAGTCTGAAGCAGCATAATGATTTCAAAGTTGGAGCACAGCCAAAACTCACATGCAGAAATAATTAAGAAGTTATGTGGAAAGATCAGTCATTGTTGGGTTTCAGGGGTTTTCCAAAGAGAGACAGGATGACTTTTAGGTAACCAGAAGACCAAAGTTAAAGGAGTTGGAACACAAGACGAAGTGTGGGAGTGAACTCATTTTTGAAAGGGAATAGATGCTACGAAGAGATGACTGGAGCCTAATCTGCCCTGACATTTCAGCCCCTCTAAGCCTGCAGAAGCCGGTACAGAAGACCTCTCTACACTAGTGCTGATGCAACTGGGGAAACTGTTGTTTCCAGATGGCACCTACACCCTGGTCTTGAGTTTACCCATCAGCTACGTAACTCAGCAAAAAATAGTAAGAGAATAAAAATCAAAATCTTGTAGAAGCACAGAAGGCATGAGTTTTGGGAGGACAAAGAAAAGCTGGAAAGCAGGAGTGTGTAGGTCACAGTGGGGAGAGTGTATGACCAGATGATGCCTCCGCAAAGCTTCCCTGGCCTCTGAAGGAGGCACACCATCATCCCCATGGGCTTTCTTGGACTGCCTGAAGGTCCACACTTCCTCCTGCAGCAGTGTTTTTGGCAAGGCAGAGGTGAAACTAGTCCAAGAGTATAAAGCCATTTATACCTGTACAAAGCAAGCAGAAGACTCTGCAGGATAGGAATGACAGTGCTTTACCTCTATTTTACACAAGTTTAGATGTCTACACCAAGTAAAAGGGAAAATCAGGCTGTAAGTGTAAAAAATCCACTATTTCTTTGCAGAAAAAAATAGCGCTGATTGGCAGTTCCCTCCTGGGCACAGCATACTCCTTCTGCCTCTAGGAGCATCCTTACCCCTCATATTTCCAAGGTAATGGTCTCTGAAGATGTTGAGCCACTCAGCAGATCAGGAATGCTTACCTTAAAGGGTAAACTACACAGATATGGAAATACTGCTGGAGATGCACTCATGCAGGAAATGTATTTTATTTATTCACTGATGCACAATGCCCAGTTCATTTTATCCACTACATTTCTCATCCACTAACTTCTCTCTCCTTCTATTCCTCACCTGAAAAAAGTGTTTATACAGTAAGCCAGAAATCTAGAATCCAGTTCATTGTTATTATTTGGCAAGATTTACTTGATGAGAAGACCCTATACCAATTCTGTCATTCAGAATTTGTACAGCAAATTCCTACTGAGGATAAGCTACTGCCAAACGCACACAGTTTATCACACTGGGAAGATATCCTGTGGAGTATCAGAGGGACTACTGCTTATTTTGATCTTTTCATTGGAAGTAGGAAGAAAGGAGGAGGAGCTGTCAGCATAAGTGAGGACAGAAAAATAATACAAAAGGGTGTAGAGAAATTAGAAGCAAAGACAGGAAACAAGCAATAAAATTGCACTTGGAAAAATGCTACTGCATGTACCAAGGGAGTAATAGAAAATAAAGAGTTAACAACAAAGCAAAATAATAAAGCAAAATTTGGAAAGTGCAAACATCGAAAGACACCCAGGAATAAGAGGATAATCTGGATGTAAGAAGCAGTGCAGCAGAGGAGAACCAAGCGCCAATAACACCTCTGGCTCCTTCTGTAGGAGCATTACACAGTGGAGCAGGCTGGCATGGCAGTGCTCTCTTTATGCATTTCTTTTGCAGCCACACCTGGAATATTGTATGCGGTTCAGGCACTTCATTACTAGAAGATATAAACAAACTGGAGGAAGTCCAGAGAAGTGGAACGGAAATGATTAGAAGCCGGAGGGAGTGATTTACCAAGAAAATTTAAAGTAGCCCTTTACCCGCCTGTAACTTCTCTGATAATTAGAGACGGGAAATGATAACAGCCTCGTTCAAGTCTTCAGTCACGTGCCTTAAGCCCTTTTGCCTTGGGCACTTAAGCATGTGCTTAGTTTTAAGAATAAAGAGTACACAAAGATTTTGACCCGATGAAGAGAATAAGATTAAGTAAGGAAAAAAAAATTAGGCTACATACCAGTGAAATCCTCCCAGGAATGAATTATGACTAACTGAGCTACCATAAAAGATGGAGATTGTATTGCGTGAAATTTCACATTTTATTGCTGAAAATGGAACGAGATATTCACATCTAAAGTTTATTTTCCATGAGACAAGAGGGACTATTCAAAATAAACCGTGTTACCCATGTACACAAATCTTTGCAGTCTCTTCCACAAACACACAGCACCAAGTTATCCTGCCCAGGTAAAGAAACCTGACTAAGCAAACATTTCTACCCTGGATTGCGTAAGCCAGGTGGAACGGTTCCGAAAAATGACAAATTATATCCCAGCAGGAAAGTAACTGGATTCTCCTAGCTGCTCACGCACTGACATTGCTGGGAAGTGATTTTTAGGAAGGCAGCATTTTATATAATTGCTGAGCTGTCAGTAGGGCTCTACTGAAAGACACTTTAAAAGTCATGGAGACACTGTCAGAATCTGATCTAAGGAACGGGCAATTACCATTCACACAGGTTTTGTATGCAATCTGGGGAAAAAAAACCCCACAACAACAAAAAAAACACGCAAAGCCCAGCTACAGGCAGCCTGCAAGCAAGCCTGCTGGGATGCAGCTTGCTATATAATCCCAAACAACGTTCCAGGCCAATAGCCATGTTTGGGCATGTAGGATTCCCCAGGCTCTTTACCAATAGGCTAGGTCTCCCAGAAATGTTATCGTAAAGGTAACTGTGTGCTCCCACCCCTCTGCACCTGCTTAAAATCACTTCTTGATGCTCCAAATA
>VYXH01007739.1:121650-140182 GCA_013397275.1 Burhinus bistriatus | reverse complement strand
GGGGGGGGGGGGGGGAGGCGGGAGACGGAGACCTGGAACAAGGCAGAATTGTGCAGTGTTTACTGGAAAGTCAGCATTTATTACTAAAATTGTGTTGGATATGCATATCTGAATAGCATGCTAGCCTAGGCTTTTGTTTATACAAATAATGCAAGCTTTACAACACAATTTCTGCAATATTTTTAGAATTCAACATTTACCTGCAACCTACATTTAGATTTATGAGAATGAGATAAGAACTGGCACCAAGTCAACAGGTCTCAGGTTCTGTGCATCAGTGCCTTGATTTCATATTACAATTTTTTTATGGACTTTCTGTAGTACAGTTTTGAAGGTTTGGCAGAAGGTAAAATGACTGCATGGTTGATCATTGCTTTCGCTACTTACAAGGTGGTACCTATAAGCCTGAGAGCCCTACTTCAGTGATTTTTTTTTTTTCCCTTTCTTTGTATAGTATATGTCAAAATGAATCTGCAAAGTGGATGAAACCTGTCAAAAAACAGATTATCATCAGTGGATCTTGTAGGACTACATATAGTTAAGGTTGGCTGACACTTCTCATTTTAAGACCTCATTTTCTGTTGCTTATAACTTTACCACACATTAGCAGTTAGGGCTGAAATTTTCCATGCTGGATGTCTGCCTCAGGCTGAATTTTATTTTGCGAGTGTAAGAATGTATCAGCTAGAAGTACTAAGCTTAGTGCAAAGTAAGTTTGTGAATAAGGGTAGGGAGAAACATGTTGGTTTTCCCCCGTGTTACATTTTTCGCAGACATATTCGAGAAGCTCAAGAGCCTTCACACTTTGAGCAGACCCTTTGAAGCATCACTGCTCTGATACCACAGATGTGCCTTTTGCCATCTCATACATTATCACTTAAAATTATAACGGATCACAGTATAAAACACTGAAAAGTTGCAGTTTGTACGTGATATGATTTGCAAAGGTTTTAGTGGAGGTTGGCTGCCAACCTCCAAAGTTTCCTTCTGCAGAGTGTGGACCAGGGCAGAGGGTCTGAGCTGAGCCTGTGCTCCAGCCATCTCTTCCACGTGCCACGTGATGCTTTGGCATGGGGACTCCACACAGAAAATCCCCATCACGCTCTCAGAACGTGGCAAGGGAAGAGCTCAGAGGGAAGAGAAACAAGGCACAGGTTCCGAGAGCAAAGGGAACCACTAGGAACTTAATAAGGAGAGAGGACAGGAGTTTGGGGAGGTAGTAGACTAGAAAGGAGAAAAGCTCGCAAAAAAGCAGTGGAGGAAGGAAGGAGATGTAGGCAGTGGGATATTGGAGAAGCTGGGGAAGAGGGGAAACAGTCAGGAGAGTTTGACAGTGCGGAAGCTGATGACTGAAGGAGAAAAGAAAAGGTCCAGAGGTGAGTCCTGGCCAGAGACAGAAGGGGCAGGGGACGCAGATGGGTGGTAACTGTATAAACAGAAGCGGCTGAGGAAAAAACTATTTGGGGGCAGAAAGTCAAAAGAATATCTATCTCTACACCGTTAGGGCTGAACGCAGGAAACCTAAGGCTCAATCGCCCTACAAGATGGCACAACCATCTCCACTTTACAGCTTGGAAACTCAATCCAAAAGAGAGTAAGGCCAAAAAAGTTAAAAGTGTCTACTAATGCATTGAGCCTGACCTGTCACTCCCACAACTTGATTCTTCTGAGTGTTCCTCATTTTTGAGAGAGACTGCTTTCCAAGGAGGCTGACAACCCCCTGGTTAGGGTACCAGCCTCCATGCGAGGCAGTGGCTGCCATTAAGGGAGCTGGAGCCACGTGCTGGTGCTCCCAGCTCTGCTGCACACGACTCCAGCTCTGTCCACAAGCTTTCATGGCCCCTGGGACTTCATTTGCTGAGCCCATCTCAGGGGGTCAGCCCAAAACAGGCCTGGTGCCACCTCTGCTGCTCTCTGTAGGCATGGGGAAAGCAGCTGCTGGCAGCCACAGAAACTCATGACCCCAAGAAACACTGCTTGGCCTTCAAGTTACTTCTACTAGACAGCTACATGGCCTGGCAGTGGTCCGTCAGGTGCTGCTGCAGCAGATGGCTGCTGCATCAAGGGATGGATGTCTCACACGCATCCCGTTTCACCCCTCCCCCTTTGTCCCACATGCTCCTGAGAAGAAAAGCATACGATGTTATAGCAGCTCCACAGCACCTGATACGCCGTGCTGGTACAGGAGACTGCAAAATCTCCCTCATGACCTGCAGTTTAGCTTCAGGAGTTCAAATAAATATTTACCTTAGAAAATGATGACAACATTGGCTTTTAATTTATGTTCTGTGCTTTTCTAAAACTTCGTAGGAAGAGGAAATGGAGCTTTAAGGTCCTAACCGCTGAGCAGCGCGGCTCTGGAGGAGCCGGCTCTACGCTCCCCCAGCCCCTGTGCAGTCCAGCCTCCCCGGCACTGCTGGCGGGGGGGCAGAGGAGAGCACACCCTCTAGCTGAGGGCAGGCAGGCGAATGCTGCTGCCCCCCCTCAGCGCACACGGCCTGCCCAGCCCATTCAGGTAGGGGGGTAACTTCTGCCCACCTTGGCATGGGTGCCCACTGTCCAGCGAGGCCACCCACCACGGCAGTTAGCATGACATCCCCTGTACGTGAAGTTTGCACAAACCAAAACCAGTAGTAAAACTACAAACTTGAGTGAAAAAAAAATTGAAAGTATCCTTCAGCATGAATTTGTGAACCAGTATCATCAAAACGTGCAAGTAAGGTGAACTACAACAGTTTCTGTATCTGCATGCAGAAATTAAACTACAACACTTGGAAGGGACATGGATTACTGGACCATCACAAAAATGTTTGGGCCGAGGAGCTCCAGTGCTGCATCCACATGTTACATTATGGCTGTAACTACACGCTCCTAAATAAATCAAACAATGCTTTCCCACGTATACAGTTACATCGACTTTAATTAGGTAACTGGCTCAGTGGTTTTGATTGTTTCAATTGGGTAGACACGTGACATGGACTGATCTATAATTAAGATGAACTTTAAAGATAAGTGTTCATGTTTAAGTGGTGGAGCGGACACATTTGTTGCTGCCCGAGGACGAAGGAGTAAAAGTACAAGTCAGAAGAGATCCTCTCTTTGCTCAGTCAGTGATTGCTGACCTCTGTTTTTCATTATTACTAGGAAGTGGTCAGTTAACCCTCATCATTAAGCAATAAAGCGTGACAGAGAGTGCTGATTAACGCGCTGCTCACAAATACGGTCAGGCAGGAGGAGAAACCCATGGCGGGCTTCTGGCAGTTTTAAAAGGCCATTAGTTACAGTTGTGCAAAATGAAATTAACCCAGCTAATCTAGCACTGAGAAGCCACGGTTCTGCTGAGGGTCAAGGGTTCCCAGCAAACAAAAAGTACAGTATGCTTACATACCATGGGGGGAAAAAGACGCCAAAGAACATAAAAGTCCCACCCCTGACAGGCTGATTAACAAAAATGAATACATACAATAAATTTGACCAAACAGGGAGGGAGGGAGGGAGGGAGGGAAGGAAGAAAGGCAGGCAAGCAACAGATTGACTTCAGCCTTCACCAAGTTCACGAGCAGTGTGCTAAAACACACTACAGAATACCTGTTGCACTGCTGCAGATGACCCTGTTTAGGCCCCTGTCCCTCAAATCTTTTTTGTCTGCCCTCCTCCACAGACAGCTTTGCTATTTTACCCCTTTACAGACTCAGCCCACATGGCCCCCTCCGTCCCTTAGGCTGAATTTTGGCACCGCCTGGATTATCACACGTATTCCTCACATTCTCAAATGGGTTCGCTGTTTGTAAACCCTTCTCCTATCGGACGCAGAGAGCTGAGGAAGCACACAGAGCAAATGGTAAAAGCACAGGAGAAATACACAAGCTAAACACACACGCGAGCACGTGCCAGCTCATTCTGTGAGAAAGACAGGATGGGCCTGAGCATCAGGAGTTTTTTCTGAACAAGTATACTTCTCTCACTTGAAATTTAATCTTCCTTTATTAGTCTTGGCAAGTCCCACTTTAAGACGTTACTTTCATGCCTGGAATTGGAGAAATGTTTTTACCATGGCCTGCTCCATGCCCCTTTCTGGATGCCAGAGGCCCTTCTCCCCTCTCTTTCTTAAACCTTTGTTTCTGATTTAATCTGAAATCTTAATTTGTCCCACATCTGGATGGAAACAGTTTAATTCTAAGGACTTCCCTCACTTCTTCAGTTGACAATCTTCATTTTAAGTGAATTTCTTGAAAACTTGACATGCATACCAGTTTTGGCTTATGGATTGCATAATCCACATAACGCACCCACACATGGATTTTGGATTACCCCCACCTCATTACAGGGCAATACTTTAGATCTGTCTTTGCCTGCTGAATGTAAGTGGGCACCTTTGCTTGTAGAAGCACACATAGCATTTCCCACTTTTTTTTTCTTGGTGGCATATTGTTCTTGCACCATGAACTTATTGAAGGCTTCAAGGACAGAGAGAATGGTGACAGTAACAAGGACTTTCTCCCATTCTTAGTGGAATGGTAATAGAAAATACAGTAAGTGTGAGAATGGCAATAGGAAGGGCTAAAATGAAAGTCAGAAAGATGATACTGTCCTTTAGTTCTCTATTTCTGGAACATTTTCTAACTCTATGGGAAAAGGGCTGCTCAAGTAAGCAAATTTACCCCAACACTGTTCAAAAAACCTCTGCTGTTTAACCCTGTTCTGTCTTACCACAGAACTCTGAGGAAGTACTTATGTGTTTTATTTGTGCTTTTATGTCCTGCACTTTTTCGTAAGCTTTCCACAAATGATCTTTTATTATTAAACAGTCAGTGAAAGATCTCATCCTTGTCATACTTCCTCTTCCTACTTTTAAATAAATAATTAACATGGAATAATTGGAAGGTATTCTTTCTAAACTTCTTACATGGAAGTGGATTCCTTGTGCAACAAGAAAAGATGCAGCTCGGTGTCAACACTGTATCCAAGTGCTTGCACTATTTTCCAAGACCCTAATTTATTTTATAAAGTTGTATGCAATGCTGCTGTATTAAAATACACACATATCTACTGTACCGGACAGACTGCCTGCTGCCCTACATTCAGCACAGAGTACCTGCATGATGACACTGCAGAAGTATAAAAACATGAAATATCACTTGTAGTTCTCAGGGCTCTATAAAACACTTGAATATCTAGAATTCAAATGCCTGGCTGCACGCACCTTGCATATGAAGTCATTAACAACCACCCTCCCCCCAAACAAACGAATGTACAACCTGATAGATAGTTTTGTTCACAAATACGGTGCTATCACTGTAGCAATACTGTCTTCCTGTTATTACTAAAAAGACTGCAAGTAAAAGACATAATTTTTAAATAGGTTATTGTCTTTTCATTCCCTTTTAAAAATTTTATGAATAGTTTAGTATGCCAGTGCACACAACCTAAGAAGTACTTATTATTATTTTTTCCCAATAGTCCATCATTATCATTCTGTTGTATCAGAGAAAATTAGCACCTATCACTTACATAATTTCAATCAGTATTGTTAAGAGTGGAATTTGCATGCATGATATGGTGTATAGGCTAACACAAGTCCATTTGGTAAGTCCACGTGGTAAAATGGATGAATAAATAATTGAATGCTTAGCTCCAAATATATAATTATTCTTCGAAAAAAAATCAGAGCACAAGTCTGCAAAAATACATATAATAATACTCATCTACAGCTAAACACCCTAGAAAAAAATGCCCTTTCAGAAATGGAATAATACAGTTAGATTCCTAAAATGTTTATAGAAAACTTGCATAAATGCCCACATTTTGAAAGTACAGGACTATTGCACTTCTTCTCCACAGGCATTAGATGTAAATTCAAAATGTTGTCCCAGCCTAATGAAGAAAAGACTTAGCAGAGTACTTGTGCAGAGCATGCACAAGGTTTATAAACCTTCAAACTGCAGTTTAAATTGTTCCTGTTAGAAAAAGTTACAGCTTGGTTGTTCTGATCTGTTCCCACACACAGTATTATATAGTCTCTCCCTAAGAACGTAACATTACCTTTTTTAATATCATTCATCACCCTGCTCTGTAATAAGCATCACTGTTCTGACGTTGCAAGAACTGCTTGCCGTCTGTCTACTTCCAATACATGAGTCGCAGTAGTTATTAGTTACATGTAAAGAAACGAGGAGTGGGCTTCGCAACAGTAAGCACAAAACATCAAGTCCAGTCCTTTTCTGTGTTAGAGTGTAACATCAACCAATTTCCAGATGAAGTAAAATAAACAGGCAGGTACAAATGAGAAAACTAACCTCTAGTACTTATGCCTGGTAGTAGCTCAAATGAATGTAAATATGCCATGAACAGGAAATGAATGGGAAAAAATTCCACTATTCTGGATACGGTATTCAGCAAGAATCAAGAAGAATTAAAGGCAAATGAGACAAGATATAGAAATGTGATATAACTGCATTAACACTGATAGTAATGACACCTTTTCTGGAAAAGGTGCAAAACATTAAATTACAAGAATTCAAAATACTCTGTTTATGATAATGGCAATGCCTTTTGTTGGCATCCTGCAAGAACAGTACTAAAAGTTTCAAAGAAACACGGTTTTCTTCTAATCCAATGGTATACTGTTTTTCTGTTTTACAGATATCACATTGTGTTTTAAAATAATAAATCTGTCTTTCTATTGCAGAGGCTATTTCCATTTTAGCATTTTTCTCACCCTGTGACTTGAAAGTCAGCCTACGTTCTAAATCTCTAGAATAACTTTCTAAAATACAACCTTTCCACATTTATTTTCTGACACATCCATTTAGTTCTTTTGAATTTCTTCAGATATTCTTTTCCAGGCGAGAGCCACTGAGTACTTTCAATAAACATAAAACCCTTCTGCCTAAAACAGTAATTCCATTACAGCTTTTTGCTCTTATTACTGGTCATCTGGTGCGCCACTGAAGAAAATCTGTAGATGTACCTTTTTTAAATTATTAGTTAATAAATCAGAAAAAATAATCTGTTAGGAAGCACGAGAGTCTATCTTGAGATGCAGAACATCATTCAGAGTTGACAGAGCTTTTAAGTCTGTCTTTCCCATTTGCAACCAGATATTAACTAGCAGTGTGAGTCAGTGGGAGATCTTCGTTAGATGCAGGCAGAAACCTGAGATCCACTAGCAGTTAACCAGAGGGTAACTCTTCGCTGTTTTTCTCCTGCACTCACTTCCTTTGGTCTGAGCTATTTACTTTTCACTAATAGACTGCATAGCCCATCAATGTAAAGCAAAGCAATTTGATAGAGCAAAAAATGTCAGGGACATTTTCTAGATCAGAATCAACTAAATCCAAAGCAGATCCTTTTGCTTTGAAAAGCAACAGTGGAAGGAAAGTCTGGAGCAAGGAGGACTTACCCTGGGAGGAGGAGGATCAACTCTAGGGAGCATATAACAAATGGGACATCATGGGCTGCACCCATGAGTGCCGAGGGAGCTGGCTCATGTCACTGAGAGATCACCCTTGATTATCTTTGAAAGGACATGACAATTGAGTGAGGCTCCCAAGGACTAGAATAATGCAGGTGTCACTTTTCTCTTCAAGAAGAGCAAGAATACTTTTTTTATCTGATGGTGAGGATGGTCAAACAGGTTGCCCTGAGGGGCTGTGGAGTCTCTGCCCTCTGCATATTCCTCCAAGATACTCAAAACCCAACTGGACACAATGCTGAGCAACCTGCCCTGAGCAGGAGGGTTGGATTAGACAATCTCCAGAGGTCTCTTCCAACCTCAGCAATTCTGTGGTTATATGATAATGCTCTTTCATCTATTAATCCACACAAAATGGTGCTCTTTTCATAAATCTATGCACATTATCACAGCCTTTGATAGTCCTAAAGGCATAAAGTGATTAAGGCTTATCTTCCATATCAAAGAAATGCTATACCCAATATTAGATGAAGTGTGACACAAGGAAGCTTGAAAAAAATGGGAAGAAAACTATAGCTTCTAAAAAGAAAAATTATATTTTGAAACATCTGCAGCATATTCCAAAGAGATAGCAAATTAACCACATAACCATAATAATGTGTTTTGGTATCCTGTGCAGAAAACTCATACAGGGTAAAGGTTCAAACTGAAATATTAAACTTGTTGGGATGTACTGTATGAACAAAGATAAGGAAGGATGAATTTGAGGAACTCTAACATAAACTCCCTCTAATGCAAGTATCAGTATGTACTAGTGTTCTGGTTTGAGGTAAAACAGAACCAATTTTCTTTTCAGTAATTTTACTTCTCAGTTAAGTCTCTTCTAACTAACCCTCCGAAATTAACAGCATATTTTTCAGACAGCGTCAGCTTCTAGCAGATAAGGCCTGATGATGAAGCTGGATTACGGTCTTCCCAAATTCACTTCAGTCAAATGGTTTAGGCACAGTTCTTAAAACCCTGAGGCACCTTGTTGCTACTTAGCGGCACGTACCTTTACCAGGAAGCACCACCATCATCAATGTTTCCTGCACACAACCATGAACCTTGCTCCAGTTGCTGTCGCTGAACAGGTATGAAGTCTCAGATTTCCCAACACCTCAAAACCTCAATTCTGATCCCCACAGCAGACTAACAGAAGTCTCTAACTACATTATGTCTTATGTCTACACCCTCGGTCCTGCCTTGCCAGAGATCTAGCTTATGCTGGGGAGAATGTGGACGGTGATTTAGGATGAATCAGGACCACAAAGTCAAAGAGAAACTTGTCCTTTGAGTCCACACTTGCTTGCTACCAAAACCAAAGTACATAAAGGATTATAGAGATTTAAAAAAGAGAGAGAGAGCAGAGAAAAAGTAAATGCCTGAGGGAGTTGAATGGTGCCCTGGAGAACTGGACTGCATCTCCTTTGCCATGAATTTACTTTATATAAATAAGCAAGAAAAATCATTAATTATCCTCCTTGTTTCCTGAATATCCAACTTGAGATCCAGAGTCTGATTTGCAGTGGTTTAAGCAATCACAGCTGCAAGTAAAATCAATAGAAATTGCACTTTGGACATATTAAGTGCTATAAAATGCCAAGTACTTCTACCCCCTGAGGTCCTAGATATCATAAATCATGAACCCCAAATCAGTGGGTATGTCTGAGCTTAATCTGTGTCTTAAGTCCTTAACTGTAAAACAGGAGTAATAACCACTTATCTTATGTTGTATTGCAAGAATAAATTAAACAATGTTTGTGAAGCACTTCGATATTATAGCGATGAGCACCACAGAAAAGCTCTGTAAGAAATGAGTAATTATGTCTTCTGAGCAAGGGATGAATAGTAATCAGCAGTGAAGGCACAGGACCATACATTGAGCAATGAGAAGAATACAAGATACTGAATAGCTGCTCATTAATTGAACGTTACCCAATCTGTTCAATGAACAAGGCAGAGGTCTAATGGAAAAAGTTGTGTGTGATTGTGTAATTAAGGCTGAATTAGCAATCATTACATGCAGTGTAGATGAACAAAGATCATGCAGGCCACTAGCATTCATTATTTTCATATTTAGTTGTGATTTTGCAAACTTGGTCTTTTTTTTCTCCCGAACGTATTTTTAAAATAGCAAACTGCAAAAAGCCCAAGCAGCTCAAAACCCCTGAAACCCACCATTGCACCTAATATAAGAACCCACACAGAGGAGCAGAAAGGGGTGGGAGAGGCCACAAGAACCTCAGGTGGCCCTAGCACTCCAAACTGAAATGGGAGAAAAAAGGGTCTGCCACGCTGCCCGTGAACAGGAGCAGGACATCAAGTTCTACTGCACAGGAACCACAGCATGCATAAAACTGAAGCCCCACATAATCATCACTCTTGAAACGGACTGACTGACCCATGTTCCCTTTCTTAGGGCCCTGGATTTGGCAACTCAGCCATGAGATATGGCACCAATTTTATAGGTTAAAACCTGGTAATATTTCTGTCTTACAGAATTTCTTCTCCTTAAACAACAAAGACCTGTGGGCTTCAAAGTTGACCACAGCCCATTATTGTTTCTAAAAAACCCGATAAAACTGCATCAGCTTAAGTCTAGACTTCAAATCTAACAGAGGCACTCCCAACCTTCAACAAAATAAAACTGTGCTGCAAAAAAAGGCTGAAATCCTGGCTTCTTTTAAGGCAATGGGAGATTTGCCATTACCTTTTCCCACTCTATTTATATCCAAGATGCTAGCAGATGCCTTGTTCCCTCTGTCTATAACAGACAGATCTGTATGTACATTTTATCTCATTTTTTTTTTTTTGTCTGGAGACTGTTTTCCCACCCTCTTATTTAAAATGGTATTAAGAGGTATAAAAAGATGCTTTGTTTCTGGCTTTATGTATTTATATATTTATTTTGAGGTTTTATCTATTCAGAATTTCTTTCAGCCACGACACTGCAAAATTCCTTATCTCTAACACTGTTTTGCTGACGGCACCTTGCAGGATTATCTCCTGTTGGCCCTTAACTACTTAACCTGAGACTGGAAGAGCCTTTTCAGGCTCTAAAAATTTCCTGAACCTTGAGGGTTGTAGAAGAGAAGTGCTATTTGCTACTAAAAGTGAAAATTATAACATTGCTTCTATAAGCTGCTAAGGCAGGTAGATAACTGCATTTTATAAAGTGGTATCTCTTAAGAAGCAGTACCATAGCTGTGAGGAGCTAAAGCATCTGACTAAGAACATTTTATGATATTTGATATGCTTTATACTGTTTGATATAGAAGATCTTGTACATATATTTATGTCCAATTGCAAACTCCAATTTGAACGTACGTTCATGCTTTAGTTATCCATTTACAGTCGTATTGTACTAGGCATTACAAAAAAGCCCCAGCAGCGCAGTGTCCAAGAAGCCAGACCAATTATACTTCAACAACAGAGAATTTCTCAGTAGCCAGGCTCTCACTTGAGGGGATTACCAGCAAACATAAGCAAGCATGAGGTCACCTGATGGAGTCTTGGGTATCTGCAGAGGCTTAGGTGGATAAGGATGGAGTTATTTCAAAGGACTTCACTCTCCTGAGGTTTTTTCTGAATTCAAACCAAGAAAAGTCATCGCAGGAGACAGACATTCATCTGCTAGTACAAATACAAAGCAATTCTGCCTTATGCAAGATCTGAGCACTTTACATCAATTTTTAAAAATTGCAGTCCTGTATCCTTGTGAAGATCTGGGCATCCACCATCATTACAAGTGGCATACCCTAAAAATGTATTAGCTGGTTCATCCTCTCTTTCACTACTCATACTTCCATCATTTTTGGAGTCAGATGAACTCTCTAGCCTTACCAGGTCACAGTATTAACCAAAAGAGACCTCTTTGGCTTATCCTTTACTATCACAGATAACCAAATCATACTATACATCAGTTACTTCTCTCACACTCAAAGTAGGAGCTTAAATCCTTCTGACTCCTTTCAGGAAAGTGCGCTCAAAAGTCCCTCTTTTTGGTGGTTTGCAGCCTTCTCAAAATATTAAACTAATGTAATTTTTACACATTTGCTCTTATTTCAGTACAGTTCTTAGTTCAAAATAAATTCTCCTCCCTCTCAGTTGTCTACTCCTCAACTGTGAAATATTTAGAGACAGCAGTCATGGCCCAATTCAGACTCTTTTTGGGTAAGCTAAAAAAAGCTAAAAGCATCTAGTCACCTGACATAAGATAAATTTTTATTCCCCAGATCATTTCAGAAGCTCTCCTGATGTATTTACTTGCCTCTGAATCAAACTGTCTTTAACATGCTGGTGACCAGAAGTATACACAATACTCCACATTAGCATTCCCAGCATCGTTTGTACCACGATGGTGTGAGTACTTCCCTGTTTGCTTGAAATACTTGGTGCATCTGAATGTATGGATTTTGTATAACTACCTTACACAAGTAGCTCAGTCATCTTGGAACTATTAGCTGAACGGTGACTTTCTCAGGAACCACCCTGTCTACCTTCCTTATGCAGCACATGGAAAAAATCCATTCCTCTTTAAAGAAAAGACAGTCAAAGTATTCAAGAAAACAGTAAACTAATGGCTATGACATTTGAACTTTTGTTAGCCAAAAAATTTGTGGCTACCTTAAATCAGCATGCATTCACAGGGCCATCCCACCTCTATGAAGACTCTGATCTACCAGAATATCACCCTGTGATGTGTTAAAAAAGAAAACAACTAAAAAAATTTACTGCAACTCAATTCCCTGTCACATCATAAGAATGCCAAAATTTCCCCTGTCTTACAAGGATGCAGAAGGTAAGCCCATGAAAGCCTGTACGATGCTTGAATTTGTGGCAACAGAAGGCCGTTACCTAAGATAAACCAACCTTACCACTGCATATATGTTCTGTTTATTGCATATTGTGCTTGTGTAGGCTACACCTACTGAATATATTATTTTCTAGATGAAGCAGTCTAGAAATTAGTATTCATAAAACAAAGAACAAAAGACAAACAAAAGAGTGCAGGAGAAGAATAATTGCATGCAGACCTCCTAGCATCGTGCGAGCACTTTTCAGGGCTAGACAGCAACCCATATCTAAATTCTCATCCTTGTACCCATCTTGCCCTCTCTACAGCAACACCTGCTTACACGGTAAATAACAGTTACAATGAAAAAAATTGCGAATGTTGGAAAGTATTGGGGAGCGAAGAACTTATTAATGCTTTTGGAAAGGAATGAATGCTGATTTTTAGCTTTCTTGATATAAAATATTTTTTCAAATCATTTTCCCGGCCGTTAACCAACTTGTGGTTCTTTGTGGCACTGCAGCTGCTAAACTCACCCATTCTTTGCCTGTTTTCAAACCAAGACACTGTATCACCTAGACAGTTCCCAAGCCTACCCCCCTCTTTTCTGAAACGCTGCCACAATATGCTGGCTCTCTTGGTGCTGCACTCCACATTTAATATGCATCCAGCATTTATTTTTGAGCGTCAGTCAGTTTCGCATGCAGGCCACATATTCCAGGAGCCACAAGGAAAGCTTTTCCTCCCATTCCACCTCTCCCCAGCTTTAAAAATACTCAGTGTAATACATGCTCCATCCTTTATTAATCTTTACTTTTTTTGTGTCATGCTTTTTCCTGCTTGTTTTTTTCCCCCTTTCTGGGCTCCCAGTGCAAACCTTTCTAGCTCCTTCCTCCTACCAGCCTCCTGAACTCTGAGCTCCTAGTAACTAAAGCCAACTAGGAGCAGGAACGAAGACTTCATTTCACTGAGCAGTACTGCCTGCCAGAGTGAAAAGCAGGAAAAGTCTTTTTTATAGCTATAAAAGCATGGAAGGCTGGTGGCAGCTTCAAACCTATGATGACTTAATTATTTAAATTTCATTTTACACCTATTAACCATAGCATATCAAGTAAGAGTAGCAGCTGCTACATGAATCTGACCAGCTCACTTGCCCTCAGCAGATCACCCATCTGCTTGCTCTTCACCTAATATTTCTGCTTGATAGGTTGTAAAACAGATTCTTGCAACAGGTCAGGAACACAGTCAACTTCAAATCCCACATAGAAATTTCTATGAAAACATATGGACATCTATACTGAGTGATGTCGAATTTAGAGAGGTCACTGACCTTACGAAAGTGGATAAAAGGAAAATTACAGCCTGTGATGGAAAAACACTGACTCCATTACAGTGAATGAACAGAAGAGTGGAGAGTGAAGAACTGTATGTATAATTAATTCTAGTAATACAGACCCACAAAATTCATGGGTGCACACACTGCAGAACAGTTTGGAAAATGCCTTTGTATAATGTATCAATTTCAGCTTCTACAGCATAAAAAATATTCCTTCTTTAATGATCAATAAGGTAAACTTTCCTGTTCACCAGTAGTATTTTATAAAAATTTAAGTTATGCTAATTAAGCAAATTCTTCAAGGGCTATGTATTCCAGCATCTAAATTCTCATACCTTGATATTTTTTCCATCTTAATTCAAATTAATTAGATGAGTGGACAATGAGGTGGATTGAGAACTGGCTGAATGGCAGAGCTCAGAGGGTTGTGACCAGTGGTGTAGAGTTCAGTTGGAGGCCTGTGACTAGCCGAGTTCCCCAGGGGTCAGTACTGGGTCCTGTTTTGTTCAACATATTCATCAATGACCTGGATGAGGGAAGAGAGTGTACCCTCAGCACGTTTGCTGATGACACAAAACTGGGAGGGGTGGCTGACACACCAGAAGGCTGTGCTGCCATTCAGTGTGACCTGGACAGGCTGGAGAGTTGGGTGGAGAGGAAACTAACGAAGTTCAACATGGGCAAGTGTAGGGTCCTGCACCTGGGGAGGAATAACCCCATGCAGAGAGGGATCTGGGAATCCTCATGGAAAAGCTAACCATGAGCCAGCAATGTGCCCTTGTGGCCAAGAAGGCCAATGGTATCCTGGGGTGCATTAAAAAGAGCATGGCCAGCAGGTCGAGGGAGGTTATCCTCCCCCTCTACTCTGCCCTGGTGAGGCCACATCGGGAGTACTGTGTCCAGTTCTGGGCTCCCCAGTTCAAGAAAGACAGGGAACTGCTGGAAAGAGTCCAGCAGAGGGCTACAAAGATGATCAAGGGAATGGAGCACCTCTCTTATGAGGAAAGGCTGAGAAACCTGGGTCTGTTTCGCCTGGAGAAGAGAAGATTGAGAGTGGACCTCATCAATGCTTATAAAATATTTAAAGGGAGGGTGTCAAGAGGATGAGGCCAGACTCTTTTCAGTGGTGCCCAGCAACAGCACAAGGGTCAACAGGCACAAACTGGAACACAGGAAATTCCGTCTCAATGTGAGGAAAAACTTCTTTACTCTGAGGGTGACAGAGCACTGGAACAGGCTGCCCAGAGAGGTTGTGGAGTCTCCTTCTCTGGAGGTACTTGAAATGCCTGGATGCATTCCTGTCCAACCTGCTCTAGGTGAGCCTGCTTTGGCAGGGGGCTTGGACTAGATTATCTCCGAAGATCCTCTCCAACCTGTACCATCCTGTGATTCTGTGAAAAAATTTAGGAGGCACACACAGAAGTTTCAGTTTCTCTCTATTTTCTACTGGGGGATGTAGAGCCTTGGGAAGTTCACAGGTGCACGGGAAAACCACAGGAAGCTTACCTGTTTCTGAAAAAGCATGTTACACATAACATATCTTTTTCCCTCTTGTGTGGCCTTCCGGAAGCAGAGACTGCAGCGTACTTCCAAAAAAAACAATAAAAGGATCCCTGGGATATTATACATCTGGCCCATTGCTAAACAGTTGCACAGTGCCTTTGCTTGCCAAAGAACTGACTTTATCTATCACTGAATTTTCAAGCTGGCGATAGCTTGCAATCCTTCACGTGAAGATGAATCTCTAAGGCGGCTGCTGGATCCCTTTGGTTATGGCAAAAAGATCGGCCTAGGTGCCTGGCAAGGCAGACTGGGAGTTACCCCAGATGAATGGCGGTTTGGACCCTCGATCTCGCAGCCCAGGTTGTTTTGTTTCTGTGTTTTCAGAGCAGCCTGGCACAAAGGCAGCTGAAGAATGGCACTTCTTTTCCGTAACCCTATCTTTGAGGCAACCTCGGTTCCCACAGCTGTGCTGAGTCCCTGCAGATTGCTACACAAGAAATTTCATCCTTTCCACTACTGAAGCAAAGTCTTCGATAACCTGCTGTTCAAACACGCAGCAGAGGTAGGATTTCTTTGTTACTAGGCTGCTCACTGAGGTGCACAGCACATTTACTATATCCAGGAGGCCATTTAAATAAGACGGCATGAGATTAGACTTTGAAAAATTTCCTTCAGCCAAATCTCCCCCTCCTTTACATAGGCAAATCACAAAGGTTCAGGTGAAAAAGAAATGCAACCCTAGAAACTTCTGTTGCTGTGACTGTGTTTCTACTTCAGAGGTGAAGAGAGATCTAAGTTTCTGACTTAAAATAGCAGAAATAGCTTTAAGGCAAACCTCCTGGAGCAGAAATCAACAGCCAAATCTGAAATTTATTGAACATCACATCTTTGGATTTAAAAAACCAGCAAGCTTCCCTATAACTAATACAATATAATTTGTTAATACTTCAATTTCAAATAGCCAAATACCTCCCAGCAAATATGCAAAATAACTCAAAGATGATGGTCATTTTTGCTGTAGTCTTTAGCACCATTCGGAGATGAAAAAATACCTTCCTTTTTTCTTACTTTCAGGCCAAAGAAAGAATGAAAGATTAACTTTAGCAACTTAAGAAGCAATATAAATTTTGATTTAGGACAGATGACCTCATACTTGTCTGGAACTTGAACAAATGAAGACTAAAAATGCAAAGTATACGCAAGAACAGCTGTGATTTCTGACTTCAAGCCTGTTAATCTCCTTAGAGAAAGCTGGTTCAGTGGAAAAAGAGAAGACAAGACTGGCCAGGTGCTTTAGGTTCCCTCACAGTATAGTATATTTTCAGCATATGACTCTATTAATGATCATAAATTAAAGCTTAAATAACTTTATGATTGGCCATATTCGTAATTTAGAAAATCATACAATATAGTTATCCTAGGTAAAAATGTATTACAAATATAAATGTCTTAACTTTTGCAGTGACACCAGTTATCAACACTTTATGGTTAAAGAATTTTAGTGTTTTGCAAGGCAGATGAAATTTCTATTAATGACACAATCACGTTTCTTCATACCAGACTCCTGCTCATCAAGTCTGTCATCAAAAAGTTCATGCTTGCTTGATACCAAAATTTTGTGCTTTGATAATTTACACCCCTGTAATGAATTCCATCTGAAATGACTTTTGAAATTTCACCAATAAACCCATTTTAATACTTTTTTGGTCTACAGCTCTCCTTCTCATGAATTCATTAGACATTGCCTGCAAGTCCCCAAAATAAGATTCACTGGGAATACGATTACCAGATTTGTAATTGGAAATGCAAGCTTTAGTTTCTTTGTTGTTGTGTACTTTCTTCTTTCTAAATTTCAATGCAGTTGTTCTTTGCTGTTATAATCCCTCTGTTTTATAATATTTCAGAAGAGTGCAAAGGAATTGGCACTCAGAAACTGTTCAAGATGGGCTGACAACTTAGCAATCCTTGCCAAGACCCAAAGAGCTGCGTGGTGTGCAGTGGTCTCTCTCTCCAAATCCCCCTTTCTCTCTGTTTCCATGCTTTTTGACACAATTTGTCTCCCCACTTCATAGAATCACAGAATGGTTTGGGTTGGAAGGGACCTTTAAAGGTCATCCTGTCCAACCTCCTGCGATGAGAAGGGACATCTTCAACTAGATCACTTGTTCTTGTCCTTCCAGTGGAACACCAGTTGCTCTCTCCCATGATTTCCATCCCACCATATCTTTTGAAGGACTATCAGTATGTAACTTTTTAGATTAACCTAAATAAAACTTTCATTTAATCAGTAGAAACTAGTGACCAAAAGCCTCTTCCCCTTCAAGAAGAGTTCCTCCTTTCAAAGAGGGCACAAACTGATATACTAGAGGGGCTGTCTGAACATTAGGAAGCACTTTTTTACTATGAAGATGACCAACCACCGGCAGAGAGGTTGTGGAATCTCCATCCTTTGAGATATTCAAAAGCCATCTGGACATGGTCCTGGGCAACTGGCTCTAAGTGGCCCTCCATCAGCAGGGGGAGTTGGACCAGATGACCTCCAGAAGTTCCTTCCAAGCTCAGGCATTCTGTGGTTCTGTGAAAATGGCACCAGCTGTATTTAATAACAATTGGGAGAGGAGGCCATTTTTGACAGAATATAATTTCTCGTGCCACTTTCTACTGAAGAATATTTAGTGGATCAAGTAAGAAATATGTGTGTGTGTGTGTGTGTGTGCGCATGCGCATGCATACAATGTGTGNGTGTGTGTGCGCATGCGCATGCATACAAAGTGTGTAAAATGTAACTGGAAAAACGTTCATAAATCTTTAAAAAGTCTATACACATTATTTCAGGGAAACAGTGAATGAACCTTGAGGAATCTCTTCTATTCTTTTACTACAATCTTTTAGAGAGGGAAAAATTCATTTTTACTCAAATAAATTAGCCACTGTATTTATAAATTCCTCAGAAAGTTATTTCTATGTTCACAGAGTTTTACTGTTTTTTTGTAATAAAGACAAGAACGCAAACACTTAAGTAGAGAACACAGCTTTAGCTCTGAGCTGAGACAGGTATGCCCAGGATCTACATCTAAGTTACTTCTTCCACTTTTGATTTATTTTTTATTTATATCATGCACTGAACTACCATAGTTTTAAAAACATCCTCATGAACATATGATACAGAGTAATTACTACAAATATTTAATTTAAAATAGGAAACCTCAGGATGGAGTGTTTTATTGGTCATGTACCCATCTGAAAAATTTATGATGACTCTACAAAAAATGTTTGTTGTTACAAAACCACCTACACAAATTTTTATTCACATTGATAGTTTCAGAATGTCTAGAGCCAAGATGTATATTATGCTTTTGCTATGTCCTTTTGTGGCTAATACTCTACAATGTACTTTTATGCATATATATATATAAACACACACAAAAAAAAAAAAAAAAAA
>VYXH01007739.1:70385-121093 GCA_013397275.1 Burhinus bistriatus | reverse complement strand
GCCTGCAAGTCCCCAAAATAAGATTCACTGGGAATACGATTACCAGATTTGTAATTGGAAATGCAAGCTTTAGTTTCTTTGTTGTTGTGTACTTTCTTCTTTCTAAATTTCAATGCAGTTGTTCTTTGCTGTTATAATCCCTCTGTTTTATAATATTTCAGAAGAGTGCAAAGGAATTGGCACTCAGAAACTGTTCAAGATGGGCTGACAACTTAGCAATCCTTGCCAAGACCCAAAGAGCTGCGTGGTGTGCAGTGGTCTCTCTCTCCAAATCCCCCTTTCTCTCTGTTTCCATGCTTTTTGACACAATTTGTCTCCCCACTTCATAGAATCACAGAATGGTTTGGGTTGGAAGGGACCTTTAAAGGTCATCCTGTCCAACCTCCTGCGATGAGAAGGGACATCTTCAACTAGATCACTTGTTCTTGTCCTTCCAGTGGAACACCAGTTGCTCTCTCCCATGATTTCCATCCCACCATATCTTTTGAAGGACTATCAGTATGTAACTTTTTAGATTAACCTAAATAAAACTTTCATTTAATCAGTAGAAACTAGTGACCAAAAGCCTCTTCCCCTTCAAGAAGAGTTCCTCCTTTCAAAGAGGGCACAAACTGATATACTAGAGGGGCTGTCTGAACATTAGGAAGCACTTTTTTACTATGAAGATGACCAACCACCGGCAGAGAGGTTGTGGAATCTCCATCCTTTGAGATATTCAAAAGCCATCTGGACATGGTCCTGGGCAACTGGCTCTAAGTGGCCCTCCATCAGCAGGGGGAGTTGGACCAGATGACCTCCAGAAGTTCCTTCCAAGCTCAGGCATTCTGTGGTTCTGTGAAAATGGCACCAGCTGTATTTAATAACAATTGGGAGAGGAGGCCATTTTTGACAGAATATAATTTCTCGTGCCACTTTCTACTGAAGAATATTTAGTGGATCAAGTAAGAAATATGTGTGTGTGTGTGTGTGTGTGCGCATGCGCATGCATACAAAGTGTGTAAAATGTAACTGGAAAAACGTTCATAAATCTTTAAAAAGTCTATACACATTATTTCAGGGAAACAGTGAATGAATCTTGAGGAATCTCTTCTATTCTTTTACTACAATCTTTTAGAGAGGGAAAAATTCATTTTTACTCAAATAAATTAGCCACTGTATTTATAAATTCCTCAGAAAGTTATTTCTATGTTCACAGAGTTTTACTGTTTTTTTGTAATAAAGACAAGAACGCAAACACTTAAGTAGAGAACACAGCTTTAGCTCTGAGCTGAGACAGGTATGCCCAGGATCTACATCTAAGTTAGTTCTTCCACTTTTGATTTATTTTTTATTTATATCATGCACTGAACTACCATAGTTTTAAAAACATCCTCATGAACATATGATACAGAGTAATTACTACAAATATTTAATTTAAAATAGGAAACCTCAGGATGGAGTGTTTTATTGGTCATGTACCCATCTGAAAAATTTATGATGACTCTACAAAAAATGTTTGTTGTTACAAAACCACCTACACAAATTTTTATTCACATTGATAGTTTCAGAATGTCTAGAGCCAAGATGTATATTATGCTTTTGCTATGTCCTTTTGTGGCTAATACTCTACAATGTACTTTTATGCATATATATATATAAACACACACAAAAAAAAAAAAAAAAAAGGCCAAAGAAACCACAGAAAAGTGCAAGCCAAATTCTCAGTGTTTGCATAACAACAATTCTACTGGTAGTATGAGGAACTCACAGTCATGTGCATACCAAGCAGAAGTCTAGACAGTGTTCACGTACCACTGGTAGGAACATGTATGTTAATACAATAATTCTAAAAAATACATTTAAAGCTAATTTAAATCTATCTTCAACTTTTAGGGACGACAGGGTTGTTTTGTCTTTCATTTTTTGAGGTTTTTTTTGCTTAACTCATAAATTGTCAGTAATTACTGATAACTTTTAACTACATTTTAAAAATGTATTTCTATGCCTGATTACAGAGTAATCCTTTCCTAATAATTTTGGCTTCTGAGGCTTGGAAACATAGTCTTGTTACTTTGTTTACTCATAAAGGGAATCCTTGATATTCTTTCATAAATTCCTGTAAAGTTGGATAGGGATATCCATCAGATTACGTCGGAAAGGGCATGGTAAATGTAGATACGCAGTACCTTGAAATTACAGTGATTCAAAACTGGGAAAGCAGCTTTCTTGGAAGGCAGGAAAGGAGGAAGGATGATAACAAAAGGTGCTGTCAATTCACACAGTACGTGCAAGTGTATGCCAAACCTCACCATCACCACCAAAACAAAAAAATACTCTCATGATTCAGAGGCCAGCTTAGACATGGTTATGTGAAGACTCATCCATGATGTGGCACGGAAGCACATGGAGGAAATCACTCAGTGAAAATAAGTAGTTTTCCAGTCCACGTGCTACATTAAGTGACTAAAAACTCAAGGAAGAAGTTGGGGAATGAAGGCAGCAAGGTCAGCTATTGCACAACAGTAAGAGGAAATGCTTTCAGAACATGGAAACCTCTTCCATGTCCTTGTAACTTTGGGAAGTTCATTTCAATTAGATTGACACTTTTGATGACAGACAGATAAACAGATTGATAGAGAGATATTACATGAGGTCTTGACTTCAATGACGCACAAGCCCTCCAGGTCTATTTAACAGAGTACTAAATCCTTATTGCCATCAGCAGCAGCTTTAATGATCACAGAAGAAATTAATCACATCACACAGTCTCACTTCTCAGTGCACAAGCTGGACACTGTATTAAGAGCCTATTTTCTTCCTTCTAGGTTTTTCTTCATGAAAATAAATGAGTAAGTAGATTTCGCCTGCTTCATCAGTGGTTGTAAGAACATGTATTCATCAGCAAAGACTTCAAAAGACCTATACAGTATTTATGTCCCTTTCATGCCATGAACTCTTATTCTTTATCGGGTATTAAAAACTTAATTTTTATCACTTGAAGAAATTGCTTACAAAGTCTGTAAAGGCCAAATATTTTCTTTTACCCTAAAAACCCATCACAGAAAGGCAACACCTACCAGAGGTCCTGTAGCACTCTGAGTGATCCTAACTTCTTTCTATTAAGATGCCCAGGAAACACTAGCTATACCATAATTAACATACAATAGAGAGACGTCAGCAAAACACTCCTGTGATGATACAGCTATCAAAATATAGTCCTCATGAAAGTCCTAGTCCTTAATGAAAGTCCTTGACGAAATCTCTAAGAAAAGCACCATGATCAGTTCCTGCTTTCTCATCAATCTACCACAGTACAGTAAAGCCACTTCTCTTTTGCTGAAAGATAAAGCAGATGCACTACTGAGTCGAAAGCCTTGGAGGTACCCACAGGGAGATAATTGACCTGAGTGAACTGTACTGTCATATAAGGCTGCCAAAGCATGATGAGACAACCATATTCATCCTCCAGTACAGGAGAAGCAGGAGTACGTTTACATTAATTGTATATGTGCCCATTAAAAATTACAAAAATCCACTTGGAGAAGTGGAGAAGCCGCCTGACTCAGCAGTGGCATGAAGTAAACCACTGCATCCTTTAGAAGGTGTACACTGCAAAAGACCCTGGCATATCCTACATAAATTATACCACATGCAATTGGAGTTCATTCAATTTTTTTTTTTTCAGATTAACAACAAAGAATTTTATCAATGGCATAAAACACATAGGAAAACATGTATGTGCATGTGTGTATCTGTATTTCTATTAAAGAAAATCCCAAACTGCACGTATTTTGTCTTTTATTTTTTGTTTATGTTTTTTTGGTTTGTGTTTTCTTACCTTCTACTGCTCTCTTGAAGAAAACTTTACAGCTACCACATGTAACCACCCCATAATGACATCCAGATGCCTCATCTCCGCACACCAAACATACTTTGGAAGGTCTTGAAGATCCAGTTGATACACTTCTCAACGAAGAGCTGGAGTTAAAAAAAAAAAAAAACAAACAAACCAGCTATGAATATTTCAAATCACACTGGCCATAATGCAAAGTTCAATTAAGAATTTGTAACAGGTATATTGCTCAAGGCGCCTAACAATTAGGAAACCACAACTCTTTCTGGCGGTGCCTAGTTGAATACATGAATTGCTTTAATTAGTAAGTGCACTATTTTTATTGTCTGTTTTAAAACACCCATAATATATCAATGTTAATGTAAGAAGTTACCACAAGGGCAGTGGCATTTATTGGTAGCAGATGATTAAAACTGAAAATAAACAACAAACAAACAAACCACTCTGGCAGCAACCCGATAGCTATAAATTTTCTTTCTGTTTGTTTGTTTCAAGCCTTTACAACTGAGGAATACCTGTAATAAAACCACTAAGACCATTTTATGAAATAGCACAGCAAAGTGGCAGGTACTCTCCTGTCCACATTCCTGCTTACCACTACAGTGGTCCTTGAGCTTCTATCTAATATTTCTGTAATTTAATGGCTTACTTCTGAAGTAGTTTTGAAGCCTTTTTACATTCTGGAAGTGCAGAAGACCCTTCCATATGACTGTAGGTGCCAGAAAAGCAGCATCAGAGGTTCAGAAACCATCCTGAAGTTTTGCAGACTGATGAATCTTGCAAACCCAGCTTCAACTGTCTACTGCCTTCTTAAAAGATGGGGCATTTCTGTTGCTAGGGTTTTTTTAAACCATGACCCTCCAAAGGTATCTTTAGGAAGTATTTTCCACTGGCAACTCTAAAAGACAGCGCTCTTCAAAAACAAGTCACGTTTCATGATGCATTGAGTCTCCTCCCTCCCTTCTTCCCCCGGGAACTGGAAATGCCACCCTGATGTGATTGGCATGCTTGGAAAAACGTGCCAGATACCAAAGGAGATGAAAGCTTTGGATCCCTCCCACGCTTTAGAAGGGCTGAGAAGAGTGTTTCCTTCCACACAGCCTCCCTTCTCCAGGTAAACGTGACCTCTTGCATTTCGTCACATGTTATCTCTCTGAATGCTGCCAAACAACTGCTAAAACAACCCTAAAAGACTTTACACTGGTGGTGAAATAATCTGATAGTTCAAATTGCAGGTCACAGGCTATTTGTCGGTCAGTCATTGGGAAACTAAGTTCACCAGTAGTCTTAATTCAAACATAAGATAACCAGCTTGCTTAAGAAATCTCAAGTACGCACCCTTTGCCTTTTTCCAATTTTCTATCTTCCTTTAAAGAGGTAGACAGAGGCCAAGTGATCTACCCAGGGGCACAGCACGAATGTCACTCCAGATCAAGGACCACAACTCTCCTGGCCTGCAGCCTTACTGTAACATCAAATCTAAATGTCTTTTTAAATGACAGCATTCAGATGCTAATCAAAATGTTCCAAATAGTATTCCTGCTCTTGTCTGCTCGCTAGTCTGTTAGATTTACTAGTTTTAGTCCTTGTGCTATTTATACTTTCATTACATAACATCACACTAGTTGATAATTGCTGGGTGATGGCATTAGCTCATCTGTTAGAGAGACAAAGGAAAGCCTCATCAAATCTATGTTAAAATAAGTTCTGTGTGCTCAAGTCGCAGCCATACCGACGCACACTGCATTAATCTACCCCTAAGGAGAGGTACCTTCTTCAGGATTTGCCAAGACTGTGCCGGTATTCAGCTCTGCATTGGGATTTGTTTAGGCAACAAATGGGACTTTCTCCCTCTAGCACGTTTCACACTGCATGAAAAACATTAAGTTTCTCATTAAACAAAATTCGTCAAAAGGTGCCTGCTTCCTAGAAAAAATGTCAGTAACTTGGAAAACTAACTCCTTGAAAAGCCTTTTTTTTTTTTTTTTTCTTTTTCATTGCAAACGGCTGTATTTTATCTGAGAAGGGAAACATTTCAATTCTGACATACCATCAAAATGTCTCGGGGCATTTGTAATTTTGATGCTGCATGTTCCCATTTCTTCATAAGATTGGCAAAAATTTTCTTAGTCTTTCTACCCTGAAAAAGGTCAGTGTATTTCTTTTTAATATCTAAAAAAGGTAGTCCTGTTAAGAGAGCTCTTCCTGTGGAGAAATGGAGGTTTCCAGGGTACCACAGCAGTGTGTGTGTTTTTTCATTTTTATATATATATATACACACACACACATACACACACTCTCTATATATACATACTGTATCTATATAAGTTGAAAATAAATTGTCATGTAGGATTTGCAGCAGGTGGGAAAGCCTTTTTTCAGATACAAGCTACCCTATAAAATTTCACTTACGCAGAATTATTGGGTAAAAAAGCCAGTAAAGACACATTGAGGCACCAGTTGATCCAGGACTATTATTAAATGCCTACTTGAGACATAATCTATAGCATATTTTATATACTGCTTCTCTAAACGACAGGCTTAAATACAGCTGAAAGGTGAAGGTACAGCTTGAATACAAAGCATGTATTCAACTACTCAGCCACAGTATCACAGGTGGAAACTTAATATTCTGAAATAAAATTCAATTAACTCCCATACATCCTTTTAATCAGTTTAAAAGTGGAACAGGGTAAAACACAAATGAGGTATTTTCACTCTTAATAGGAGTATCCAACATGGAGCAATTCTCAAATACTCTATTGCAAAGAAACACTGATATTAGCTGTTGGTACTTAAATCTCCTCCAACCTGAGCCAGCTCTAGCTATGATTGTCTTCTAATGAACAATGTTTGCCTGTTTCTGAAATCATTTATGTTCTCTTTCACCCATGCTACACCAAAGTATTTGCCAATTCAAAATGCTGTTATATTACCTCATACAAAGATAAAGTGGTATTTTGTGCATACCTGCAAATAATAAAAGGCCAAGTCCAAAAAATATGCTCAAATCATAATACTAACCCTCAGATTAACTCATTCTCTCCATGGAAGCTTTTCTTTCTCAATGAGGCACGCATGGATGGTTACACCTTTTCCTCCTGGATCTCTCTTACATTCAGGCTCTCGTTCCTTTCTTAGCGACTTGACCATGGTGAACAAGATCTGCATCAAGATCTGACTGGTGAGCAAACTACCTCTCTGTCCTCATTTCAAGGCCAGATACCAGTGTTTATGACACAGAAACACACTTTATTTACTGCTTTTATTAAACCAAATATTTAATTAATCAGTATAGCTCTATATCCTAGAATATGTAAAGGGAGAAACACTACACAAAAAAACCCACTTCGAAAGTGCTTTTCATGCATGCTCCAAGTTAACTATTTCCTTTTTCATTAATTTTTCACAGAAACATCCCATAATCAAGTAATCCTAATGTAAACTAGTATATGGGAAAACTTACAGGTAGGTAACACTTAATAGGTAAAAACTAAGTGTTAAATTCAGTTCATTATAACAGATATATACATTAATTCAATTTTACTTCTCTGTTTGGAGCTTAGTTTGATTTTTTTGCTCAGATGAGAAGTTTAGTTACAATAATCCAGATTATTTAGGTAGCACATCATTCTCTCTTGAAAAATACAAGAGATGGTCCAAATAAGAATGGATACCATAAAAAAAAAGGATCAGAAACTTTACAATTGACTCCCTGGACTGCAACTAGCCTACTGCCAAATATCAACTTGGATGAAATGCTAAATCTAATGACATCTGTGCGCCACAGCAGGATTGAGTCTTAAACTTTAGAACAACTGAAAACACTGTGTTCACACATTTGCCCAAATCCAAATTAGAGCCTAACAACTATTGCCCTAATACTTAACATTTTTTTTTTTTTTTTAACTTTCACACAATGGACTATTGTTGACCAGGAAAAATTTCTTGTGGGCTGTAACCTACTCTCGATATAAACTTCTAACTGAAAACACAAGAAACATGAAGTAGTGCCACAGAGCTGGCTACTCATCACTGCTTTCAGAAGCCAGTTGTTTCCACAGGTTGATTAAGTGTTATTACTTTCACACCTCTCTCATTATTTCCAATGCAAAGAAAAAAAAAGCAAACACACGCCCCTCCATACACACACACACACACACTCTGCAGGATTCAAATACAGGCGATCTAACAGAGCATACGTATTTTATCACAACGCTTTTACAGCCAAGGGCAGCACGGAACAGTTTAAAAATGCCAAATGTATCTTCTAAATGATTTGTAAAATGGTTGCTTAGATGGCTCTACTAACATTTGTCACGTTGTAGGGTATGTGATTAGGAATAAGCCTGATTTATTATCCTCAACAGTGCAAATGCTGGCAGTTAAATGCTGACCTTGACTAGCCATTGCCATCAAGCTCATTTGTGTCTCTGCAAGTTGGCGTTAGTAATAGTTAGATGGAGAATTAATTAGAAATAACAGATTCTGTAGAGAAGAGTCAATAAACCCACAGATAATCCAGCATTTTAAAAGCTGATTATATAGGTTATTATGCTTTTCAAACCAGATGTCATACAGGAGCACAGTTTAAACAAACGATGCCTCTCTGATGATAAAATGAAGCACTCCAAAGAAGCATAAGCCACAATATGAATACCAAATTCATTTGTTCCAAGCACTTTTATTATTATGATATCTAGATGAGTCCTTTTTAATTCCACATCATTGACTTTTCTTTTTCACACAGAAATTTTCTGGTAGTAAAACAAACAGAAGGAACCTGGGTACACCTCAATAAATAAAGTTATGCAAAAACAAAGGTAAAAAGAAGTTGAGATCAGCATCGTATTTTGAAGAAAAGAAAGAAAAAACCTTTAAGGGGAAGAATAATCAGGAGACTCAAGATCCAAAGACTGCCAGCATCTTCCTTCTAACCTCTCATCTCATTTCTGGAGGGGTGTAACCTTCAGGGAGAGTCATCTTTTACTGGGGACTGGCACATGAAAACATGAGAGTTAACTTTGCACACACAGATACTGAAACTAACCTTCCGGTAGCCCAAAACAAGAACTGTGTATTTCAGTGGTATTTCACAACCATGACGTGGACAGCCTGGCTGAGCATGGAGACCAGAGCTTGGCCCACCTTTCACACCCAAGGAAGCTCAGATGCTCAGGAGGTGGCCAAGAGCCGCCCAAGAGCCCCTGGTGCCGCCAAGCCGGTCACGTTGCTGCAGGAGCATGCCCACATGCTTGGCCCTCACCAACCTCAACGCAGCAGGTCAGCTGATGCCACCCAAGGGAGACAAGAAACTCCCACACTGAATGACAATACAGCTCCTCGCAACCTGGCACTAAAATCAAGAGACTGATTACCACGTTTATGCTGCCCTGGAAATAGACTCTTTTCCCCCTCCAAATAGTCGCCTGAATTCTTCCTGGTTTCCACAGCTAATCTTATGTCTCCAAGTGCTTCCTTTGCATCGTCACTTCTCTAGCAGCTCTCCCAGTATCTTCCTTTCTTTAACTCATCGTTCATTCAGTCATCACCATAGATAGCATAACCATCTCCTCTTCGCATTAACTCCATTATTTTTGTGCGTGTTCACATAGAAAAAATACTTTGACTGCCCAAGATAACCTACTAATTATTTAGAAAATGTTATCCTGGTTGTCCACTACACAATGATGCTGGTCACAACTTCCACCAGCAGCATGTATCATCACCCAGATTTTGCTCCACGCTGCTAGTTTTAATTGTCAATACTAAGGTTTGACCAGGATCAGTTTCGCCTTGTGTAGCCCAGATTTTTTAAAAAGTTTCACTGCAGGAGGGCACCCTGGATCTCTCCTATAAGTACTTGCATAAAGCAGATCAGCAGACTGGAAAATGGTATTTCTTAAATGTCAGACTATATAAACCAACCTTCTTGTCAGCAGACCAAGAAAGCATAGAGAAGTGAAAAGGTGCAGAGATGAAAGGATCAGATTTTCGGAGGAGAAGGCAGTCACATGGGACCTCAAGAACACTGAGCTAAGGAAGGACCACTGAAACCAAACCACCCCTGAGCCTCAGCAGCAACACTCCTCCACGTAGATGGAGAAACATTTGCCCTCCGATGTTTGGCAGAGAGGCATACAAATTGCTAAATAACCCAGCTGCAGATGCTGCTGGCTGAGTTTATCATGGCATTATCCTGCTCCTACAGAAATGAAGACAGACATTACAGAAACAGTTGTTTCCTTGGATAAAACAATAGGACTCGTGGCCATTACCAATCCTTCCTTATACCTGCAGACTTAAAAAAAAGGCTAATTTTGTTTTTTTGAGACTAAACCTCAAAAAAACCCCAAAAAAACACCCCAACCAAAAACTTTAAGACTCAGAAATCTTGAACAAAATCTAAATATGTTAGGAAAGCTAACTGTGTACTGTAGTGCATATTATGGATGATAGACACCAAGCGTAATATCTGAAGCAGTGCACACTTACTCTGACATCTAGAGTATTGTATCAGTCCATAAGTAATA
Organism: Burhinus bistriatus; assembly: GCA_013397275.1. NCBI lineage: Eukaryota > Metazoa > Chordata > Aves > Charadriiformes > Burhinidae > Burhinus > Burhinus bistriatus. The sequence goes on along the minus strand of VYXH01007739.1, from coordinate 110,728 downwards.
TAAGGGGTTAGGGAAAAAATTAATTTTTTTCTTTAATGTCTCCTCTCTACTAGAATAACAAAGATAACAAAAACATCCATTGAAAATACATTTTCAATGTGAAATATTCAGGAAATTCAATTAAGGAAGAAAAATGACCCAGAAAATAGTATCTTCTTGTGCTATAAATCAATTCTTTTTGAAACATTCCAAACTTCAAGATCCTGAAGCTCTTACTTGTATTACAATTTACTCACTTTTGTTTGTTTTGTTTCAGCTAACGATGAAGAACTCATGCAATCCAGTATTACTCGCTGTAATTTAAAAACATGGACCAGTATCTCACCAAAATAAACTTATTTTTCCACCTACGACTTTGGAGATATATTTTTAAGAAATGTCTAAAAAAAAAAAAAAAAACAGACAAATTCAGTAGCTGTGATATTACATTTAACTTAGTGGTTAGTCTCAATTATTTTATTTTTTTTTTAAGCACAGAGGTATTCTATTCCACGACAGAAAACTTGAACTTCAAATACTACAAACCCTAATAAAAATGTATAGATTATAAAGTTAATCCAGCATTTATACTTTTTTTTCTCCTCTTAAGAAATGCTTGGTACAATGAAATGTGTAGAAATCAGAGGGGAAAGTGCATTTAGTTAAGAGAAACAAACTGAGAAATCAGATGGTTTCTTTCCTCAGCAACTTTCACATTAAGTTACTTTATTTAGCAATGCCCAAGGGTCATATATCACACTTTCGTACCTGGATTTTAATTATGGTAACAAGCAAACTCTGACATGCACTGATAACAGAAAAGGCTCCACCCTTTCTCCCAAGCCCCCCACAAACCTGAAAAGGTTCACTCAGGATTTTAAAAAAGCATTTAAATTGCAGTGTTTATTCTGCAAATAGAAGCTGATGGGTTCTCCTGTGCTGTAGTCACCAGCGAACAGGTTCCTGTATTTAGTTTAACCTTAAGGCATATGTTGATTTTACAAAATGAAGCAAGTGTACTAAGCTCCTTCAGTTTCCATTTACCTTAGTGGATGCTGACAGGACTCAGCATTTTCCTCCACCCAGCTGTAAACCTTGACTTTTCCTTGACCTTCTCTACTGAAATCTTTTGGTAGCAACTATAGTTGGCTATCCAAATTTTACCTCAAAATAATCTGTCGAATACAGAAAAATATAAACTTAAGCGCAAACAGAAGTGTGTTCTGGTGGACTGAAACTGAGGAGCACTTATCTCCTAGGGAAATAAATCTACTTTTTACCCACTGATTTAGAGATCAGAGAAGTATAACATCCTCCTAATATTCTTCTGCAATGCACTTTTCTCCTCTAACTACTATCATAATGTACCAAGATCCAACTGCCCCAGGGAAATAAAATTTACTTGGTTTGGAGTTTTTTAGTACATAAATATAGCTATCTATTGAAATGGAATGGTTAACCTAGATGAGGAGTTTCCAATCAGGAGCAAACCTCCAACTTTGGAAGCCAGAGACCAACAGTAAGGCTCGCAGCGCATTTGCTCTAACTTTTCATATTTGGTCCACTTACAGAATTAGTGCAGTTTAAATGCATGCAATGTTAGTATTTGTGCGGCTGATTATAAACTGCCATGTATTGTATAGCAAGATAAGGCAGGAACAGTTTATCTGAAAAATGATCTGGTTAATTATTGAAAGTCTATTGGGGGGGGTGCGGCGGCAGAGTTCATTTAACTCTTTCTTTTCCTGCACCTGCTCACCTGCCATGACTAAAAAGAAAGAGACACAGCTTTGAAAATCCAATTTTTCATAGCATCATCTCATCTTCCACCACGGAAAGATGTGTAAACTAATTATGCATCCTGATCACTCTCACAGAAGAGTATAGTAGTGTTTACTTGGTGAGGCTCTGCTGCCTTCTTGGTCAGCGATATTTTAAAACTGCACAAAATGCAGGGATTCAAGTGAGGTTCACCTGCTGATGGGGGCACCTGTGGGAAATCATTATCATGAGGAATTGCAGGCAAGACAAGACTGTGTGACTATCTTGCTCTGCTATTGAGGACTTCTAAGACAAAGAAAAATTGAACAAGCAAGGAAGAAAAATATGCAAGAAGTCAAATGCAGGGAGATGCTACATTTCTTTAAAAACCCTCCTCTTTTTAAATACAGCTCACTACTTTTTTCAAGTTCTTCCCTCAGAGTCTAAACAAGCAGCTCCTAAAAATACCTGCCTTTGCTTGAAATCTTTATTTTATGAAACCCTTATTACAGCAACCTGAAATGACATTGATGACCAGAGTATTGACCATTTTCAACCTTAAGAAATGTCATTCTGTTGCAGAGACTAAAATCTACCCGGTAAGTCTGGCAAGGGCTTGGCCCCATAAGTCCTAAAAGAATACCTATATCAAAGATACTAGTTTATAACAGAAGCAGCTTGGTCCAGTCATACGTACTTGCCTATTACAAACTATTTGCTTTATCTTCTGAGTGCACAATATGTTTAGAGAGAAAGCCACCACACCATTAATGCCCTAACCACACAACATAAAGTTTACACGAGTTCTGTAACCATATTAAAAAAATATTTAAAATATTTCATAATAGCAAAAAGTAAACTGAACTGCCATCCCCAGTCTACTGGGGATTAAAATACCACCATAGAAAAACCTCCAGAGCAACCATGAAACCATAGGGAAAAAATGCACCAAAGCACAAAAAAAAGGTTACCATGGGAACAAAGGCTATTTTCCAGCTTGTCAAATAAAAGCCCCAGTATGGCAGACCTTTACTCATAAGAGCAATCCCACAGGCTTCGAAAGGCAACATGTATAATTACTGCTGGAGCTGAAAGAATCTAATAGGGGGATGGAGGGGGAGTTTGCCCTCTCAACTCCCTTGTGCTCCCCCCCATTCAACAAGACAAAATTAGTATGGATGTTTAAAGTGTATTGGCATTACGGTACCAGTGTATGCTATATTATAAGTCCACATAGGAACAGAAAATAGAAGTAGGAAAGCCTGCATGGTAATCTAAACTTCATAAACAAGGCACAGGGAAAAATGAAAGGCAACAGACAGCTCACAATATTATTTAGTATGAGTTACCAACGCAGAACTCAAGCCAATAAGCATATCAGAGAAATTCCTGACATGAACAGACTTAAATATCTTGCAACGTGCACCGAGTTCTGCGTGCATTTGTAAAAGGAAGGTTGGAAAAAGAAATAATCCACCGAAGACGATCTTACTAATCAAAAGGTAATAATCCTTAATAACGTTAGGCACAGTGATTTACGTTTTACTGGAAGATTTCAGCTTGGCACTTGTTTTGGATGATACAGTAAAAGCTGAACTCCAACTTTACCACCATCTCTGATTAACAGATATTTTAAAAGACAAATAGTCACATTATTTTGAAATATCTTCTGTGACTTCTAAAAACACTATTTGAAATAATGAAGGCTTCATTTTAACTAACATTATTCCATTTTAAGAAATTTGAGCTGTTCATGGTGTTTTAATGCATACAATTATTACTTGATATAAGAAATAAGAAGATTCTTGCAGCTCTAGGTTGGGGAACTACACAGACATTGGAGCAGTTTGTAAATTGCTCTTTTCCACCTTCCTGGTCCCACAGCCCCAATAAAACATCTTCCTAAAACTAGAAGGTGGAAAATCCGGGGTGACTTCCACTTCTATTTCCTTTACTGTTCTCCTCTTGTTGCCTTCATGGGTTTTTGCTACCTTTTGACAGTGTAATAAAAAGACAGTTGCGATGTCTGAGGAAGGGTTATGGCGAGCTGAATGTGCCTGCACTGAGTAGACAATACAGGGCAAAGGGATGCAGGATTCACACCTGTCAGCTTCTGGGAGAAGGAGAAAAAGCAAAGAAGGAAAAACGGGATAAAACAGGTATTCAGGCAGACCTTCCTGTGGCCTATGAGTGGCAAAGCTGGCCCTCGTGCAACAATCCCTCACTTTTCTGCCTGTGGCTTCTTTGCTTGGCCAATTACATCTCCAGAGGGCTTTGCCTATGCCTGTCTGCAAGCATGATCTAGCCTAGGGACTCACTACCCAGTCTCTCTGACTCTCAGGATGCTTACCAACAGTTTGCAATTGGATTTGGTCCAATACCTTAGTAAGTTCTCTAGCCATCGTTTCTTCAAATGATGTATCTACTATAAAAGTGCCACTCTCAGGCTGGGAATGAAGAGCTGATGCTTTTGAAACACAAAACGAAACACAAACCCATTGCATACTAGCTTTAAGTCCTAGGTCTGCAATCCCATGTATAACCTGGTTTTCAAATATGACCCATATGTTATGTTTCTTCACCAGCACACTGTGAAGCTCCTCTGTTAAACTGTTCCCTACAGGCCAGCTTTCCATACAGGATTCTCTCATGCTTTCACAGTGTATTCACCAAACAGGGTGAACTAAGAAAAACACTCCCATTTTCTCTTCAGTGCAAACAAGCAGCTATGCAAGCCTCCTCTTGCCTTACATTCAGGAGGCAAATGTCTACCCTGCACAGCTTTAACATGTGAGTAACTCCTTGGTCTAAAATGACCAGCTGGTAAAGGGCTCTGTGGTACTTCTCAGCAAATACACTGATAGAAAAATCAAAGTTTTAAAAGTATTCTGATCCCAATCCAACATGTGAATTTTGTCACATGTGAAACAGCCTTTTCAGGCTTCGTATCTGCTTGTAAAAATTGTGATTAGCAGAGGACACGGCAAGTAGCAGCTCCGCTTCAGACAGGGACATCACTTCCCACTTGTCCTACCTCTGTTACACAAAGTGACAATTTGCGGAGATCCTTACTTTTATATTTACACCAAGGTAAAGTACAGTCACTCCTGTTGGTGGTGATGTTGTTGATTACCACATTTATGCGCATGCTTTAAGTCCCTCTGTTTTCCCTTGCCTATAGTTTATGTGAAGGGTCAGGCAGTATGGGCCAAAAGAGAGATACATTAATGAGTATTCAACAGACTTAATTCTCATCCTACTCTTGTGGAAGGAATGCAGATATTCTTTCCATTCTTATTCCTAACTTAGAAAGCCAGGTAAGCTGAACAACTGGGGGATGGGGGGGTGGAGAGAGAGAGAGAGAGAGAGAGAGAGAGAGAAGAAAGATGTGAGCCACTCATCTTTGTAGAGCCTTTCCCTCTTTATTTTCTCTCCTGCCAAAGAGCTTGTTTTGAAATGGACACATAGAAAAAGATGTTTTGAACTAATCATCAGCATCACCCAGTTAGAAAGACCCTGCATACTCGCAGCTGCAAGAGCAATTAGGAAGACAGTATTGCTAGAGCATCTGACCTCATACTCGCAGCATATACGTAACCTGCATGCGTACAAATGCACCAACTGCACTCGTGCTGTACACCCTTAGCATGATTAGCAATTTTTAATTTTACATACCCCTTGGATCTGGGTAGAATTATACCTATTTTAGACACTGGGAGATCATGACAGAGGAACAGTTTAGGTCATAAAACAAAACATCATCAGATCTGAAATGCAGTTGTTAAGAGCTTTCCACAAAAGTGAAGACACTCAAGCAGAAGTACTATTGAACCCAGGAAGATACAGGTTTTAGAAACTAGATGCACAGTTAACATTCAAGAATCCCTTTTAAAATCAACAATAATTACGTAATAGGAAATCTCTGCTCCCATTAACTAAATAAAAATTCTATTGATAGCCTGTAGAAGGTAAAATCAGTTGCATGTGTATTTTTAAAATATTCCAAACCCAAGTCCTTTCAACCCCCCTTTTCCTATTTTCACAGCAAGTGTAACTGCTGACATGTAATACAGTTATACTGTATTAAATAACTATAGATTTTAACTTTTAAATCAATTAAAATACCCCTCCATTATATGTCAGAGTGACAAGTAATAGCCTGCTGAGTGCCATGGAAAATTTTGGTCAAATAGCAGATGAGGGCTGCAATCACTGACTGATACCTAGAGCAAAGGCTTTTGGTAATTCTCCCACAAGCAATCACAATTGCTGACAAAGTTCAAATTTGTCTTGACAGGATTGTCAAGGCAAACTAGAAACGTTCACAATTGCAAGTCAAAGAATTCATTTTTATTCAGCTGAAATTCACTCTACTGCTCACATACTAATGATACACAGTACTGTACCTACCACTCTCTCTGGCTGAATAGCTGAAACCCATATAGCAAAGACTAAAAGAAAATGAGAGTATTAAGCAAAACACAGACGAAGGAAGTTACGTTCTGCAACTAACCCAGCCCCAGTTCCTCTCCTAAATCCTCTGCTGCTTACCATCAAAACTCTCTTGTAATATACAGAAGGCCTTGATTTTGGAAGGCAGCTTGCATTTAACCTCAGTGGGAATAAGAGCTGGTACAATAATTAAAAATACCACCATCTCTCCCATTTCAGGAAAAGGATGTTTAATTGTTTATGCACAAAAGCATGTTACTGTAGAGGCAAACTGACAGTTGAGTGTGCATAATTATGTGCTTATGCATAAATTTACACAATCTACATAGTAATCAAGGTGTATAGCAGAGTGAGCAAACATTATTACTCGCTAAGCCATCACCCCCTAGATCTCATTTATACACCCTGTCTGTGGCACAGACTTTCAATTTTCTATAGCGAGGACCGCAATATTTACAATCATTGTTAAGCCACAATATCACTCACTGACACAACAGGTCCCACACAGAGTGCAATTAAAACCAAACAGAAAGAACCTGATGACACACATTCTTTGGTCCATTAAGCAATTTCTGCCTATTTTAAAACAATCTGCTTCCCGCCTCCCCCGCCCCCCGTAGCCACCAAAATAATTTCTGCTATAAACAAGAGTGCAATATGCAGAATAAGTAGAGTAAGTTTTGAGGACCAGTGGTTTTGAACCTTGCAGCAATCACAGGATAACTTAACTTTATTACATGGCCAGGGGATCCAAGAAGCCCCTGCTATCCCCACTTGCAGCCCTTCAGCCCTCAGACCACTCCAGGCAGCTCCTGGTGCAGCAGCCCACCCCAGTCACAAAGCGTTAAGAGACCTACAAGTTCTTCTTACTTCCATGTCTGCTTTCCATATTCCCAATTAACATACACAAAATAAAGCAAGTGCTGAGCTCCAAAGTATATGGAAATGGTTTTATTATTTTTTTTTTAAATTATTAAGTTGTTTTTCAGGAGCAGGAATAATGGAACTTTATTTCCTAAGGCTTCCTCCTTCTTGCTCGCAATGTTTAGGAGGAGAAAAACGCAAACTATCACCTTTCCTCTAGTGGGGGCACTAATTGGGTGCCTCTCTTTCATCCTGTCACTTATTTTAATGGAACTGGTAAGAGATAGCAGCTAAAATTGAAAGAGGTAATAGCTACCCACTGTCAAATTTAGTTGAAGTTGGCTGACATTCAAAACTTATTAGGTGGGAACACATAGACAGTTCAGTTACATAAAACTTCATTTCCTTAGGCTCTGTCTAGGGTTCTGCTGGACTTGCCACCATAACCAATAACTTGATAGGAAAAAGCACTCAAAAAGCTATCATTGTTTTAGAGCTTTGGACTCTCACACATACTTGCATATTTAAAAAGCGTCACCTGCTTAATTAAAAGCACGCAACCCCCTCAGAAGAGCCTGCCCTCCCTCCCACCGAGCATGTCCAAATACACCCCATGAGCTGATACAAACCTTTCTGACCCTCCTTCTCATTCCTCCAGGTTGCCACCTCTCCCTTTCGTGGTCCACAGCTCCCAGCATCCGCCTCGCTGGTGGACCCCACTGCCGCCAGCATGGCATCGCCACCTTCTCCCTCGTACCCTCCAGGTCTCTTTGGGGAAAGGGGTGGGGAGTCCCACTTTTTGACAGGAGTGAATATTTGATTTGGCTCATTCAAAACTAATTTATCACCAGTGAAACCAGCATTTACAAATCTTGTTAGCAGGCCTCGCCTCCAGCTCATCTGAATCAAGCTCACAGGTAGCTGTGCTGACATACCACGGCCTGTGACTCCTCTCTTCGCCCCCACCATGAACACTGCCCACAGGGGGAGCCTCGCTCCTCTCTTCAAAGTGAGCAGAAGACTTAGGCCCAAACAGATCAGATACTGCTTTGTTTCATACTTTTTTTTCTGTAATTCAAAATGACTGAAGCAAACTATCTACTGCCTCTAAAAAGGGCACACACAAGATGGCGGGCCTGTCATGTTGCACACCAGACACGGTGCTACCAATGATTCCTATGCATCTCTGAAGTTCGTCCGCATGCTTCTAGAAGAGCTTCCATTACAAAGATGAATTAAATCGTACTATATTCTGTGTAGGAAGAGTGCTTTTTTTTGACCTAAGCTGGTAAGAAATTGACCCCATTTTTGCAGCACATTAACAGCTACAGATACTCATCTGATTCAATTATTTTTGTTTTCCTTGAGTAATGTGTTCTAGTTTTGCATATACCTATAGAAGTCTAGATATTGTATCTGCAAGAGCTTGACCACAGCAGAGAGTGTTGTCATTTTTTGTGTGGTTTTGGACTCCAAATGTGGACTCTCCTTGAACGTATCCTTGCAATATTTCCTGGACTTGCCTCAGAGCCATTCTGATTTTAATGAGTCCACAGAAAGCGGCTTCAGGCAGCACACTGTCCATCCTTCTCTTTGAAAATCTACATCTGTGCTCCTGTATATACAAAAACACTGTTTCTAAGCTGACTATTTGAAAACACTTTTAAGAACTTGACACCTAAAACCCTTTCCAGGCCTTCTACACCAGGAAGGACTCAAAGAACCATCCAAGAAGAACTGGTTAATGCTTGGAAGAAACAAGGCTGTTATCCAAATTTCACAGTCATACAGAGGAATGTTAATAAAAGTAAATGCATACCAAGCACTTGTTTGAAGTTCAGCGCTTCTTTCATTCCAGAAACACTGCTTTAATCTCACAAATGCTGCTCTGCCTTTTGTTATCCTCTTTCACGACTGTGTTGTCAAGCACAGTGCTCAGGCAACTCGCTCCAGAAGTGGCAGAAATTCCCTACAAATGTCAAGCCTGTACTGCTAACGCGCACATTTTCTAGCAGAGCAAGGCTGAAGCAGGACCTCAGTTTTCCTCACGAAAGTGCTCAGGCCAAGCTGTTTGGCAGAATGCTCTGGAGAGTCAGTCCTTCCTGGCTCTCAAGCATCTGGGAACCAACTGCAGTCACTGGCAGAGCGCGGGCTGCAGGTTATCAGCTGTGCGACCTTGGATTTGATGCAACATCACTCAAAGTTGAAAATTCCCCCAACCCTGTAACACAGCATGCAGTTTCCCCTATTGCAGTCTCCAAATACGTCAAGAAGCAGCTCTGCCTACAAGACACCAAGGCAGATCAGGGCAGGGATGAAGCCTTGCTTCGTGCCCTTCTGACAGGGCAAAGCTGCGATGTTCTGCCTTGATTGAAAACACTCACCAGAGTTGCCAATTCAAGAGCTTGCCCGAAGAGCTGAATTTTGCTGAAGTCTGGAGAAACCCTTGAGATTAATGGCATTACAGGCTTTGGTTTACTTGACAAAGACGATACACAGACCTTTTTTCTCAGCTTTTCTCAGATTTCCTTGGCTGTAAAATTGCATTAACTGTTCCTCAACCAAACCAGACGTCCGGGTTTGCCGACCATTCTTCCAGCGAAGGTACAAGTTTCTTTCTCCTGCAAGAAGTGAATGATCACACCAGTTTCCAAAGCATGAGCTCTATTCTTTTTGTAGGGTTGAATCTCTGCATCCTTAAACTTCTGAGGAATCACCTTCTTGTCCTTGATGGCTGTAAATGGTTGTGCCTTTGTCAGATCAGGTGGTGCCCTCTGACCAGCTACTCCAGCAGAAGTACAAGTGCCTGCTGCCCTTCTCTGCAGTATTTACAGGATAGATACAAGAGTTTGTGCTACTTTGCTGCCAGCTGCTCTTGGGTGGGTAGGCTGGACAACTTCATTTAATGCTTCGTCAGAGATGCCAGATGGACTTTTTAATAAACTGGTGAAGTGTTCATGCCACTAATCTGGGATTTCCTTGTAGCTGGTTCTCAGTGTTAGACCATCTTGACTATGGACTTATGCAACACCACTGAATTTTCAGCCACAGACTAGTTTTAAGCAGCCATAGAAGCTCACGTCAGTTCTCATGCCTTTTCTGCATTACAGTTACCATTTAAAGCAATGGCAACCGCCCAGGTTTTTGCAGGAACCGCTTGTGCAGCCACAACAAATTCATAATGGCCACAGACAAAGCATAACTGATAAGCTACGCAGCCCCTAATGCAGGACCTTGGGGCTGCCTGTGGTCACTGTGATAGCTCCTAAAAACCACTGGTCCCAACTGGCAGCAGAAGGTATAACAACTAATAAAAATACAGGAAAAAAATAGAAAAAAGTGGCTTTCATAAATACTGGAGATACTGGTTAAAACCCTCCCAAATGAATAATGAATAATGCAACTGGCTGTGTCCCTTAAGGCATTTACTAGCTATCTTAAAGTTACTATGGTTGCATGAAAAGAAAAAAACAAAAACAAACTATTATACGAAGAGAGTCTAAGAAGTCTATGAATGAATATTGATAAACTGCTGATCGTGATGTGCCATAATTATTCTTAGAGCATGAGGTCACAATCCTAAATTATGAAACTGCTGAAATAATATTTTTAAAGTTTCATCTTTCCCTTATGCATAAAAATCTCTGCTAAGCCTGCAAAATCTTGACCTCAAATTTAAGGACATTATGCTACTTTAATAAATTATATAGAAGGCTTGACTTGTGATCAAGAAAATATTAAGGCTTGGGTTATTATATTTCACATTATTTCTTTACTCATTAAACCTGAAGAGCGTTCATTAAAAATACAGTAATTCAATTCACTGCCATATTATTAGCCAAACATGATATACATATTTGAATTCCAAAGATGGGGTAAACTACGTACTGAATAGCTAAAATCCAGATGATGTAAAAGAAACACACAATCTTTTATATAAAGTAAGGGTTTCAACATTTCAACTTAAGGCTGAAGTTATTTCAATGGGTATTGTGTCCTAAAAAAAACATTTACAGAAAAAGACTGGATTACTTTGAATACTGTTGTCTTAAGCAAATGGACTTCAGCTTTATACTTAATTAGAATTAGATGGGAAATTTATTCGGTGTATCCCATTCCTCTTCAAAATTTGATGTATTGTTGCTGTTCCTGATAAGGCCATAGTGCGCCTGTTTGCATAGTTTGAGAAGTTATCCACCAAGACTGTTTCTCAAGTGCACAAGTATGGCTATCGCTCCAATTAACTATTTATGAGCTGTTCCACTGCTCTAGAAAAAGTGCACTGCTATCAGAAAAGAATTGCTCATTAGAAACCAGACTGTTAAGGTGTTTTTAAGTATAACAATGCAATTTCAGTAGACATATGTGCATTATTTTTTAAGGAGAAAAGGAACAGAAGCTTTTTACTCTGGAGCTGAGTGGTTTAAAATTTTAATGAAGAAAGGATTTAAGATTGTATTATAGGAAACAATGTCTCATTGATAGCCCTGCAGATCTTCTCCATCTCTTATTTCTGAGCCCTTTTACCCTAGGCATACGTATACTTCCACTCCCTCATGGCACCGAACCAGGGTGGGCACCGTCTGAAGACTGGCTGGGAAGCAGGAACTGGATGCTGCTTCCACGTGGTTCCTCCTGTAAGGGAGGATTCTCTGCCACAGCTTCCCTTTACATCCAAAACATTACTGGGAATAACTCTGCACTCCGAATCCAAAATTCCTGCCCTCTCAAATGGAGTAAAAACTTAAATTAAAAAAAAAAGGGGGGGGGGGGGGGGGGGGGGTGGGGGAGTCAAACCTGTCCTGGCCTAACTTTATTAATGATTGAGTTGCTAAACTCTTGAGAGCACTCTGAGGTCCTCTGGTTATTACTGATGGTACAGAAAGACTACATACTTTTATATACACTTTTATATTACTGCAGTCCTTAAGTGTTTCAAGAAATTCACATATGTAAAACAATCACTACTACTTGAAGCTGTGTCCTTCGTTCCCAGTTTTCTGCAATTTCCTTATTGAAAGTACCCAAGAAGCCATCTCATCTGATGCCCTACCAGGCAGGGATATTTTGGACAAATTGCAAAAATATTTCACAACTAAATTATCAGATTGATGAGTGACACTAAAGCATTACTTGTCAAATTGTTACTGAAGTTCACCTTCTAAATTACTGTCTATGCAGTTGTTTCAAATGCATGTAGTTATGTTAGTCCAAATGAGCTTGTTGCTTAAAATACTGCTGCATCCCACACATTTGTTCCTGGAAGATAACATGATGGAGCCCATCTGAAATACCGTCTGGCACGTTTACCTGTCTCAAGCCCTCACTTTATTTTGCAGCATCCTCCCCTGCTGCAAGTTCATCAGAACAACATTTTCATGCAACAAAGCATGCAATTAATCATAATCTACATGAGGACACATTACCCAAAAACGTAATAAATGCAAAACCTTGTTATAAATTGCTAATACTCTGATGTTAAGTTATTGCTCACATTTGATCTTAACATTTACCCACCCACGTGTCCAGATCTCTGAGGAGGACTCTAGTGATCCAGCTCTTTACCAGCTTACTTCTGTGTATTAAGGTTGTTACTCCAACAACCTTTCTTTCCCTCTCTGTCTCCCACCTCTCTTGTCTATGTCCTCATAAACAATGCCATCTAAAAATAAAATGATATGCAAGAATAACGTAGGGCAATATTGAGACTTAGGCCAGCAACAGAGACAAAGTATGGCATTTGCAGTCACTGTACGCTGCTAAGTCTAATCCTGTTAGGGCCAATGCAATCCGCTTCAAAACCCTCTCAGGTTACGTACGGAAATGCAATACTGAGCTACTCCAAAGTTTTGTTACAGTTCACTGTCAGCCTGCAGAGGGGAGCTAACAGAGTAGATGACAACTGACACATGTAAAGAATAATCCTCCCCCACCACCCACCACAAACCCCTTTAATTCACTACAAGGAGTGTATATGAAATACAGAATAGGTCATACACATACCCACAAAAAGAAAAATTGCTCTCTCCTGGTTTTCCCAGTAAGACAAAGTGTTGAGATGTGTGATCAAGTCCTTCATGTACTACCATATCGTTTATTTATACAGTTATTATCTCCCTGTATTTTCCAATAATCTTCTAGCTTTTTGCCTTTCAGCTGAAGGCAATGTCTTCACATTTTATGCATCATGGAGCCAGAATGAGTATGTGTTTAACAATGATTCCCTGAAATCTCTTGGGAGAAGGGAGGGAAAAGATAGGGAAGAAAGGAATTAAGGAGTATATTTACTCCTATCTCTTGTCATTTTACGGTAAGATGGAGGGGAGGGGGGAAAGGAGAAAGACTAATTTAGTGGTCTGAATTATATATTGGAAGCTCTACATGCTTCCAAGGCTACTTCTAAAGAAAGTTTTATGCATATGCAAGTCTGTTCATGGAAAGGTACCATATGCTTATAATCATTTATCCTTTATACAATGCATACTTCATGAAATTTGTATGGTCGTCTTTTTTTTCTCCCCCCCCAACAGTGAGATTCACAGATCTGAAAGGATGTTAAATACTAAATCTGTAAAAGTTCATGACAGTATATGGCAAAACTCCCATTCAGTTTGAATTAAATATATTTGGTGAAATTCCAAACAAGCCTGTCAATACGTGCACAAACGGGACTGCCGGTTCCCCAGGAGAGAGAGATATCACTTGTTTGCTCTATGTTTGCTCTATGAAGACCTTTGTGTATAAATCGACAAGGATGCTATCTTGATACGCAGAATATTTCTGCAAGTGCTAGAAGCTGAATGTGTCTACGCAACTGAGAAAGAGACTGAATGTCCCATGCAAAAGTTACACACACTAAGTGTGAGGCTGTACAACTTTTGCTGTAAATTTATGTATGAATTGAAACATGTAAGAAAGCCAGTCTCTTCACTGGATGTTTAGTCCTTTTATAGCTAATTTTCAGGTTATTTGAGGAGAGTTCACAGATTGCAAACAATTCTTCACTCTCTTTCCATCTCCCTATTACAGCTAGGGATGAATACGCAAAATCTTTTAAACCTTTTCCCTCTCCAGTCTTTGGTCAATATTTGTTAATTACTTTATATTGAACTATCGCTTCGGTGTTATAGCATAATTCAAGCGTTACACTTCAGCATGTTATGGACACTAGAAGAATTACATATACTTTTCACTTCTAAGCTTTCCCTTCAAGAGTTTTTCCCTTGTGACTGCCTTAGTTTGTATTCCCTTTCTTATTTCCTCAAGCTTTTCTCTTAAGATTCAGACATTTTCTTCCACTCTTCTGCATACTAAACACACCTTTGAGTAGGATTTAAAGGGCTCAGATGTCAGGTATGTAAACTATTTTTCCTTTAAAAGCAGAATTGGCACATTAGGCTGTTCTAAAGATAAGTGTATTTGAGGCAGAAACTTGCCTTCGAGTTTTATTCTCTTCTATCGGCAATGCCATCTTGTTAATCTTGGCTATTGTGAAATAAGAAATGTATTCATTGGCCAGAATTTTTTTTTTTTTGCTTAAGTGTGCCATCATGAAGTTTGAATATACTGCACTATATGTTCATAGATTCTTCTACACAATTCCCCACGTTTCTTCTACATTTCTTCATCAAAATATAAAACTTGGAGCTAGTTTTCCATCTTCCCGTCTCATTCAGAAATCGTATATGCAATGCCTGTACTAATGTAAAAATACTGTCTTTGGCATTTGTGGTTATCTGCTGAAGCTTACTTCTGTGAATAACCCAAAGCATTTTATCGTAGACCTTTAGTCAAACTAAAGTGACTGTGTAATCATCCATAATTCAGAAGCAGTACCTGTTGGGTTTCTATTAACAACTTGATACTTAAGTAAAGAAAACTCTCTGGGGTTGGAGCCAGCAAAAATATCCTGTTCTAGCAAGTCCTATACTGACCAAAGTGAGATTGGTTTCAGTAGATTATGCCAATATTTTCACTATCAAAAAAAAGGATAACGAGTAGGACAATTACCAGGCAAGATGTTAAAAAATTATAAGAGATCAAATATTAGAAGACATGCTTAGAAAAGTTAAGATACCATTTTTGTGAAAAAAGAAAGACAATTCCCACGCCGCCACCATTTCTTCCTCTTTCTAAGCATTTCCTCAATTCCCAGTAGAGTACATCTAAAGCTAATCTGCTCACCGTGGTGGACGTTGCTTGTCAGGCAGCCACACAGAAAGAAGCTATGTAATATTTCTATCAATATTCAATATTCAACATAGTGTCAGTTCCTCACAATTCACATTTTTAAATGATAGATGCAAATACTCTACTTACACTGATCTACGTATATCTCAAAAATCTAGCTTGGATAGCCAGACACGCTTTTGTTTGGGAATGAAGACTGGCAGCTCAGTTTCCTGACACAAATCAAAGTCAAAATTCTGCACACTGGCTTACTAAAAAGTAGTAATTGAAGATTTGGAAAGCTAGAAAAACCAGTTTTGATATTTTTTTTTTGTGATGTATGTTATTGATGCTAACATACAGCTTATTAGGTACACTGCTCGTAGATGACCCTATAACACAGTGAAGTCACAACACATAGAAGAATGGTTAGCCAAATTTTCCAAATGACTTCTATATACAGTGAGGGAGGCAAGGTAAATTTTTAACATCTCCAATCACAAATTAAAGTAACCTCAAGCCTGCTGTAACTTATAGCAAGTTAAAAGGCCAGTCCAGAAGTTAAGGAGCCCAGGCTGGATGGAGGATCATCAGGATTGTCTTGGCAACCAATGGCCATATGGGCTTGTAAAATGGTTCTACATGACCAAGCTATCATACGAACAATGAAAGCTGCTTTGTCTTAAGTGTCACAAGTTTGATGATCATGCCCAGACTTAATATATACATATTTATATAACTAAAATTATTATTGTAACAGTATAACAAATATTTACATATATAAAAGATACAGTACCATACTGCCCAAACCACAACACATACAGTTGGGTTTTTTTACTGTATAGTACCATTTTACTTCTAGGTCTCAACAGAGTTAGGAAAATATAATACAATAATTATGGAGACAGGTGGGACACAGCAATATTTCCTTTCTAGTATTGGTGTCCTTGAAGTGGAAGGATAATAGTGGTCAGAAGCACTTAAATCAACTTGATTCTACACTACTTATAAATTTAATGGTGCCATTTTACTGTATAAATGATCATCAAATTAAGTGGCTATGAAATACGGATTCCGCTTCCTCTTTTTTTTTTTTTTTTTTTACCCTCCATCTTAAGACAGGCCACTAAGACATCAAGTACAGAAAGAACTATGAAATGTCACAGGGACTCCTACTAACATGAAAACAACCACACCCAGAAGAATCCATCTTCCCAAGGCAGGTGATAGCTACCAGATAACCTGACAGTGATGTGCTCCCACCTCAAAAGATATGAAATATATAATAAAAAAATCAACACTTAAATACATAGGAAAGGGTCCCACGCTGGCCATTTCAAGAAGTGGCATAATAAGAAAAATCAACATGAGAGAACGCTGCAGAGATTTCCTGTTCCAGAGGAGATACTGCAGTGTCAGTCCTCAACTCTCAGGATTGACCCAAACAACAACAAAAACAAACAAATAAACAAAAGTAATTCTGAAAACGTTCCTTCATCACTTATTATTATGTCTCCATGTATTTCTTGTATAAAACAAAGATTGCATTCAATGACAAATACCGCCCAGATGCTGTAGAAAGTTATCTCATTCATCACTCCCTACCGACATGTTCCTGGAGAGACAGAAAGTAAGACCAGAAAGCCAAATAAACTGTAGGTCAGGGAACGGTTTTCCCTTGTGAAGCACTTGTGAATTCTGAGGGAATGATACTCCCCCGTGCCAAATGGACATGATTACTGTTATCGGCCCTTTGAGATGAGATAAGCCATTGGTTTAGTTAAGAACAGAAACAAAATCCCAAGTAATCCATTCTATAACCGTATTAGAAACTTTCTGCAAGGATTCTTGTTTCTATTCATCAGCTGAAGAAGTTGACAGATAGCTCTCGAGCTCTTTTTATAAACTCTCCAGGGACATTTCCATTTCCGGTTTATGGTGATGCAAATTTGCCCTATCTCTACTTAGGGCACTCACGGGTTTTTGAGCCTCAGAATTAAGAAGTTATTGATTATAACCAAATTGAATATTCAATTTAAACACTGAAAATTTTCCTTTTACAGGGACTGTTAGCACAAGTAAATCCAGGGCTCTGCCTCTGCAACCATTCTCACCTGTGGGATCAACCACTGCTCCCACCAGAGCAGTCCTGCCATGGCATCCCAGAGGCGAGCAGTATAACCATATCTGTGTCATCTCAGATATATAATCCAATAGCTGGAGCGGTAGGAAAATCCCTGAGCCCAGACTGAGGGCCCAGTTCCTAGTATTACTCAAATACTCAAACCCTTAAGATCCCAAGAGGAAAACCTTTTCAGCAGTTATATCGCATCCAGCCAGAATGCGAGACCAGTTTAACCACCATCAACCGAATGGAACAAGAAGCCGGGCACGTTGAAAAACAAAACAAAACAACACACACACACACTTCAGAGGCTTACATAACAGTATTTATAGAGTGCTATATCCACCTAAATCCAGAGAGCACACTTCTCACTCTATCAGGAGTCACAAAGCATGAAGTTAATAGTATGATGAAAAAGCAAAAAAATCACACAAAAAAATTTCTGATACAAGAAATAAATACAACCTGAATATGAAGAATCAATTTCATTGAGTTCAGCAAGCTGTGAGCACTTATTTAAGTCTTGGTCTCATAGTCTTAAGTAAGATCTGAGTCTCACTGAGATCCACAATAGAATTTCTACCTAATTTAATGTAGGCCAGAAATTTACTTAATGACTGACGCAGTATGCCAGACCAACTACTGAGCTGCATCACAAAGACCACCTTCCCTTAAACCAACCCACAGAAAATTTTAGCCACAAAGCCAGAGCAAGAACTGGAGCAACGTTCAAGCAAGCAGCCGGGACGCGCACATGCTCCTGACAGAAATTAAATCCTCACAGAAGAGCACTTTTTTGCAAATAAGAAGAGACAGGTAAAATTAAGCTTAAACATATTAAGTACTAGCAAACTACAAATATTTTTTCCCAAAACCTTCAAGATCAAGAGAGTAGAAGAAAAGATTAGTATCTTTTTTAAAGGAAATTTCAGTTATATTCCCTCTTTCATGCTGCAATCTTTTCTGGTTTAGAGTGGCAAAATGAAAAAAAAAAACCCAAACCAAAACCTGAAATTGCTTCAGGATACAGGTTTCTTTAAAACACACATTTCAGTATAACTCAAAGCTAGGGAATAGTTAAACAGTGATTATAATTTACAGTATGCAGAGAGGAATTGTAATAACTGTACATCTGGGCAGGGGGCTGAAGTGGCAGAGAATAAATAAAGGCCAGGGAATGTTTTATTCCACCTCTTCCACACTCCTCAAGGACACGGCAGCTTGCATCAGAGGACAGCAGCAAGGCAAGCACTCGCAGTGTGACAAAGCCTGCACGTGAACTGCATCTAAGCCTTTTTTAGAATTATATGTATGTATACGTATGTATGTATATACACATGCACATCTATAGATACGTCACTCAATAAACTGTCTGCAGAGTTTATTCCTCCATCGAAGGCGCAGGCTGTCATTGCTGGGAGCCAGAAGCTAAATGCCATCAGGGTGTAGACTCTGATCACAACTCGCCAAGACGCAGGAGCTGCACAGGGGCCCTGCTGCACCCAAACCATATAATGCTCGTACATAACTCTCCATAAGGTTACCACATTACAGAGTTACCCTTACTGAACAGGCAATCCCTGCAGTCACCCCTATGCAGTTGCCTGCCCTCCTGCGGAGAGCATATGATACACTAGAGTCAGTTGAAAGAACACAAAAGAAGAAAAAAAAACAATCCACAACCCCAAACCACACAAATGCTCATGGTAACTGACATCTGGTATGTGCGCAGGATGACTACAAGTTCTACAGCTACAACTGCAAAATACCATAAAACGTTACGGATAATATCTTAATTACTCCTGCAACCTGTTTTGCATTTTTTAATTTTGTGGCAAAGTTAAGTAACACCAGTGGAACAGCAGCTACAACTAAAACTGCCCCACATTTCTCAGCAAGCAGAGAGAAGTTTTTGTTTGTTTGCTCATTTAAAACTAAGCATTAACATTTTTCAGCATGGGTGTGCTTCAGGCTGAAAGAATTTGTGTTTCAGGAAAAACGCTATAGCTGTTTCAGAAAAACCAAAGTGAGGGGAAAACACTGTTTTGACAGTTCTCAAATTTCCTCCAACTGACCCTTTGAAAACCTGTATTTCCATGTTTTAGTGTAAAGACTTTGAATTGACTTTGGAGTCAGAGGTGATGCTTTTTCCAGACTGGGCAAAATCCAGCCAAACCCACCCCCTAAAAGCAGTGTTTGCACGGACTTGATAGTGGTTCACAGTATTTGGCAGCAGTATTCCCTCCATATTTTATCTACACTGAGCAAGCGGTAGATGAGGGCTAAACAAAGTTCATTCTTCTCCCTTCCTCCCTCTGTACAGATGCTCATACTTTCTGTTGTGAACTGCTGCACCTGAAATGAGATGAAGGACACTTCATCTCACCTCATCTCAGCAAACGCACTGCTGCAACACAGACTGGAAAGGAACGCAAGGTCCCAACCTGAACACAAAGGGAGCAGGACTGGAGGCTGCTGAGATGCAACGAGTGGATGTAAATGCAGTATCAGAAGGAGAAGGGCAAGCTGACAATGTGCCAGTCGAGACAGAAGACAGCAGCAGAAGAAAGGAGGGGACAGAATATTGGATAGAGTGGCAAAAAGCTCTGCAGCAATGTGGGTGGAAATAGAGGGTTATTTAGACCATGGTCTGGGATTAGGCAGAGAGGTGAAGACTCTAGGACATCATGAACATCTCCCTGTGCCTTACTACTTATGGTCTCTTTCTACAGCAAGTCTGTTAGCAAAAGCAGCAAGGTCCACTTTTTAAGGTTCAACAAGCCACACGGATGCCAACACTGTTCCATGAAATGGAATTTATTTCCATCAGCTTTCTTAAGAGATCCCAGAAGTACTTGTGACTGTATAGCTTTGTGACCTTTGCAACCTTACCCACTACAACTCTGCTTTGTGCACAGGATGAATGAACCATTATCTGAACAGCAAATTTGTAGGAGCAAATTCAAGTATATTCTGCAACTGAAAAGTTTATCATTAGGAAGTGCCTCCTTCATTTCAGGAACCTGAACAAGGCTGGAAAGGTTTGACAGAAAAAGACTGATATGAGTTAAGGAAGTACAATGTCTGAATTTATCAAAACTGAATTTATCGTAACTTTTCCACATGCTATAAAATAGATATATTTCATACAAATGCATGCTTTTGCCAAAGATTTCTCTCACCTTCATCTTTGAACCATGAAAAGACTCCAAAAAGCTAAGCTAGCCAATAGCCCACATTTAAGTAATTTGCAAACTGTGCGCCGAGTTCATTAATACTGACAGTTTAACGAAAAATGTAGCCTTTGAATAGCCACACTAATTACAATTTCTGCAATTAAACTCCATTTACATACCTTGGAAATGTTTACAGAAAACAGTATTTATACCTTTACACATGTAGAGTAATTGTAAATACATGGAGTCCAGAAGAATTTATGGCTTACTTATGGCACCCCAAACTGTTTGAATTATTTTGGACCGCATTTTCTCGGCTCTTACATGTATGTAAAAGGAGAGGCCAGACTAGAGCAGGCCAGAACAAACACGCCATCTACCACGAAGGCGGCGCTGGGAAGGGGAAGCGTGCAGCTCCTGAACATCAGAGCACACGAACAGTTCCCGCTGCGCATCCACATGACCCACCGTCAGATGGTAATGATTACGAGGTTCTCGCTTCATTTCCACAGATGTGGCAACACTCACAAGGAAGAAATGAAGGGGGAGGGTGATGGGAGTTGGAGGAGAAAGACCACTGCCTCCTTCCAAAGAAAATTCAGCTTGCTCATTTCCCCTCTCCTCTTGAAAGTTTGAAAAGGCTGCGTTGTCCTTACAAGGCACAGTCTGTTAAATCCATCAATAAAGATCTCGGAAAAAAAGATTCAAACCTGTTAATGCTCAGATTTATATGTAGAATTTTAAATATCTTTTAAACATTTAGTAATACGAGGCTCTCCATTGGACTTCTGTGTCTGTAGTTTAAGTATTATGAAATATAAAATTAAGTCCACAATCTAGTATTTTTGTCATGGGAATGGTTCTCAAGTTCCTAGGCTTAGCAGATGGTCGATAACAGATTTCACTATTTCCTGTTTTTCCCCCATTTTCTTGGATTTCAGCAACAGAATAGATCTTTTCCTGAGCAATCTGTTCAGTTTGATTGCGTGTCTTTTCTGAATTATATCCAGTACTTATTTTTCTTTTGTAGTTTCCCCCCTGTTCCTTTTCTGAACGCTGAAAGTTTTCTTTTTGGTTTGTAGTTGCTGGACAAGAATAAAAGCAAATCTCAGATGAAGCAGACAAATGCATGATAACTTCTATGCTGCTTTTCTCAAGTTGTTTTTATTATGCAAATTATTCTCAACAAGTCAGACACACACACATACACACACTTCCTAACCTGTAATTTTGTTTTTGCAGAATCATAATTCACTTCTCTCCGTCTCAGCTCCACCACATTTTCCAACTTTCAGGATTCCTCTGCAGAGTTACTCCTAATTATCTCCATACGTGCATTACATATAAGTGCCGTGTTCCTATGTACCTAATTTCAAAATTCTCTAATTCGGAACAAATCTACCTACTGCCTTGAAACTACCTCTGCCAACAGAGAAAGGACTGAGATGCTCTCCCTGTCTTTCTAGATGCTCCCTCAATGCCAAGGTACGTCTTCACTCCAAGGTTCACTTCGACACAGCGGCTGTTCCCCGCTATGCAATCTAGACGTGACAGAGAGGAACACGTTCACCAGATTTATAGAAAGTTTGAATTGCTCTTGAGAACAGAGTCATACGCTGGCCTCCCTGCTGCCATAAAGGCAAATGCTTACAGCAATGCAACAAGAGAGGAAAATCACAGGTTTGCTAGCTCTTTAAGCCAATATAATACACCAAGAGTTACGTAACTTCTTTTTTTCCCCCTCCTAAAAATACATTCTTAGCTTGAAATATAATTATTAAGACTGAAAAATTAAAATGATGTTTCCATGGTTTTTACTAGCTCTTCGGCTGGAACATGGAGGCCTTCGCAAGAAAGCTGCTCTCGGGATGCAGGAAGGTAAGACAGGCAGCAGCACGCCACCAGGATGGAGGAAGATGCACAGTACCGAGAGCTGACAACTGTGCAAACCAGTGTTCTGCCCTTTATCCAAAATGCTGTGATAACAGAAGTGAAATTACTGTTCACCTACGGTCTTGGGGACCTGCCTCCCTCACTGTGGTGGTACAAGAGAACATGAATAATGTCTGCTTGATGGCTGTTTGGGTTTCAGAGGAGCCAATCCGTTCTGGACCACACGCTCACCCTGGTCAGCGGCAGGAGCTGCGGCCCAAGGGAGGGGCAGGCTCCCCAGCATGGGTGTTGCACCCACGGCAGACATGTCCCTCCTGGCCCTGCACACCTTGCACCACCCTGCGGAGGCTTGTGGGTCTCCACCGATACACGCAAGCAGCACACAAGGTCATCTCCAGCAACTCCTGCTCACTGACCACAGATGGAGGCACTCCAAGAGCAGAAGACTATTTCTGGGCAGCCGGTTGGTTCACGCTGCTGTTCCCTGTCCCAGCTGAGATGGGCCACGGCCCTTTGCTGCCAACCCCCGGAATGGGTGCTGCTCCTAAGGAGAACCAGTGGCCACCCTCACTGCCGGCACGGAGGGGCTTTGTGCCCTGTTACTGGCAAGGACAAACTTCAGCAGTGCAACACGAGACCTCCTTCATCTAAGGAATATCAGAAACCTTGAGGGTCTGCTTCTTGGATCAGAGGAGCTATAATCTTTTTATAACTAGTTAAATGATGTCATATGCTCATTAGCTTTCCAGACTCTATTTGGAAGGCAATTTTTTTTTTTTTATTCTCTTGTTCTCTTTTTTTTTTCTTGACTGCTTAGTTTTTATTCAGCACGAGTGCTCTCCTCTGAAAATACTGCCAAAGGTTTTCCACATTCTCTGCACAGCCCTCTAACTGCATTGCAGAAAAATAAGACTCATATATACACATTCAACCTTGCTCCTCAAATGTCTTTAAAAGTTTCCTCTTTATAATTCAAGTTCCTACTGGAAAAAAATAAGTTGATAATCTACCCAGAAATACAATTCTGCATGTTCCTGCACTGAGCCAAAACCACAGAATTTACTGCCACAGAAAACAGAGAAGTAAAATGAATGAAAAGAATCTATCATTTTTTTCTTCAATCTCTGCTGGGTCATTGCAGTAATCCAGGAAAAGAAATTTTCTGAAATCAAAACTGAAGCACTAGATTCAGCTACACTGCTTCAGTGCATAAGAACTGCCTACTCACACATAGTCTTTGTAAAATTAAAAGCAATTATGAAATGATACAGAAATTACGTTGTTCTGTCTGGGATTAAAAATATTAATCTTAGGTAGGATGTTAGGAAAAAACATTAATCGAACAATCACCAATATATTCTGAAATTCTATTTCAATTCATTTGAGAGGGCTGCAGGGTTGTCCAGTATGACTGTCTGAACTGTTTCATTACGTGGTTTGCAAGCTGTATTTAGACAAAATACAAACACATCCTCACATTTTTGACCATAACCTAACCGTCCAAACTGTGCCAGAGTAGTTTTTTTCTGAGGCATTTTCTTAATAAATTAAACAGATATTTCTCTCATTGGATTGTCATTAATGACAAGTCTGAACTTCATCTTTTCCCTATTTGTACCAGAAGGAAAGAAACCAGCAGACAGGTTATCTTTCTGTTATAGCACTGAAGTTCTTCGATGCTCAGCAGAACTGGTTATGAGACTGGATGAGACCCCACGGCCTGCGCAGTCCTCTACTTTACAAGGTAGTCCCTTTTGTAAATTCACAAGCCCTACTTTAAAACTAATCAAATACTTTGATGTTATTACTCCTGTTCAGAGACGTTTCTGAATGTTGCCTCTCCCATGACTAGAAGCATTTTAATCTCCAGGTTAAAGTCACACAACCCAAGTTATATGCACTCATCCTTGTCCCAGCATTATTCTTCTTCACCTTAAAAAAATAGTTAAAAAAAACCAAACCAAACCAAAACTTTTTAGAACAGTCCTTACTCCTTCTAAAAGCCTTATTTAAAAACAAAACACCCCCCCCATAACCATACACTCTCTCAGCCTTCCTTTCCCTCAGATAGATATTACCTGCTTTACTAGTCTCAAGTCATAAGACGGCTGCTCTTCTCCTGAGCTTGCAAGTCGGATGGGCTCTCTGGAGCACTGAACACTGTTATTAAACATCATACAACCCCTACTGCATGGATCTTCTTATTTATTTTCAGAATGTTAGTTCTACGCTGTCTAATGGTGTCCCGAGTCTTTCTTCTTCACATTTTCATAAAAATAGTACTGCTCTACTAAAATGTGCTCCCTTAGCACAATGTTGAGGATTATCATCACCACACAAAAGGATCAGAGTCGCGTATAGGCACTGAATACCTAATTATAGAAGTGGGACAAGGCTCAAACGCAGGAAATGCAAGATCACGCATTTAGTTGTTCTCAACTTTTCGTTGTTGTCATAAACTTGGGCAGAAGAAAACGACCGAAGACAAAGACCAGTTCTTATCTACTAATAAGCATTCTCTGGCACAACCAATTTGTGTCTCCCTGTCAGACAGCCTTAATCCAACAGATCTCTATTTTTTTAATTCCTCTCCAGTTTAAAGTCATGTATTTTCAGTTTGCCACTCTACCAAAGGCTCCACTGAAATTTAATCTTAGTCTGGTATGATTACTTTTGGCAAACATTTTATTTCAATTACTTTGCATCTATCTACTTTTCTGACGAATGTTATTCTAGTGCTTTGCATACTGCAGACCTCAGGTTTGCAGGCTTGCAGTTACGTAGATCAACATATTCTGTTTCTCAAAGTCTAATATTTCGTGGTAAAGGTTTCCCATACTTGCTAATGAAATAAGCCTCTAGAAGAATTTGAAACCTCTGTCTCCAGTGCAGGACGGAACCAAAAAAGGAGTGGGTCCACTGATTTTGGTGCAACACGAAGGTCTCTGCCAGCAAAGATCCCCAAAACTTTGTCAGGACACAAATGGATGATTAGTCCTAGGAATTACCACAACTATATTTTATTACTTCTTCAAAGATAAATTCCATCCCCTGGAACTTTTGCTTCCAAGGAAATTCAGTAATAAAGACCTTCTCTGGAGGTTACTTAAATGCATACACACGCAACAGTATCTCTTGCAACTGCTACTGATCTGAGCAAGAAACATGACATTTTATTAATTCTGCTCTCTAGCGAAGGAAGATGTGTGAATCACACAGGAATTACTTCCCCAGTCAGACACACCTTTTTCTCTGTCTCTCCCCCCATAGATGCAAATATGTAATATACCAGGGTCTGAAATCAGAATGAAAAACCATTGCAAGAAACAAGTTTTCAGACAGTGAATTCTGAACAGATGGTTTTCTAGTTCACACAAATAGCTGTGCTCATACGTGTTTTAAGAGATCTGCAGCAATGTACATTATGCTCAGGAAAAGATGCAGTAGAAGATTCTACCACTTGACTGCCTAAATTAACGCATGCCTGAGATCTGTTTACAAGCACTCTTAAACACTATTAACAATTGAAGTTTAACATTGGAAGTACACGAGGTGCAGTATATGAATGGCAAAATGACTATTTTTTAGTTTCCCATGCAGGATAGAAACCTGATCAGTGGAAACACCTTTTTGCTTCAAACAAAAGTATTCTCACTTCCTCTTTGGCACAGGTTTTTCTTCTTCACATGATAAAATGTTCATGTTAAAAATATACATGAAATTAGATAAAAACATTGCCAAAATTAAACAGGAAGACAACATCTGACTAGGAAGAAAGGTACTGTTGAAGCACTGATGTGTTGCAAAACTTCCCCAAAGTAATTCCTCTATCAAAACCAAGAAATCTCGTAGATTCGGTGCGTATAAAAAGCTGCATTACCTCACTCAGAAGGAATGAAAGCGAGAATAAATTTGAGAGAAAGTAAATTTCTCAGCATAGCAAAGTTACTGAACTTCAGCCTTGGATCATCATCGTTTATTGCAAGGACAGAAACCAGCCAGGTCTGGCTGTGCAGCTCTCAGTCCAAACAGCACTGGATGCAGACTGCTCGATCTTTATGGCTGGTTTTAAATAAGTGACATCAAGGAAGTTTCTTTCTAAGAAGGGGAAGGGACAACAGCTCATGGTAAATTTCAAGGCAAACACAAAACCCATACAGCAGAGGCTGATTTTATACATATGCCCTCTGTACCTTGAAAGCGTTGGGGTTTTTATTACAGTCAGACAAGCAGGAAAATGTTATGCCCCACTTTCTACAAACCAGTAGCTGCTTGCTGAACTATTCAAAGCAAATGTTTATGTTTCCTTGGGAAAGTTTCTGCAATATTCAGGAAAGAAAAGAGAAGCAAATCAAAACTGAATTCATGAATACAAAACAATTCCTGGAGAGGCGTGTTCCCCCTCCCCCAACTGTTTTTTGTACAACTGGATTTGTAATGGGGCCATTTGGCGTTTTTTAGTATGAAATATTATAATCAGCTCCTTCTCTCTGTCATACGCCACTGTCACCCTGATGTATTTTTCTCACAGAACCATCACTTTTGGGACTACTCTATCATGAGAGCCACCACATTACATTTGACAATCTGTACTAGATAAAATGAAGGGCATCCAAACAGGGACAAGGTCATTTAGACTTCTGAATCTTTATGGAGAGCATATAAATTGTGCGTTAAGTATAAAAAATGTACTGAAAAATCAAGATTGCATGAAAAGTGCTTTAAGTTGGTATGATTTGAGATAAAATTAGCAAGAATAGTATCTCTGCCAACTGCTATAAAATGATGATGCAATAATTTTACCCTTTCAAGTTAGCACATGTATGGAAGTGATTAAAACGTTTCCTTTTTAAAATTAAAAACGAAAACTGCAACAGAGGATGTTAAATAACTTCTGGAAGTTGAGGCATGGAAAGGAGCCGTACAAATGCAACCACTCATATTTCACAGACTCAGGGAAGGAGTAAGGTCTGTTGTTTTTTCTTGACTAAAATCTACAGTCAACTGTTTTGCACTGAAATAAGTATGGCATGCATTTTCTGGTTGCTTCTCCAGTATCACCAAATCCTCCAGCTGAGGATTAAGTTGACTAGCCAGAAGGACACCATACTGAAGGTAACAGCTATGGTACAACAAACTGCTGTTGTGACACACAAAGCAATGCTGCTGAAAATGTTAACGTTCTCCCCACCCTTTCCCCAATTGCTTATACACCAATGCTAGGAGTTTGGCTAAAAGGGAAAGATAAATGAAAATTTTTGCTTTAGAGAAGAAGTTTTGATACAAACTACTACCGAAAAAAAGTGAGCTAATTCACGTCCTCCAAATACTAAAGCTACAGGTTCTACCCTTCCTAAACAGGTTACGAGACACATAAGACATTTTACACAAAATCTCATTTTCTGTTTTACATCGGTGGATGACTCAGTTGCTTACTTGATCTTGCAGTTGGATAGATCTGCAGGCTAACTCTTCGCAGCACAGGAGGCACCAAGAGGAGAGCCTGTGATCAAATTGTGTTAAGAGAGTGGATGTCATTGACTAAGCAGCCATCAAATAAATGACAAGAATTATGCTATAGAAACAGAAGTCTTCAGATTTGAAGATCACATGCTCTAGACCTCTGTTGTGGTTTGGGCTGGACTGGCCACTGAAACGAACGACAGATGCTCTCTGACCTCTCTCCCTTCAGAGAAGGAAGAGTATCTCCCTTCCGGGAGAGGAGGAAGAGAACCTGTAACAAGTCGTCTGAGTTTCTAAATTCACGGGTTGCTTTCCAATGCAGAAACTAAGCAACTAAGCTACCGCACTAGTAACCAGAAATTGTCTATAGAGAACCACCACCTGAGATGACACTCAGCTAAATTGCCATCTTTATTGCTGTCTGTCTAAAATAAAATACTAAGGGGACAGTTAACAGGCTTTACAGGTGCCAGGAAGCCCACTGGTGATTATATCCCCCTAGCACTCAAATTTCTGCAGCTATCCATGTCCAGACAATGCAAAGCTGCTCAGTCCTCTCTGTCATCCAAATCCAACTGGGAATCCCAGACGCTTAATGCAGGATCATGCCCAGCCTAGTTAAGTCTCGTCAGAATTGGCAAGAGTTGCTCCAGCAAGCATAGTGTCCACATTGCCAATGGTCAAGCTGTGAGAGATGGGGAACCAGCTCGGAATTAGCTGGACAGGGACTCCAATCCACAGTTCCACTTTGCAAAACAATGCCCCAGACTGTGGGTAAAAGCCCATCCTAGTTTGGTAACAAATGAGAGGCTGCACCAAAAAATAAAGAATACCAAGTGACAAATGACAGAATGAAAAAGTATAGGAAATTCATTAGGAAAAATGAAGACCTTGGCCAATTTTCCCCAAACGACATGGTTTATGAACAAAACTGACAACAAGAATAGAAAGCCCAGGAAAACCTGAAAAGACAAGACCCATTGCTAGGTAACTTTGTTAACGATTACGCACAGAGCGCAGACATGCCAAACAGAAAGCAGCAGATTACTTTAATTCAGAATGAGAGGCTTGCATCATGGGGGGGCGATTAATAATTTCCAGCCCATTGGTTGTTTAAGCATCCCCCTAATTTACGTCTATTAGGGATATGCGTATTTAGATTAGCAAGCCTGAGCAGGCTGTAACAAGCCTGTATTCAGGAGTTTGACCGAATAAGGGATCTGCCCCAAAGAATATAGTTTTTGGGAAAAGCCAATAAAAAGAAAGAAGTGCCACCCATGGGACAACCTCTCTCTCTCTCGTTTTTGCTGCTGTCTTTTTTTAGGGTGGCTAAAATGGGCCAGAGCAACCCAACAGGAGCTCACCATGAACTGCTGGCGTAAACCAGGCCATGGTAATCTGCAGATGAATTTGTTTGGAGTACTCAATTATGAAATGAGTGAAGGCAAACTAACATGAAATACATAACACAAATGTCCACAAGTGAATACATTTGTGGGAGAGGTGCAGAAAAGAACGATTTGAGGACTGACGAAAACAGACAATTTAAAAATAGGTCACTTCATTTTTCTTAAGAGAGACTGTGCATACTAAAAGTACTTTTAAAGAGCTTTTAAAGAAGTGCCTGTGACTGGATCAGGAGAAAAGCTTTTAACAGGCAGGGTAATAAACCGCAGAAACAAGCTGGGAAGGGAAGCTATAGATTCTCCATTTTTTATTATACTCTAAAAAAGATGTATGGTCTCCTTAGGAAGATACCTCAGCTAAAGAAGTTGTGCTTTTGTTAAGCACGCGGTGTTGAGTTCAGTGCTGCACAGTGGTGGGGTCAGCAGGCTGAAATCCAGTGGCCAGGATGGGTTGGGCTCTCAGATGCCTTCTGCCAGCAGCCTGGACTTTGAGCTCACCACGTCTCCTCAGAAGGTTGACTTCTGGGCTCATAGCCTTGCTTAAATGTTAGAATACCATCTCAGTTATTTCAGCTGAATCTGCTAACATCAGAGAGGCAACAGCTGTTTCTGGCTTAAGCTGTACACATCGACTAATTTTCTTTTATTAAAAAAAGATGACTCCTAATTTATTATTTGCTTCATTTCTATCCACAAGATGACTAAAGCCAAATGAATGCTATTTCCACAGTCCTTATGCTTGAAGAAAGCATATTACAGGACCATATTTAACATTAACTTAATATTCACAAAACTGATCCTATGAAAATTACAGAACATATTTATGCAGAGAAAAAATTTCATTGTGACTGTTTTTCAAAGACAGCATTAAGAAACTTGCTAGAAATGAGCTTATTTCACAATGGTAGAAAGAAATGGAAGTGTATACCAAAGCCCCTTCTGAGTACGGTGGAATCCCCATTCAAAACAACATAGTTTTATATCACCAGCAGCAGAAATGGTTCTTGCAATCTTTCATTTAAATGGACATTATTATTTTTCTATCCAGCTAAGTAGAAAATTATGCCTGGCTATCTCAAGCATAATTTACAACAGAAAGGTCCTATAAAAGCTTCAAGTTTTATTTCCTCAATCAAGGCCTTCTTGTTGGACTTGCAAACAGCCTAGCAAAGTCTCACCATGTCTCCCCTCTCTAATATCTAAAATACGATCTACACTAAATATCTATATGTAAATACTTAAAAATTTACACTGTACTATCTCCTAATTTTCTCCTGGTTCCTCAAGATGTCACAATGACGTTTCAGAGAAGTAAGGCACAGAGGAAGTTGTTTCAATGAAAAATGCTTCATGTACGTGCTGCAGCTCTTGATGCCGAACAACCGACACTTCGTACAGCCTTACTCAAAGCAATCATCAGCTTGCAGTCACGTCTGTCACACCCATATGCAGATCCTCAGTTTGTAAACTTCTTCTCAGTAAAAGGGATCAATATATAAATATTAACCCATTAGTGATAGATCTCTAAAAGTAAGAGTCCACAAGCTTTTCATAAAAACTAACGTCCCACCAATAACCAGGAACCTTTTCTTTCTTAGCCTGCCAGCAGCTCCTGCAAGCTACAGCAGGTTAAAATCCTCCACTGCGTGGCTGAGATCGGTCAGTGTTAGAGCATCAGCAAGTAAAACTCGCAGCCAGTGTGTATTTGCTGCTGTACAAGGAATATTTAACTGCTAATATTTAATTTAAAACTAACACTTCCTGAAAATAAAGCCCATCTATATGCATTAAATAAGCACATATACATCAACTGTAGTACAGTCTCAAAAGTCTCATTAAGTAAAAAATTGCCTTGAACCCAACAACTTGGCTTCCAGTGGGCATCACAAATAACATCACTCATCAGTAGATTAAAAAATAAAAAATTAACCCCAGAAACATCTTATCTTTCATTCTTGCAGGCCAATGCCACTCTGGGACAAATGAAATACTGTTTTTCACATCAAGAAACCTGTTAATCTGGTCCCAGATACCTGCTCAAATGCATCTATATTGAAGTCAACAGGTTTGCACAGTGGGTCTTGGTCGGCACAATTTGAAGACCAGAGGGCTGCCCAGATGTGACGTGGAACAGGGCTCATCTAAAGTATTTGTATTCCTGATGAAGAAGCATCAACTACAGGAAGGAAACTTGACTTTCTGACCTCAGAATCAGATTGCAGCAAGATAAAACATCTCCCAACTAGCTGAAGCAAGAGGAAGTCAAAAGAAAGAAACATCGTCACATCAGGTTTACGGACATTTTTACAGTGGGATTGTATTCAATTTTCACAGTATTTACATGTAGTTATAAAGTAAGAGTGAGTCTGGAAAAAATCCTTAACATTAAGTATTAAAGGTGGCCTAGAAACTAAGAGCAAAGCATTTTGCGATTTACAGCTTGAGTTTGCATTGCCTCCTTCATACACACCACAGGCTGCCTAATACCGAAATATTCCATCACCCATTGGTTTTGCAAAACCTCAATTCCACATGGGAGAGGTGGAAATCTGGGAAGTGTTTTGTGAAATTAGGAAAGAAGAGGTGTCCGTGCAAGCCTGCCTCCTGCAACGCACTCCTTCCGCTCGGCAGAGGACAGCATGTCCTAGCCCTACAGCTCTGCTACTGGGTGAGGTGGCCAATGCCATCAAAAAGTAACTTGCCATGGTGTCATCGGCTGAGCAGGGAAACAGCCTCACCTTTGGCTCTTTGTGGTGCAGGAAAAACCGTGAATTTAAAATGCAAAAGCTCTGGTTTGAAAGAGCAAGAATGCTCGCTCTTCACATTAAATTACATCTTTCCTCAAAGATCTGCAAGTTGCATCCCCATTGAGCTCCGAGTCATGATGCTGTTAGGTCACTTTAGGTGATGGCAGCAACAGAAAAAATAAGTATGTATGTGTGCTACTTTTTTTTTTTTTTTAAATAAAATATATAAGCCTTTGCAAGATCGTTTTAGTTTGGAGAATTCATTTGAAGACGGTATTCCATACAGTAAGCATTCCAGTATTCAGCTTTTTATTTATTTAAAAAAAAAAAAAGAAAAATTACAGAATGCATCTTTTCATTTACTTTCTTCAGTCATTAAATTAGGGAATGGAGAGAAATATAGGTCACTTCCACATACTTCGATGGCTTAAGGAGAACTTAGAGTAGAAAAGATCAAAACAACAAGAAAAAGCCTCTCAAAAAATGTAAGAGCATTTAAGGAGATGAATCATTAAATGAGATAGAATTATTATTTTGGAATATGTTGTAAATAACTTAGTCTAATCCTCCTGTTGTGACCTAGACAAAAATTCCTACTGCCTCAATGTAAACTATTCCCCACTGCACAATATGAGCAGCCTTGAACATGTACATTTACATATTTATGAGAAATACAATCGACAGATATTTTGCCTGTTGACTGATATCAGTCAATCACACACAGAAAAACAAAGTAAGAGGTGAGCAGTGGCCACATGACATATATATTTGTACAAAAGCCTTGGGAAGTTGAGACGGTACAGGACAGCAGCAATGCTCTCTTCAGAGCTACAAAAATCTTTAAGCAGCACAAGTGCCTGTGCCAGCAAGTATGCTTCAGAGATGCATGTTTGGCAGACCCAGGCATATCCCAAACCACTACTCTGAAATTGCAGGGGTAATAGCTGCCCACTATGTATTTTCCGCACACACTTGGGCTTGGCAGGGTGGTTACATAGCTCCAATACCAGTGAGTTACAGGAATCAAGTCCACACTACCAGCAATGTTAATTAATATATTCTCTACCCCTTTAATATACTTAAGATTAGAATAAACCGAAGTTGCAACAGACATTTCCAAAGTCTTACATCACCATTCACTTAGCTTTCCTCAGTGCTCCAACCCTATCCCCAAAACACACGGCCCTTGAAAAGCCCTTCAACTCCAGTGGTAAAGCACCAACTACTGTCTTTTAAGCCAAGCAGGTATTTTGTATGTAAAAACCTCTTTCAGACTTCAGAAAAGAGACCTTGCAAATAACAGATGATGAAGCAGGACATTGTACACATGTCAGCTTTTGTTTTGCAGCATCCTCTTCGGTTTCTGTTATGGTTTTAGTGGCAGAACTGCAGCAGCTTGCAAGGGTTTGTCAAAATCTGGACCATGGTCTCACTCTGCTAAGAATGGTACCAAACACATACGGGAAAAACAGTTCTATACTTCTGTAGAATTAACTTCTCCATTAGATAAACCTCATCAAAAAATAAAATTAAAATAAAATAAGTCAATACATTTTTGGTCTATTTCTAAAGTTTTGCTTTGCTTGCAGTATAAAACTTTTAAGGTGTTGAGTGCTATATGGATTGTTTTAAGTGTCTCTTTCCACACACACACACAAACAAACAATAATCTCTGTAAAAAAAATTTCCATGGATTTACTGCTCATTATAAATAAAGCAAACTACCTGTAAGCTCATGAAAAAAGACAAAAACACCAGATTTTTTTTTTTTTTTCAATGGAAAATGCATCCAAATACAGCTTTCAGAAAAAAGCAAGACAAAACAATCGAAAGTCCTTTCTGGCCAGGAGATCAAGTCAGCTCCCATCACCCTGGGTCTGAATCCTTGTCTTTCCTTCAGCGTTGTCTCATTGCTCTCAACCCAAAGGTCTAGTTCTTAACATGGAAAAGGGCAGAGAGAAAGGTGCTGGGAAGTCCTTATACATTGTAAAGGATGGCACAACTGGAATGGCATGGATGAACGGCTGTAGCAGATGGTGCACAGAGAAAATCAGCAGACAGTATGGGGCCTTTATAGGACTCCATTGCTTAGATCGATCTAAGCAATCGAGACAAACTTTATTTGTATTTGATAAAGGCCACAAATACCTTCCACGCCCATCATCCCAATAGACTCAATATGCAGAAAATTTATTGCAAGCCCCACCCTGGTTAAAACACCAGTTCTCACAGTATAATAATTAGTGGTCACGTATGAGCAAGCAAAATCAAGTCCAATCCTATAATCCAAATACAGTGCCTTACCAGATGCAGACCTGTAAAACTCAGAACAGTACTGAGACAAAACTACTGAAGACATAATTAGAGATGTAAATGGTAACTTGGAACTTTTAAGAATACTACACATTGCACTGTAACAAAAACAACTTAGTTAAGTGTAGCAGGAAAAGCACCTCCCTACTATGCTTCTCACCCTGGTATATATGTGAAAAAATGGAAGCCAACAGAAAGTTTTACTAATTAGAAGTGTTAAAAGATAAGACAGACAAAGTAAAAATCATCATTACCATGAATAAAACAAAAAGACTCGTTTAACTTTACTGGAACAAGCAAAAAGAGATACCAATAGCCATATGAAAACTTTGGAACTGCTGCTAATAGTGAAAAAAAGAAAAGGAGGGGCAAGAAAACCCCAGAGACATACAACAGATAGTTTTGTTCCGTATCTGAAGATGTTAGACAACAGCTATTAACATTTAACTCTTTGAGATCACTAGGTCCAAATAACTTGTATGCAAAGTAACAAAACACACCCAAGAGACTTGTCTGAGTTATTAACACTCCTTTTCAGAAAGTCCTAGAGCACCAGAGAAGTTTCAAAAGCCTGGAAGAAAACTAGGGTTGCTGCAATACTTAAAATGAGTAATTGGGGAGATTAACTTTATGATAGCCTGTCATCTGGATACTGAGCCCATCCAAAATAATGAGAAGTTTGATTTAGGATTTTATTAATAAAGACTTTAATTAATAAGCATCAAGTAATTAAAGCAATTAATATCAAACAAGCTCATGGAAAGTAAGTCCTGTCAAACTAATTAATTTTTTTGACAGAATTTTCGTTTTTGACTTGTTTTTAGCTGCAAAGACAAGCATTGATGAGATATGCCACTTCTGCACGGAACTTGACTCAGTTCCGCACAACATCTTGATTAAGAAACTAGG
The DNA here is from genome assembly GCA_013397275.1 of Burhinus bistriatus. Classification (NCBI taxonomy): domain Eukaryota; kingdom Metazoa; phylum Chordata; class Aves; order Charadriiformes; family Burhinidae; genus Burhinus; species Burhinus bistriatus. The sequence goes on along the minus strand of VYXH01007739.1, from coordinate 75,471 downwards.
AATATAAAAAAAGCATTAGCAAACACTAAAGCAGATTGGGAGACAGACTGAGAGGTGATGGGCAAGCCTGAAAATGCAGCTGTAATAGAGACCAGCTCCTCTGGTCCCTACAGAGCTGGTTATTGACACCACGGGAGGGAGACTCAGGGAGCTCAGTTTGTCTGACTCAGCCCAGAGAAGCTTCACCAGCCTCTAAGCACCCATGCAAGAAGCAAAAATTTGATTACAGAAATGTCTTCTTTTATAAGCATAGTAAAGATCCAGCATCTGAAAGGTGGAAAAAAATTCTGAGTGAGATTAAAGCACATTTTGCTTTCCTTCAACAAGCTTATGAAAAGTTGCTTCTCACGCGCTGGCATAGATCATAACCCACTGAAGCAGGGCTTCAGCAGCTTTCTCTTTGCTTTTGTAGATTTTCTGTATATATCCCTAGTATTTTGAGGCACTGTGCAGTAGCTAAGCGTTTGTCTAGAAAACTCAATTTACAAAAAAAAAGCTGAAAATAAAACAAAAGACGAGAACAATTCTCTTTTGCTTCTGCAACCGCATGTAATTGCCATTCTCATTTTCACAATAACCTCCAACATACCTCTAAAGAAAATATTGACTGAATTAAATATTAAATACCCAATCAACTCATCAGAATAAAAAAACCCAGCAGCTTCCACCTTTGTGCATCTTGTCTTGCACTGTTTACACATCTACTTAACTGAGAAGCTAAGTAACTTTCCTGAAAGATAAAGGTCGCTTACAGTTTAGTGTTCGATGCAGCGACGTGCATCATCCTTAAGTCTTCTTTTTGCAATGATTTGCAAGACCTCTCTCCCTTCCCTACTTTGTCTGGAGGGAGAGACACAATTTCTACCTTTAGCTGTAAACCTTTCCTGCTGTCCTCCTCAATTAAAAGTATCCCAAACCTAACAGCTTGGAAGAGACAGTTTGGAGACTAAACAAAGCCTAAATGGACTTCTGGATTCCAACTAACTTGTGATTTTCAAGTGGCAAAATGGTGACTTTTAAGCAAGGAGATTAAACACTCAAACCCAAAGCTGATAGGAGAGAAGCCAAGACAAACTGAACAGTCAGAAATAAGGCAGAAATTGCACTGCAAAATTCAAAAGAAGCATGAGGAACCCGTATACCAAATTACTGCATGCGGGTTAAAACAAAGTAAATGAGACCCTCTGAAACTGCTTGAACATTCTGGTTTTCCAACTCTATGCTTGTTACCTGGTGGATAAGTATATGTCTGTCTTTCTCTTGCATTTTTTGAGTTCCAAAAGTGTGACTAAATACCAACATAAATAGTAGCAAATTATACATTGTCAGAGTGTCTAAGCAGTATAATAGAACCCCCGCTAAAATACAACCTCCTCAGACTTTTATTTTATTATGCTTCCTCATTATGCATATTTTTGAAGTTAAAGATCTCTGGAAATAAAAGAATTGTTCTTAATACATATAAAACGTGCATTCTAGGTATACCAGTAACAGTTAAAGCACTACTGTCTATAACATTTTTCCAACACATTTATCCAACAAAAAATATCTTGGAAAATGAGTTCTAAGTACTCTTAAGTCATCTTGAAAACTACCACCACAGGTAAAAGGTATCATCTTAATTTTTTTTTTTTTCCCTACGCAGTGAATAGTATACAGTGAAGCCTACTCAACCTTTTCACAGTTTTATTTCAAGGTGGAAGTGAAACTAAATTAGAATGCCAAAAATAATTACGATTTCACAGACTTTCGCCAAACACAGGTGCTATAGAAACCTATTGACATTACTATTTCAACAAAACACTTTTCTGATATACTCTTAGAGCATAACTAAAACACTACGGACACGTGGGAAATTCCACATACTAGACAAGAAATTTTGATCTACTCTGATTTCAAACTATACCAGTTGCTCTATCAAGTAAGAAATTACCAAGTCCTACAGACCTTGTATAAAAAAACCCCACCTTTCTGTTTCTCAAAGTCTCAAAGCAACCAGAGAGAAAGAGTTCTGCAGTCAGCCTGCTGGACGCCTATAATCTTGTTCCAAATTACCAGAGCTGAAAAAAGTTCAAGTAATGTTTAGGTGTAGGTTTCAAAAGCAGCAAAAAAAAAAATAATAATCCACTTTATTGCAGTTCTAGAAAGTGGGGGGGGGAGGGGGGGCGCCAAATGATGGGATACTGTTGAACACAGTTATCTAGAAGATGCCATTCTACTTGCAAAGTTAAATGCATAGCAACAATGGATGGATCTACAAGGACAACCACGTAAGAGTATTTCACAAAAAAATAATGAAAACAGAACGGATAAGAAAAAAAATCTTTAAATATGCAGCTCTAGCTATTCCATACTTACAAACCCTATTAGAAACTGTATCAGTTTAAAAAAAATAAAAATAAAAAAAAATTACAACTCAAGTATGACCCAAATTCACTGTATTCAGGCCTTACAACATCCTTTGGAAACATCCTTTAGCCAGAGGTTAGCTGCAAACTAGCCCCTACAAATCAGGACATAGCCAGAAGAACACTTTCTGCTACCAAAATATTATTTTACCAACACAAGATCAACAGATGTCTTATTTAGACTAAGAAGGGAGACAAGAAAACACAATTAAATACAAGCAATTGCAGCAACAGAATCCCTCCTTCTGACTAGGTAACAGCTTCTAAGGTGGAGTATCTGTTAAAAACCAAAAAACACCAACAAGCCAATCGTGTCCATAGCCAGGTGTTTCCACATCCCTCTTTTTAGCACCATAATCCTGCCGGTCACATTGCCAAATGGCATTTCTTGACTTGGTCTCTTCTAATGAGTTGTTTCTGTAACGTAGATGAAGACAGTATATGTACAATAAAAACATCAATGCCTTAAAGGTATTTTCATATTTGTACTGCCTATACCACGTATTGCCACACAATTTTCCAGATTCTCTTGGGTCGGGGATTAGTTCCCAACTGACTGTCAGGAAAAACTGACGGTGCTGGGTTTTGATCTTTTGTCCTTGACTCAAATTTTGCCTAGGCAATTATTTTTGAAGGAGAATAATTCAGGAAATTAATGGCGACCTGATGAAGACCACTTCTTACTACCTTTTAAAAGATCTTATAAATGTCACTCTTCCACAGGCTGCCGGGCCTTTTAAAATCCTTTTATCTGTGCCTTTCATTAATTTGCGAAGCGAAACTGCCAAATGGACTGGGGTATGCAAAGGCAAGACCTCAGAAACAGAATCAAACTAATTTAAATATGTAACAAGAATATGGGCATCAATAACTGAAAGAGAATACATACAGAAGTAACAAGTCCAAAGAGTAAAAATCCTCTAAACATGCAAAAATTAACAGCGATTAATTAATAAATGACCCAGTACAGATTTGAGATAAGCTGCAGAGTAAATATTTGTTTGTAAAGATGACCTTTTCTTCCCCTTTTTAATTTGGGATTAATAAGGAACTCTCCTCTCAGACAAAAACACCCACATCCATCAAAAAAACAAAAACCAAACCAAAAACCCTCATCCAGCTGCCCCCCCAGGAGCACAAACCTTCCGGGTTTTCCTTCAGTACAAGGAAGGAAAAAGCAAGTTCACAGCCACCCCTTTCCATAACCTTTTGTTGACAGCACTCACCTCTACAGAAAGCAAACCCTTGAGAAAAGCATTGCCCCAACTACTCGAGCCCACCCAACCATGCAGAGGGATGGGGGTGCCGCTTGCCAGGATTCCTTCCTGGCTGAGAGGCTGCAGAGAGAGTTCACCATTTCAGTGGAGAGTTGTCAAATCAAGTGGAAGCCACATGGATACCCAGTATTTTTATTTATTCTATTTTTAGTTATTATTTTTATTTATTGTCACACTTCAAGAAGCTTGCTTAGATTGCTTATGAAGTTAGTCACGTTCATTATATAGGTAACAAATACTGATCTGAGTACAAACTGCCTTTAGCACGGTGTCATTATAGTATTTCTAATAAATCAATCTATTCCTCTAGCAAATCCTATTTTATAGCTTTCTATCCAACCAAAGCTGGTATAAAATGCCAATGCTTTCAGAGATGTCACAACAAAACAACTTTCAATAGAGAAATGCAATTACATAGTATTTTCTTTTATTTTTATTTTTAATCCTCCTCTTTGTTTTGGCTTTGGTGAAGACTGCTGAAGGCCTGTCAAGTAAAAAAAATAAAAATTCAATGCTGAATTTTCAACTAAAAAATTCAGCTTATCGGTTTTTAACTCCTTTGGTGATACAGAACAAATGTAGAATTCCTCCAGCTCCAGCTAACCCTTACCAGCACTTGACTGCCCTTCCAGCTGCGGGGCAGAGCTGAGCACAGCTCCTGCAGTGAGGAAACCATGCTCAGACGCGCCGTCCTTAGTGGTGTTCCTCCTACATGGCCCAAAAGCATAATGCAGTGCCTGGCTCTCGACCCAAGCACTATATAAATATCTCTATGCAACACGTCTCTACACCCTGTATGCACAAGAACGCATTTTTATTACACGATTGCAGTAACACACCTTCATCCCTCGTGCCAGATTTCCTGCCTATACTTCCACTGATGTCCCCCTAAGGATGGTAGAGAGACTCAGACAAGGGCTTTGCATGTTACTCAAGCTTTCACGGAACTTTTTTGAAATTAATGAATCCGGAACAGAATTAATTGTCGTCAGTGGAAAGACAGGGTCTTTCAGAGATTTCAGCCACCCCATGCCAAGGAGACTGCAGTGCAGGGAAGCTGGAGGAGGAAGCAAGAAGGGTAACACTGCTTGCCTACGACCCCTGCAAAAGTTTCCCAGTGGGACAGTCGAGAGACATAGAAAATGCTGGGTTCAGCATCTCCAAACCAAGGCGTACCTGCACGGCTTTGCACAGGGACAGCCACCAGCACCCGCTGACCCTCGCCCCCAGCCCCTTTGCAGCAGCCCCAGGTCCCTGCACTGAACCAGGTCCAGCGGCAGCCCTGGATCACCCCGCAGCCCCACACTATCCCTGCTGAACAACAACCACAAAGCACTCAGGCCCTGTCTTTGGCACTCTAACATCCACTTAAAGCAATGACCCAAATCCAAATTTAAAAAA